>VMRN01000035.1:2555373-2635072 GCA_010277015.1 Poeciliopsis turrubarensis
CACACTGTGGTCCAGCGGCTTGCTGCACCTCTCTGGAGGCGGGTGGAAAAACTAAAGCTCCTCTTCTTGACTTCACTTCATTAGAACTCGACTCACTTTACAATCACAAAGTGGATTACAGCTGTGAGGTATTTACGTTAACATAATGGATCAAGAACATTCTGGTAAACTACATATAATATGTGAGGAAACTAAAGAGGACTGCAGATATCGGCAGGCTAATAACAGGCTTTGCCAAAAACGCATTCCCCTGCCGACATGGAGAAATGAAGAGTTAAGAGTGAAATAACTTTTTCTACATATTCACCCTTGTTCTATGAACTGCAGGTATAAGTTTTATATCAATAGAATTTTGAGGTCTGCATACATTGGCAAGCTAATAATCTGCTATGCCAAAAAAGATGCAACTTGAATAAATGAAGAGTTAAGAGGGATTTCAGCTTTTCTTGTTCTCTGAGCTGTAAGTTTCATATCAACAGGACAGACAGGGGATGCAAATATTGGCAGGCTCAGATATTGAAGTGCATCATCCCCCCACATTAATAGACTATATAATGACATAAAATGTTCTACATAATAGACCTGTGTTTTGTGATGCTTTAAACCATTAGTGTTTTAAAAAAAAAAAAAAAATTGGGGGAATTTCTAACATTTTTATCAGACACTGAAAAATGTTCAACTCGTATAAAGGTGTAAAAACCGTATTTATTTCTATTAATCTGCCAAAAAAAACCCCACCGCTTTAGGGCTAACGTGCTGAACAAACGTGATGACGACACTGACATCTTTAAAAGTTTCCTCCGTTTTGTCGTCAACATGCGAGAGTTTGGAGCGGCGCGCGCTCCCGCGACGGAGGCAGCTCTTCTCCAGGCAACGTTTCTCGCCACAACACCGGCTGGTTCATCTGATCCGCCTCGCTTAGTCGTCAAATTCATCGGCTAGAAATCATTGACAGAGCAGTAAAAATAAACACAACGCTGATGACTGGTGCAGAGGTTTCCAGTGTTTGGTCTTTTTTTCCTACTGGTTGACAGTTTTGTTGACATTTTCCTGAGTTGAACTAAGATAAAGAGAGATAAGCTGATCTCCAGCATAACTTTTATGTTTTTATGTCAGTCAGAGATCAGTGATGACATCATAACATGTATGATTTGCTACAGTGGTGGAGCAACTCGCGCTATTTATTTATCTATTTATTAGCTTTTAAACATTTTACATGAGCAGATTTGACTGAAGGTTGACCTTCAGGACCGTCTCCACGGAAAGGGCAGAGGAAAAGTTAAAATCTGTATATATAAAAAAAAAAAAATTTTTTAAAATTTCCTAATTGGGAAAAAAAAAAAAAAAAAAAAACTTCTGAACTTTGTCTGCAAGTACAGTATTCACTTTATTTTTCACCAGAAAATGGATCTAGAAATCTTACAAACTATTCATGCTTGATCTAGGAAAAAACAAAACAAAAAAAAGCTTAATTTACTTTAATTTATAATAATACTCGGGTCACTGTTTCGTGATTAATAAGACAGGAACTTAGTGTGTCTTACCTTTACTATTTGAACCGCGCAGTGTTGCGTGTTTTCCTGGCGCCGTTTCCAGCAGAGTCGTTGTTACCGTGAGCTATCAAAACGCTGCTCACATCAAACATGACACAGAAGAAATTTGACGCCTTGAATTTATCTGCTCTTTCTGAAACTCCCCCCCCCAATGAGTCGCCACGTCGTTTCTCCAAACTCCCATTTACAGACACCGCTTCACTGAGACGCAGTCGCCATTACGGGCCTCCGCCAGGTGCGCCGCTTCACCAGGTGTTCGCTAATTGCTAACAGCTAGCAATTAGCAATTAGCGAGGCGTTAGCGAGCAGCTACGCTTGGTGAGACCTGCGTTTTTGCTTCCGGGTCGGTTGCCACGGGAGACTAAAGGATTAGCGTTGTCACACGATGGGAAGCTCAAAAAAGTGGATTTTATGCAACACTGCACCTTTAAGGAAACTATTTTGTCGGTGACAGTGTAGGCCTAAACATTTTTAAAGTGTAGTATAGATTCATCTTTAAAACGTGGTTCAGTTCTTTCCTGTGTGCTCCATGATTTAATAGCTTTTGTTGTCTAGGATTAAAAAACAAAAACAAATATAGATATGTATAATTGAAATGCAATAAGTAAATTTTCAGGTCTTAATATAAAAGACCTGGGCTGTGTCTCAGCCAGTCAGCTCGCTAATTGTAAGCAGTGTATGAAAACTGTTTATCAAGCCCTCAGAGTGAGTTGGTTTGTTTGTTTGAATTCGGATGTAGTTAGACGTAATCTGTCACGACGCTGGCATGTCGTTTCCTTTTAGTTGCCTCACTGCCCAGACTCACAGGAGCTAGAAACATACTGCAACCCACAGGGGGAATCTCCACAGTTGATTTGGACCCTTCCTACAGCTAATAGCTTTCAAAATGGTGGCCTGGAGACCTTCTCTGCAGCCCGTATGGTATGGAGGATCTAAACTGCCAAAAATGAAAAACAAATGCAGAAATTAACGGGCCAACAAAAGCACTTTCGACATTCCAAGTCGGTGTCCTTTATTTGGAAAAGATTGCACCTGAAATGCCACAGAAAATATTTTTGTGTTATCTTTATTTTTGCCCCTGTAAATTCAGTTAGTGACATCAAAATAAGCTCCGCACTGGCTAGTCTTCTTTTCTGTCTGAGAGAAACGAGGGAGTGAGGATGCGTTTCTTGTTGGTGAAGGAACAGACGGAACCAGAAACGTGTCCATCAAAGTAGCCAAACTGGACCTGGAACCAAGAATAATCTCCCGCTAAATGTTTACAACTGACTGATTTTTTTTTTTCTAACTCATGCTTGTCAGGAATACATAAAATGAATAAAACGATAACAAATTGGAAAACATGTTATGGTAAAGACTGAAATTAAAATAACATCTTTAGACTTTAAAGCAAGAGATGGATGCTTATTTTAAATCAGTAATTCCTGAAAATGCAAAATATAATCTTCCTGTGCTTGTTCCACAGGCAGATTATTTCACTTACAGCTTGTACTTTTTCACCAATGTTCAGGAATTATTGACTTCAAGCATGCTAGGATATTTTGAACTTGAACCTGGGCCAAAAACACTTTGTCAGATTGTGTGTTTTTGCAGTGGAGACGTTCTCTCTCTCTCTTTTTGCTCCAAGCGCCTTCGGCTCTGGGAGTCTCAGCAGAACCACCGTCAGCGGGTTAGAGCCGGTCCCGTCTCGGAGCCCCTCGGGAGACGTGCTCGTGTGACAACATCATTATCTCTTATTAACTTCATTCTGGAAGAGCTCGCTCCTCAGAAAGCACAACTGATATAAAGGAAAAGGTTTTCCGCAGCGTACGACGTGTTATGCACCGCTGTACCTGTATGCTTGCGAAGCCATGCGGGCGGTGACACACTCTGACCCCTGGCAAATTTGTGTAATTATGTCAACGTGTGCTACATTCTTCGACCATTAAAGTATTCATTAAACACAGCTTAGCTCTGTGAGTGACCAGGAAATCTGATGGAATTAGCCTCAAGCTGTGTTTCCACCGCCGCAGACACACCTGACGGCTGTTTTTAGTCCCTGCGGCCCCCCTCCTGACCGGGCCGGGCCGGGTGTCTGAGGGTGGCTGTGGTTTGGCCGGTGCCTAAACCTCTGACATAACAGACCACAAACCAAGACACTGCTGCACAAAGCCTCGGGTCTTTCAGCATTTTACCAACACAAAATTAACCCCTTGGTGGTTCCTTTGCTTTGTATTTATTGTATGTTCAGTTTTTGCCTTGTTTTTCATCACAGCTACACGCTTCAGATCTTCAACCTAATTTTAATTACAGACAAAAGAAACCTGACTGAACACAAAATTCCAAATGGTTTAACGTGTTTTGGGAATATATTGTTTTCTTGTTAAGTCACCAATTAGCTCCGATTGCTAGACTTGTTGCTGAAGGTTTGCCAGACACACCCGGATCTGAGTAACGAAGGAAAACACTTAAAGCGTGTCCAATAATAAACGTGAAGCGGGCTAAACGGCTGCAAAAAGCAATACTTTATGCTGTGGTGTAAAGAAATTCAAGGACAGATGAGAAAAAGAGTCAGCGGCAAATGATGAAGACTTGGAACGGCAGCGACTGACCGATCAAAATCACACCAGAAATCATCGACAAGTCATCGAGAGCAACATCTACAGCTCTGCAGACCTTCCTCTAGTCCGGATCAGGTTAGTATTCATGACTCAGCAACAGGAAAATAGACTGGGCAAAAATGGTAAAAAAAAAAAAAAAAAAAAAACCTTTTGAAGATACTAGTGCATCTACATTTCTCTCTCTTTTTTTTTATGAATATCATTATTAAAGTTTCTCTCTCTCAAAAAAAAAAAACAACAAAAAAAAAAACCCACAAGTGGATTTTCTTTTCATTCTCTGTGGGAATTACTACATTTCAATGTTAGATTATTTTTTAAAAAGTGCTGCAAATTGCTTATTTTAGTTTGAAAGGCATCCAAAAGTAAATGGAGAAAAAAATAAATAAGCCAAAAATGTATTAGCACAACAAAGCTTATGCAAAAAGAGGTTTCAAAGGCACAAAGGTTTCAAAGGTTTCTCCAGGTCACAACACAAAATGAAAGAAAAGCAAATTTATCTTTTTTTTTTTTGCCAGGATTTTATACACGAGCAGAACCTTTAGACCCGATCCGTATCAGACGATGCACTTCACCAGAAAACCAGAGAGGACTCAGAAAAGGTGTTTTTCAGAGACGTTCTGAGCTTCAGGATTAAGAATAACAGACATTAGCAAAAAGCCTAATAAAAGCCTTTAATAGTTTATTTTTCATTTTGAAAGTGATAAATGAAAGCCATCCCACAATACTAAAACCTCCCTTTACAAAAAAAATTCACTTGTACTAATCACAGCAGGTCATGTTGCAATGCGACTTCTGATTGTGCTTGTGAGTGTTTGAAAGAGCTAAAACATTACAAATAAAAGCCTGTTTTTTTTTTTTGTTGTTTTTTTTTTGTTTTTTGGCTGGATCAGCTATTACACATTATCTTGCATTTAATATATAAAAATCATTGACATCATTGGTGCAAAGCAGTTTGAAGTGCAGCTCTACAGGTGATCGTGCGGTTCCGTTTGTTAAACGTACTCAGAGCGTTTTCTTAGGTCACGGTCTCTCTTGGTGTGGCACCTCCTCTGTGGCACAGGGTGGTGCTCCACCTGGGAGCACCAGGCGGAGGTCACCATGATCAGCCCGGCCACCACGAGGAGGAACCCCGCTGCCCAGCCGCAGAACAAGGCGTCTCCGAACTCCCACCGAGGCACCACCTCGGGAACCTTCTCGTCAAAGAAATGCATCACCGCCAAATGGGCGACGTAGGACACGGGGACCAGACAGAGCACCCCGGACATCATCCCCAGCACCCCTCCGGTGATGGTCAGAGTCCTCTTGGTTCGGTGGCCTTCGTAGTCTTTGCAGCTGTTGATCAGGTGGAGTCCAGGTACGGCGACCACGATTCCCAGCAAGCCCACGGCGAGGGCAGTGCACATCAAGATCCTGGCCAGTTTGAGGTCGCTGGAAAGGCCCAGCAGGCTGCCGTAAGACCTGCACTCCATGCCGCCGATGTCCTGGACTACGCAGGTCTCCCACAGTCCCAAGTCGTAGCTCTCGGTGGGCAGCAGAGAGGTGGACATGGTCAGCCACTGCGGCAGGATGGTGCTGCCCAGAGCGCAGAGCCATGCCCCGACGTAGACCAGCAGCCCCAGCAGTTCCAAGACGCAGGCAGGTGAGTCCATGCGTCTCCTTGCCTCTCCGGCCTCCACGTTCAAGAGATCCATGAGAGTTCCCCTTCGCCGGCTGCGCCTGGGATGGAGAGGCCTCTCGGAGTCCGGTCGGGGCGGAGGCTGCTCAAAGCGCCTGGTAATTAGAGCTGACTGCTCTGGCTCAGGGCTCGGCGCTTGTTCACAAACACTTTCCACTCAGAGGAGCACACATCTTCTGATGCAGGAAGGAGAGGGGGCTTGTTTGGACCTCCCCCTTTGTTATACCGCCACCATGCCAATGGGCAGCAGGAGCAGAGGCAGAGATGGCTTTGTTTAGATGAAGCCATTGTCAAGCATTTCCCAAAGCTGCTAGCCACAGGAGAGGTCATTAGACGTGGACAAGATACCGATCTATGTTACGGCAGAAAAAAAAGAGACTTCTTTCATGTCTGTTTTTGCATCCTGTGTGTTTTATCCTGAGATATGTCAATGCCAGAAGACAGACAGCCAAGCAGTTTGTTCTGTACACGTAAGAAGCAACTATTTCCTGATGTAAAACTCCTTAAAATGGAACCAAGGCATGCAAAATAGCACAGAATGAGAGAGAAACGTAGACAAACAGGCTTCCATACGTTCAAGAATCAATATAGTGCAAGAGCAACAGAACTGGGTTGCAAATTCTGTCGCGTTCATCAGTTTGGGCTAACTGCTTTTAGATTCGGGCTGCATGTGACTGAATGTGAAACAACAGAGCAGCTTATTGTCTCGTATCTTACGAACACAGCAGAGCATGTGGGAAACAATC
The DNA here is from genome assembly GCA_010277015.1 of Poeciliopsis turrubarensis. NCBI lineage: Eukaryota > Metazoa > Chordata > Actinopteri > Cyprinodontiformes > Poeciliidae > Poeciliopsis > Poeciliopsis turrubarensis. Next base: position 2,561,948 of record VMRN01000035.1, read on the forward strand.
GTAGGAGGCTGCAGATCAAAGCCGAGATGTGAGAAAAATTTTCCCGTTCTTAAGAACATTGTTCAGACCGCAAACAAAAAGGCAATAAAATCCCCAGCTGAGAGTTCTGATGTCCGGACAAAGACTCGGACAGAACAATACCAAATCAATCTCCTGGTGTTAGAGAAAAAGGAAGCTTCTCTTTGTATTCAAACAGTGTGAGAGGGACAAGTTCAGAAGAAAATTCCCATAATGTTTGAAGTAGAAAAATTTTAAAAAAAGAAAAAAAAAAGAGGAGGCAACCCTCCCCCCGCCCCCCTTCTTTGTTAATTTCCCTTCCTATTAAATTGCTTGTTTGTTGTTGTTGCTGTAGCAGATACTTGTTAACCTGACACAGCGCCGCTGCAGTTCATTCATTCGGCCACATGAGGGCGACAAAACACGAGGGATTTCTTCCGTTCCACTTCAGTAAAGGCCAAATGCACTCAAAAACCAGACTCAAACATACAGACGGAGCCACATTGGAATGTGTTCGGGTTTGATTTTTCTGTTTCTATATTTAAGGTTTGCAGGAAACGAACAAATGCATTCAGATGGATGTTAACTATTGCAATTTATGGAGGCGTCACCCACTGACGGATGCATTTCAAGTGTTTATTTCAGTTAAATAGACACTGACCGACAGCTGTTCAACCCACATTCTGCTTCTCTGAACATTTTAATACAAAGAGATTTTTTTAAATCTCTTTTTTTGTATCTATTGTATTTATTTTTTTCAAAACTGTCAGAGAAGTGTGTAAAATCCTGTTTGACCTTACGTTTTTCTTTTCTGTTCTTTTTTGTTTTCTGAGAAACTGAATTTTGTATTTCTCGCTTGAAATATGTCACCGAGTGTGAAATGAATTTAATTGGTGTCTGCAAAGAACTTAATTTGAATTAAATTACTGGAATAAACTGAATGTTTTTTTTTTGTTTGTGTGTTTTTTTTTTTTTTTTTTTTTTTTTGCTTTTTACCAGCATAGCAGAGAAACCGATTTCCTGCATTAAGATGCTATTTTGGATGAGGAGGCACCAGATGGCGCTGTTGTACCGCCGCCACCCGAATCACAGCAGCAAACTCAGTGGGAGGAGTCCGTGTGTTTAAATCAAAGTTTTTCCTCGTTGTTACATTAAATATATTTACTGTTTTATTTTAGTTCTAAAAAAACAAAAAGCCTAATTTTTTAAGTCAAACTAAAATGTCCTACTAACCAATAGGTGAAAAGTTTTTCTTTAACTTCCTCGACGTTGTTTTGTTATTTAACTGTTCTTGATGTTTGAGTCTTCCACCGCTGCGGTGATGAAACTGAAGTGGCGCGACACTTTAGCGTGTCCGGGTGGTAGTAATTAGCCCTAATGAGGGGCTGATTCCCACAGCTCCCCCATTGGACGGAGGGACTCGCTCAGCCGTACGTCCGAGCGTTTATGCAAATCCGCCACCAAATATGGACAGACGCGAAGGAATGAAATATGGTGGAGAGGCGAACATGGAGGACCGCGAGAACGCCGCCGGACCGTTTCTAGGGGGGCAGTAGCGGAAGAAAGTGGATGTTCCTCCCGCGGGACCTTTTCAGCGGAGAACCTCGGTGGAAACTCGCTGCTTTCGTGTTTCCTTTCCCCAGCGCGTCGAGGTGGAGGAGTCGCTTTGTAATGCAGTGAAGACCGACGGCTTTCTGGTTTTCGGGAGTATACAAAAAAAAAAAAAAAAAAAAAAGCAGGGCAGGGGGGCTTCTGCCCGACTCACCGTGTCGACGCTATGCCGTGGGTCAGCGGCGGGAAGCGGAGGGAGAGCAAGGAGCTGCCGCTGCCCGCGGGCTGGGAGGAAGCCCGGGACTACGACGGGAGAGTGTTTTATATCGACCACAACACCCGGCAAACTTCGTGGATTGACCCCAGAGATAGGTAGGTAGGCTGGAGGCCTGGGGGTGGTGGGCTCACACACACACTCCGAGGTATGTTGATTCAACAAGTTAACTTTATAAAGTGTGTTCGCACATGGAGAGCTGCCTGGAAACGGGATATTCCCCCCAGATGTAGACTCTGTGTGTGTGACTGTGATCATTCTTCCCTCCTTTTAGTCAGATTCCAGCTCGATGTGGCTTAATTAGCTGGAAACCTCTGATCAGCTGAGATTTAGCAGGAGTTGTGGCCTGAAACAGGGGTGTGTATCGTGTGTGTGTGCAAAGCCCATCATATCAATGCACCATGCTGGTCACTTTAATGTGTTCCTCCACACACACAAAGTCTGACAGTGTTTTGACAGGGAGCTGGGGCAGCAGCAGCCTCAGCCTTTCCGGTTTGTTGTTTCAGAGGAGTTTGGTGTCACCAGACCAGCAGCCTGCCTGTTGAACCAGTAGCCTCCCAGTCTGTCTGGTCAGCCAAGGCTCCAGTCCTGAGCCTCAGGCTTGAGACTCCAATCACCTGAACTCATCAGTACACTCGTTGACTTGATGACTTTCGGTGACCTGAAACATTCCTGGCTGAGGAATCTCAACAGAGAGCCATTGTTTTGCAGCTCTCCCTCTCCTCTCTCACACAGACACCTCCTTCAGATGAGCGGCGCGTCAAGAACGGCCTAAAAAGTCTGCTTGTTTATGTCAAAGTGGCCGTGATTGTGTTTGTGACTGGGGTTAAGGAGTGGAGCAGCGGTAGTAGTAGAGTGGTGAGCTTGAGACTCCAACTCCCAGAAACCTTGGTGGAAATATGTGAAGAATGCTAGTTGGGCCAGTGGGAAAGCTGCAAGGATGTGCTTTTGTGGGGACTTGGATTTCACCAGCCCAGAAACGGGCTCAAGCGGGGGAGTTAAAGCAGATTTACGAGATTACTGGGAATTATTGCGAGTACTTTACCTCTACTGTAATGTAAGGGAAAGGTGGAAATGGATCAAAGCAGCCCTTTATCGTACGGCTAGAGACAAGAGTCTTGTCTTTGCGGCTCATTTGAATCCTGCAAGGCGCAGAGTCTGATAATGGGGAACATATTGGGTCCAGTGTGTTAACTTGCAGACATTTAAGTGGTTCTAATTGATATTTTCAGAGATTGTTCTGTTCTTATTCAAGCTGCTTTTTCACTCACTTTTACACCCAGTCCATTATACCCGGAGGTTGTTCTTGGAAAATGCCACACTGGGTGAGGCTTCATTCTGTTCCTGGTACCCTTTTTTTTTCTATTTTTTTGCCCCCACGCAAAAAGGAAAAAAGTGACGATTTTTACAAATTGAAACAATGGCTTAAGCAGTCTGTGCAGTGTAAAATATTTTCATCTAGGGGAGTCGTAATGTCAGGAAAACGAGTAAACATGCTGTCTCAGAAATGGACCAAAGGTTTCAGAAATGTTGCGCTGTTTTTAGAAAATCCATGTTCAGTGCAAAATAAACCAGGTGTGACCTCTCAATACTATGCATGTAGAGCCAGATGAAAAGCAGGGCAAATCCTTTTAAAAAGAATAAGAGCCATTTGATGTAGCAACAAATAAGAAGCAAACATTTGTTTTGTTTTCCATAGTTGTAATCATGTTTTCTTCATGCTTGAATTGTAAAAAGTAATAAAAAAAAAACCTCAATAGGGGAACAAATTACATACTTTCCTTTTTCTCTTTTTAACCTCAGTGCTCATGCATCTCCTTATGGAGTAGCGCCCCGGGCAACAATACCTATTGCTCAGGTTTAAAACAGTTGCATATCTTTTAATATTTTTATTGATTAAACTTAACTTTGCATATTGCTAAAGTATACATCCTTCTGTAGAACAAGTTTTTGACATTAAATAGTTAAAATTTTTTTGCAAATCAACCTTTTGGTCCAAATGCTTTTAATCTCCAGTATTTTTTTTTTTTTCCTTTTTAAAATAGGTCAACGTTTTGTTTTGTTTTTTTTTTTTAATTTATTTTTTTAGAATGACTGATTTTTAATGGTCGTCCTGCCAACATGCTCTCCTACCTGAGCTGTGGATCTTTGCACACCTGATGGCCACCTTAGCTGCTTCTCAGATTAATGCATTATGTATTAATGGTTTTTATTTGGGAGCATCAGTGTTGGGGAAACCATGAATACAGATGCGTGCCAAACATTTCAAATTTTTATTTGTAGAAATTTCTGTAAATTTTTTCTTCCTCTGAGCTGCTTTGCGTTTGCATAAAATCCCTGTAAAATATATTAAACTTCGTCGTAATTGGGGACAGTTTGGAGCAGTAAGAAGGTAGCGACACAAATCTACAGTTTTGCTGGCAAAAGGAAACTTTAAATTCTCAAATTCCCAGGAGATTACGGGCCGAGAACTTGTGATGCAGGTCACGTTTAAAGAGCACAAGAAAAGTGGAAGCAAACTGAACTCTTATCTGTTGCAATGAGCAACGGAGGACTTGAGCGAAGAAATGCTCTACATTTCTGATCTCCGACTCCAGCAGGAGGGTGAACCCTGTAGCTGGATGTAATCTAGATAAGAAAACCCAGACTTTCTTGAAGCCCCCCCCACTCCTCCCTGCTTTTTGATGAAGTATTGTTGCACAGGGTTCATCTGCGTTTCACACCTTCCAGTAGTGAGCGTCTGTCGGGAGGAGTTTGTAGGTTTGCATGACTAAAGGAATGTTTCCTGCATTTGTTCTGGTGCTGCTCGGTGATTTATTGGCCATCTAAGCAGAGGAATGTCTTCTGTCGCCACCTGAAACGGCCTTTCCTATAAAGTTCTCTGTACCTGCTACTAAATCTGACTGCCTGACATGCATCAGATCAAAAAGTTGTCAGGCTTTGACCTAATGTTTTTCTCCTTCTCTTTGAAAGCTACTCAAGCGTGATGTAGACTTAAAAGCCTAGTTTGACAGCTCATCTATTTAAAGATAATTAAGAGAGCATACATCATCTGCTTGCTCACTGTTGTTGGTGATTTATCACTCTTTAGATGAGATAACATGATGTTATGATGTCATTAGAGTCTTTAAAGATGGCATGAAGTCTCCTGTTAAGATGAAATGGTCCTAATAGTTCGGTGTGTGAGTCTGGCTTATCCAAGCTTGGTCTCCCGGTTTGTTTTTCCCTTTGAAAGCGGTCCAAAAACATGCAAAATTGTACTGATCAGGTGTGTTTCACTGATCATGCAGTGAAACTAAAAAGTTTCACTGCATTTCCTCAGAAATATCAAAGTAAACAATTTTAACATGAGTGAATAGTTATTTCTGCTGAACGATATGGCTGAAGATGTACATCACGGCATATGAGTAGGTATAGATGATTATTGATTAGTCCAATTATCCAAATTGTGAAATGATGGGCTGGTGTTCTTGCGTGACTGTAAGAATCACATACAAAAAGCCTCTGCAGGCCTTTTTTGAAGTGGTTCATCTATACCATTGTAACATGGTAGCATGTTTTTGAGAGTAAACTCAAATTCAGATTTCCCTGTGAGTTTCTCAGTATTGTGAGCGGCCGATTCAGACGGCGCTCTCCGGCCGCTGGGATCCACCGTCTCCCATCTGGACGCACTAGCTCCAGGCTCGGCCAGTCCACAAAGAAACGGCGGCGGATCATCGTCTCATCGCTCAAACACAAGAGCCATTCATCGCAATCATAACTGCCAGAGATGATTGTGATGTGCTGCAACGGAGCTGCGTTAGACCAGCCAGAGTTCAGGCTTGTTCAGACGAACCTGCTTCAGGTTAGGTGGCGGCATGTAGTGAAAATGTGGATGGAAGTGTGAACATCCTGCGGTACACCCAGACACACTCGCTTTGCCTTCAGCATCAGGGATGTCCACATCTCTACGAATGATGGACGCCTCTAGCATCGCCCAGCCATCTCCTGCAGATAACCCAGGCACTTCTGTGGAGCTTTTTTTGTTGCTGTGGAATGAGTGTTATGCTAGGCATGCCTACACTTATGGTCCAGAGGGGTAAGTGGGGGGCTCTTTGCTCGCTCGCGCCCCCAGACAAAGCAGCAGGACAGAGGCAGTTCCCATATGTCTCCCTCCTCTCATCCCGGGCCCGCAGGCCTCCTTTATTAGCTCTGTTATGCAACAGTCATGGTCGGCCTGCCGCTCAGCAAAGGGAGGCCTTTATGCTTGGTCACAAAGCACACCAAATTCAATTATTCTGGAAAGGGTGAGCTGTGTTTCCAGCACTGAAAGGTTATTCACATGCGCTGAACCCCGCTGTTATTTTGCTTTCCCCAGTGTTTTCATTATGATTTTTTTTTTTTTTTCTTTTTTTTTTGGTCTTTGGTTGTTGCTGAACATCGACTGTCATTTTTCCCTGTGTGTCTGAAGTGAGCCGGCAATAAGTGTCAACCCACTTCTTGTTCTGGACCTCTTTCCTCCAGCTGACGCCCCTTTGATGTCCCACTTCCTGGCTGCCTACCGCAGATTCATTTACTGCTATAAAGTTGACCATCAATTGCTTAAATTCTGCTCAGCAGTCATCTGTTTGCCTCTTTACCCTTTCATCCTCATCATCACCACCATCATCATCAGCAGCAGCAGTGTGTTCTTTCCCTGTGTGTACGTTGTGAAGAACACTACCTAAACAGGACATGCCAGAGTCGGTGGACTAACCTCGTGCTCAGGGGGCACCATTGTGTTTTTTCCCTCTCCTGTCCACACATCTGCACAATTCTCATTCAAAAAGGGGGGTTAAAAAAAAAAGGCATGTAGTCAACAGGCAGGGGGGCGATATGAAGTTCTCACAGTATGATAAACTGGAGTAAATTATGCGACTTGCGTGAAAATTTAAAATCAAACGTGATGCAGTTTCTTTTCTTTAAAGTAGGAAAAGCAACAATTAACACTGGCAAGGAAACCAGCATGTGGTAAAAAGATTTCTAAATATTCCTTGTGAAAAGGGTCATGTATGTTACATTTAGAGTAACCACAAGCTGAGTAGTGTCCTTCAGGTAAATATGCTCACCGCTCAGAAAAGTATAGGTTTTGTGTTTTTAAATGGCACTGGAAGCATGACGCGCAGAGATCAGCATATTTAGTCAGGCCGTCTTCTCAGTCTGCTGCTTTACAAACATGCTGCGTGGAACTAAGCCTGTCGCAATAAGCAAACGATCAATTAATCGCACGATGAAATGAGCGCAATTATTTCCATGCTGCTTATATTGTTTACAGAGACTTGATAATCCAATTGATTCCAGTTGTTTGCGGTTTTTATTTTGGATATTTAAAATGGCTTCCAGGTCCATTAAGAGTTAGAGAGGGTGATGTACTAAAACTATCTCAATATTGCAGCTTATTGCAATAATTACTGGGACAATTTATCATCCAGCAAAATTTGTAAGTTATCAGAAATGTGTCATCACAATATTAATATCGCTAAAGACCATAAAGTCTTTAGCGAATCCAACAAATAGTTGTTGGATTCCCGATTTTTTTTTTTTTTTTTTTGTGTTGCAGTTTGCATGGCAGACGAATATCCAGCCTGTTGCATGGAGTCTTAACTGTATTTTATTCTAATCCTTTCACAAAAAGTTGTAAAGATAACAGAGTGTTGGAGGCACAGCAAGATAGCAGTGAGGAAAATGTGTGTATTATAAGTAATGTTGCCATCTCAATATTTTCATATCATGAACACAGATGAGTTCACACAATGTGTGTGATGGTCCATCAGGAAAAAAATCCATTTTGGTCAGAATCCAAAATGGCAGCCATGACCTCAAAGTTAAGTTTTATCAATCTATTTCCATTTTTTGGTGCTAAGCTAACTGTTAGCATGGTGGTCTTGCAGTCATGCCATATCTGACAGGATTACACTGCAGGCTGACTTAACTTTTGTCAGTAAAAGCAAGAATTAAAAACAAAAGAGTTGGAATGTATGGATTGCATGACGGAGGGGGTCACAGCTCATTATTCTGCTGTTATTTGAGTATCGTCTCTGTTCACTAGGGTCAAACCCTTCATCCCTGACAGCCGAGCTGCTTTACTTCGGTCGCGGTCGAGTCAGCGCTGCCTGGTCCGCTCCCGTCCATGTGTCCAGACGGCGTCTAAATGGGACATCTCGGTCTACTTATAGAGACCTATTTCTATAAGATTCAACATTTAACGGGAGAAGTGCGTGTGTCAGCTGCTTGTTCTGAAATGCAGCGCCAGAGAGGCTGGACATAAATGACATTCCTCCCAAAGTTGTTTTCCACGTTTCTTTTTTAACTCTGGCAGGAATTTTCAGGCCGGCGACGCTTGTGGCCCTTTTGTTTCTGATCGTCTGTGTCTCGCTGTGGGAATCAAAGCAGGTGACATTCAGGGTAGAAGGGAAAAAATGCGCAGAATTTGGTGCGATCGTGTCGTCTGGGACGTCCGTTGTAGCATTTGCTGCTGTTCCTGGTCATAATCATGCAGAGGTTAAGCCCACTCATTTCCTTAGCAGCTTGTTTAGGGCGACGATGGGACAACGAAAAGGTTTTGATGGTTGGATGAGTTTATGATTTTTGACTTCAGGAATGCACCGTAGTAGGCTCTCTGCTGTGGCTGACATGAATTACAATAATATTTGTAGCATGTCATGAAGATACACAAATTTAAACCCCACCTTCAAAATTATATTAAAACATTTGGAGGAGGAATATCTTTCAGGCTTGGAAATGGAGACGTTCCTGTTTGCAGCATAGAATAATTTCATAAATTTTTGTGAGATCATAGTGATTTATCTCTTTATTGATTTAAAAAAAAAGAACAAATTAATATGCCCATAAAATATTTGAGTGTAAATCTACAAGGGAGGGCCAACGTGAAACAAATAAAATTAAAATTTTCAGTGATACAGCGCTCTCGTTTGAATAATTGCAGCTTTACGAGACACTAAGGGTTCGTTCACACCAGCTCTGTTTAGTCTGCTTTTATCCAACTCTAGTTTGTTTTCCCAGAAAGTCTGGTTCTTTTCAGGAAGTTTGAATGCTCAATCAAACTCTGTGGACCAACAAAGCTAATTCTGGTTCCCCAAAAAACTGAGGTCTCTGGATTGCAGATGCAAGCAGACCAGAGGGCACTCTGAAAGCAGGAAGTGGATTATAGCGCAGGGTATTCTGGGTAAATGAAACCAAAACAGATTTGGGAGTCTAGCGCTAGCGGGAGGAATCGCTTGTGATCTTTTACCAAAGACAAAAGAAAAATCCTCCGACCGCCAAAATCCGACGCTACTCCATTTTGTGAAGATGATTACGGTCACGTTGTCATTGGAGGTTTTTCCTGAGGAAAAACAGTGAAACCTAATTGACATTTTACACCTTTGATGTACCTTGATACCGGTATCCTACAGATCCAAAGTAACGGAAACATTTCATTTAGGTCTTGCGATAAAATTCTAATATTTGTTCCTTTTGGGAGATCTGATGTTCGCTTTGTGGAGAATTTCTGTTGCTGCACAGGTGCAACGACTCGCTGTTGGGGACGACCCAACTTCATCGGCCGCTCAGGACTCCAGTTTCACATGCCTTTCCCACGCAGCAGCGCGTCGCCAGGCAGGGGGCTGAAGGGAAGGGGGCTGTGGAGATAGAAATATCCTCTGGGACGACCCAAAATGGCTCAGATTATTCTAGAATTAGCAAATGTCTCCGACAACCAAATATGTTTATCTGAGACACTAGCAGACACCGGAGCACCTCGTCCCTCACAGCTGAACATGCTTGTCGTTTTCATGTTCTGCTTTTCCTCCGTCTTTAGATGACTGCCTCACTTTCTGTCTTCTGTGACCAAAGAGGAGATGATGACGATGATCAATGTGAAAAGCATCAAATAAAAACATCAGTTTCTAACTTTTAGAAACACCGCAAAAAAGCCTTTTCTTTAAATGGTGTGTGAATTTGGAAGGCAAGTATATTTATCTGTAAATTCAATGTAGTTAACATTTCAGTGATTATTCGCTTGTGGGTCCGTTATCGGTACCAAGGTCTACAGAACCCTCCACAATCGAAGGGGAATCTCCAAAAATGCTGTTCCTGCAGTTTACCAGTGAGCATATAGTTATTTGGATTTGCCTTTTCCTGTGCACTGCCACCCAGCTGGCTGAAAAAGCATGTCCTTCTTTGTTGTAGGACTCGGCGATATGGTTGGAAAAACATTTCACGATGTGGCAGTCATCGATAATTATTGATTAGTTTTGTTTTAGAATATTTTAAAAGCTGCTTGACTTTACTTTTCCTCACATTTTCAAGTCTATATGCACCAAAATATTGGTTTTACATTTCACCAGCAGTAGGAATAATGCTTGCTTTTAGTTTTAAATATTTATAAATGAAATGAACGCTTTTTTCTTTTTTGGCTAATCTTCCAATATATATTGGTGTTTGAGGCGTGACGAGAGGGGAGTTGACTGCTTTAGGAGTTGGTGGTAGATGTAGTTTGTTGATGCGTCAAACAGGCCAGTTACTAAATTATCCTTCATAAATAGCAGGACTATAGTTTGTAAATGATGGGCAGCTTTCCAGCAGAAAATTGTATGCTGCAGGCAAATGAACATCACCAAATGGATTAACCAGGTCAAAGACGGTAATCTGAGCTCTGACTTGCATTTGTTTTTCACTGAGGATTTTTAAAAATTTTTACAGACTTAAAGTGGCTTCTACACTGCTTATCGCAATGAATAAATCTGAAATAACTGAATAAAAATGGCAGATTTGCAAAGTTGGTAAACTGGAAGTCTATGACCTTGTTCAGCAATTCCTCAGCCAATACTGTGACATAATGGGTCAAAAACTGTACTAGGAAGTAGAGAAAAACTGAACAGATTAAAAAAAAATGACCCAAACAGAATACAAGGATATCTACGCAGCACTGGAAGACGGTAAATGAAACTTTTTTTTTTTTTTTTTTTTTTTTTTTTTTTGCACTCCTGGAGCTAAAAATAAAAGCCGACGAGCAAAGAGTGGAGGGTAGCCAGTCTGTCTTCTATCATGTCTGCTCAGTTTGCTGCTGCAGCAGCAGTTCTAGCTGTAGATCTGCAGGCTAATAATAATTAGACATGTTGTCATTTATACCCAATATTTCAACCAAAGCAAAAAACAAGATTATAAACTTCAAAAAGCCTGAACGAATTTTGGGAAATAAAGTCTGTGATCATCCTCTGGAAACTGCTCGGGGCCATTAATGCTGCGCTGCATTACATCTTAAACTGCTTTAAAGGCCATCTTTAAATATGGACCATTAAGATGTGGGATGTTTCTATAAGCATCGTCTCCTAATGACTCACGCAGCCAGCAGGGCAAGAACCTTCCTTAATACTCCCCTTCTGACGCTCACTATTTAGTTGCGCTAATCCTGCAGCTGCCTTTTATAATGACGGCGTATAAATATAGTTATTATGAAAAGCCTTTTATAGCCCTAAAAGCCAAAGGCAAGTTAATTTGGTGTTGGCCGTTTCACACTGTCAGCACTCCCAGGTTTAGTCCGGGTCACCGTGCCAGCCTGACAGGAGAATGACTCAAGGATTTCGCTCCCAGACACAGACTGAGGTTAATCTCTAAAAATATTTTCGTAAACTTTTCATAAGAATCGGCTGACACCCGCTCATTAAACGGGTGTCATCACTACGCCCCCATCCCGCTCTGTCCCGCTGTGCCCCAGTCTCTTTAAGAGACCGCTCGGCAGCGGTTAGACTCTCTCCCAAGACATGAGTTGGAACACAGACGGCGCTGTCACAAGACTGCGTAACAAACCAAACATTCAGAGACTCAGAGCTGTGAGCGGAGCACATTTTTATTATTTATTTTCCCCCTTCACTGTCTTTGTCTCTGTCACTGAGTCAGAGGGCAGTTTGGGATTAAACTCCCGCTGACGTCACGTAGCTTCCCACATCCCCATGCGTCTTCTGAACTTTGCTCTTTTTCCTTGAAGTCTTTTTTTTCTCTCTCTCTCTCTGTTTTTACTCAATAGAGCAACTCCTTCATTTGAAACTCCTGTTTTTTATTTTTTTTTTTTTACCTCTGTGTGTAAAACATCCTGGCTAAAGTATTTCTCACGGTGTCTGATTGCTCCTTGTCCAAGTATTTAAAGAGCCGTTGGTGTCGGGACACTTGTTTGCCTTTCACAAACACTCAGAGCAGCAGCAGGTAAGGAGCGTGGCCTTGTTTGCTTTGTCTCCAAACTCCACTTGTGCAGCTCCTTTTAACCCACCGCCGTCATGCCACTGGTTGTCTGTCATGGCTTTATGACATGCAGTCTTTTCTTTTCTCTTTTTGTAATCTTCTGATCATCGTTTAATCAAATAGGGGTTGCTCAAACTTCAGTGAATTATCGTGGAAAAATAACTATTTTTAACGCAATGTGTTGGAGAAATAATATAAACATCTTCCTCGCTGAGATTGGAAACTCTAGACAGATTCGGGTTAGATTTTCTCCAGATTTGTTATAATCTGACACTGATTAAAGACTTTAATCTCAGAATTTTGACTTTAATCTTCTGAGATCAAAGGTCAGGATTCTTTTTGTTTTTCTGTGACTCAAAATAAACCATCCAGTTAATCATAAGTTGTTTTTTTTAATTGATTAAAATATGCTGCAGTAGTCACATGGCACACAGAAAGAAAGTCATCGATGCAACAAGGCCCTGAGAGGTCCTGTCAATCTCCCATGAAGCCCGATTTGTGGAATGCACCAATAATTCTTGTCCTTTTGACAAATTCTTCCATTTGAGCTGCGGCTCCTTCAGAGCCAGCGTGGTTAAAGATGGCCACGTTTCTGTTGTTGTGCCATTGTCTTTCCAATTTCTCCTGACATTTTACTTCATGTTACGTCAACTACAAGTTGTCAGTTCAGGCCTCCGGCTCTGAATGGATACAGAGTTGTTTTAAACCTGAACGTGTGCAGATAACGTTTATGTGCAGAACTAAGTGCATGACGTTACAGTCCGTCGCACTACTTTGAAAAAGCTAAACAATACAGAGCACTCCCAGCTGTCACCAACATCCTCCGTTTGAAAGCGCCAAGGTTTCTCATGTGATTTGCAGCAGCGATAAGGCATTCGCTGCAGCTCGTTTTACACTAAACTCAATTCCTCATGCTGGTGTAACCTGAAACGACGTCAACCTGAATGTAAACGTCACCACTGCTAGAGAAGACTCAGGTTCAGTCCACATGCAGCCGCCTGCAGCATTCAGCCGGACCAAATGTTGTGAAGCATGTGACACCAGGAGTTCATTCAAGGATAACTCGTACACTGGATTATTTTGTTTATGAAGATTGTGATTTAAACACGTTTTACCGTCTGTCGGCACAGTTTTATTAGAATATTTTATTGTGTATGATCTGTCCTTCCAGGTCCCTGTTGGAAGTGTCATCCCACACTTGTGAAATCAAGTGATATCCCATCACTTGATTATTTTCAGTTTTTTTTTTTTTTTTTTTTGTCTAGTGCTTATTACTTACTGCTGGTTGATCTGGACAGAACAGCTGTACGCCTAAACAGATGGACTGGATGTAGTAATTGACTTTTAAAGGCAGTTGTTTGCACTGGATGTCTTTTTTTTTTTTCAGTACATGTCATATTACAGCTTTTTGTTAAACATGTAGAAAACCACATTTGTCCCTTTTCTTTCTTGCATTTCTGAGGACAAAAATATTTCTGTCTTGTCAGAAATATGCTGTACTCTGTGTTGGACTTTGACTTAAAATGCCCGTGTGAAACATAAGCTTGTGGTCGTCAAGTGACAACAGTTAAAGCCTTTACCAGGTGTGAATATGTTTTATGCTATTTCTCAATTGCATGATTTTCTTATCCTGACGTATGCTATGGACATTTAACTTTAGTGAGTTTCATCTGCGTTTGAGGAAATGAATGAAAACATGTTGAGGAAACCCAGTCGTAACATTCTGGACTGCTGCTTTACATCTCTGGAATGTCGAGAACAAACCTAACCTGTTGAATTCCCCAAAAATATGAGAAATGCTAAGGCAGTTCATTGAATTTGAAGCCCTGATTGTTTTTGACAAGCCCAACTCGTTCATCAGTGTGATTCAGCACCGCTCCTTGATACTTTTATTGGAACATCAGACATTTTTTTATGAGAGTACGCCCTCTTTCGTAATGTCCCTTTTTTTTTTTTTTTGAGAGGGAGAGAGCGGCTGACTAATACGGTGCCTTCTAATTTGAATCAGCAGCATGTGTCTGAGCGCCGACTGCATTGTGCCTGAAAACCATTTTGTTGACGGAGAAAAGAAAGAGGAAGTGAGATCCAGTGTAGTAGGTTTTTGGGAGAGGAAAGCTGAAGCGTGCGTCTCCTGAGGAATGCAGAGCAGAATCTCTCGGCTACTCTCGCTTTGCAGTCCCGTCATTGTATGCATACCTTGCCAGTTACCAGGCCTCACGCTCTGAGTACAAGGATCTCTGTGATTGATGGTGATCAGCTACTGGTCATCCAATCTGCTCACGGGAGGAAATGTTGCATGAACTGCTAGTTGTTGTGTGCAGTTTAGTGATTAATTAAGAAGTAATATTTTTTTTTTGTAGCTTGCATTCTGAACAAGCTTCAAAATGATTTTATGGCAGAGTTCATGGTTTCCATGCATTTTTAATGGGTAGGAAAAGCTTAAACTGATTTCCCCTCAACTAAAATGGCAAAAACCATAATTTATTGTTAAACATGATTTAATTTTAGTTATGTTAAATTTGAGAGCCTCTGACTGTATCTCGGCTGATGTGGGGCCTTTCATTTGCCCTTTGAAATAGACTTTCAGTGAACATTTGATATTTTCTTCACACTCTGGATTTCCTGTTTGCCACCAATCCTGACCCCATAATCCAATATGACAAGAATGTCTAAAAAAAAAAAAAGCACAACTTTCACTTCTGAGCTCATTGAATCAATTGTTGGTCATTGTGCTGTTCAAATTATGTTTTGTATTTTTGCTCTTTAAGTGCAGAGAATATTCAGCTTCTGTCTGCAGTAGCAATAAGCACAATCGGCAAATTGCTCACATTTACTGACTTGAACTTAAACGTGGTTCAGATGGGTACCATGTATCTAAATGTCATCTTTTTATCTAAATCAAACTATAAGCTGCATTGTTAGTTAGAAGCCACAATTGTTTAAGCTAGCCTGGTAGCTCTCATAAGAAGCACTTAAATTTAAAGACTAGTTTTATCATATCCTGATAAACTAGGTAGACACAAGGTTAAAACATAAATTATGTCACACCGTGAAAACATTGAGGATGCAGAAATAGTTTAAGTTTAGCGCTGGTCAAGGCTAAATGCATTTTTTTTTTTTTGTCGACATTTAGCTTGTTATGAAGTTTGTTCCTTGATGTGCTTCAGTGGCTTTGTAGAAAGTTTATTTTGCTGCCCCAGAAGACATTTCCCAGCCACTCGTGTCTAATTCTGGCCTTGTTTTATTTATTTTTCTAAAAATGCGTAGTAGCTTCATGTGCGCTAGCCGGTGAGATGGTCGTTTTTAGTCCTGTCCTCCTGAACTTCAGGCAGTAATTCAGCTTCAGACCCGTTCTGGAGGACGGTTCCCTGCTTCTTCTGACCAAACGAGTGTCTATTCTTCATGCCGATGTGTTCAGTTCCCTTCTTTGAATTAATCAATCTAAGGTAGTGCGATAATAAACGGAAACATCCATGATTGAGAAGAGCTGGTAGTAGGGTATTCTGAGGTTCAGCAGCACTGCTGGTTAGCTGGCTGAAAGGTTACTGCAATTTGAATCATCAAAAATTGATAAATATTTTTGTGTGAATCTTGTGAATTATTTCTACCAGCGTTTTCAATGGTCATACTTTACGTTTCATGTCCCAAATGTGGATCTTTTTCTATTACAGTTTTCTAAGTTAGAGCCAGTAAAATTGTTGCTAAAACGGGTTCAACCTGTGGTTGAATGACATTTTTTTATTTGTTTTTTTAATCTCCATAACTGACTACACTCTAATTGCATAATAAATGAGGCAGAAAACCCTGCAGCATGCTAACAGAAAAAAAAGTTACATAATTAGGTGGGAAATTGCATGTTTTGATACTTCTCTGCTGATTTGCTCATCATTATGCCAGACTCCTTAGTTTTTAAGAGCTGGAATAATGCTTCTCTGTTCACTAAAATTAAAGAAATGGCAGCTTCTGCCATATGTGAAGCAAAGTGTAAAATATTTGTCATAGCTAAATGTTCTCCATGTTTATTCTAGGATTACAAAACCTCTAACGTTTGCCGACTGTGTTGGAGATGAGCTGCCGCTGGGCTGGGAAGAGGTTTACGACCAACAAGTGGGAGTTTACTACATCGACCACATAAACAGTGAGTACATCTCTTTGGTCTCCATTTCCTATTGTAGTTGTGCAGAGGATGGTGAGGGGAGCTGAAAGAGTCACTGGAGTTTCTCTGCCCCAATACAGAGTCCGTTTCAGAAAGGCTGCTGGAAAGATGCTTTGTTCACCAGCTGTGTTTCCATTACAAATGTGTACAAAACCTTGTCGATGTTCAACTAATGTCGAAAAAACACAATTTCTCAATTGTGGTGGTTCCATTGAGTGAATTTGTTTAAACAATAAGTCATTAAAAAAAGATGCCGCGCCGTCATTTCCGGCTGTAGTAACATCTGGTTGTCAATTGCATGTGACGCAAAAAAGTGTTTTCATTGCAGCTTTGTGAAATGCACAAATTTCTATCACCTCATCCTAGAGCACAAACGTTTTGCTATTTAATTTTTGAATTTGCCATGTCTCCATGTTGTGAATTTGCTTCATTATTCCAATTTGTGTGTTTATCTGGTCAGTGGAAACTCTGCTACTGTCAGAGAATCCTCAAACCAGCTGGATGAACTTTTTCTGGCCAAACAAAACTTTAGCATACAGAGCTAATGTTTCTTTTTTCTATAAATATTTTTGTTATAAATGCCCAAAAGTTTGCCATTTTAGTACACAATTAAATTATTTGATTTGAATGACCAAATTCCACAAGAAAAAAATTATTTTGACATTAACTTTAAAACGCAGTAATCGTGCCTCAATTACTGCTGATGACTCGTTTTTTTTTTTTTTTTTTTTTTGTCAGAAACCACCCAGATTGAGAACCCGCGGACACAATGGCGGCAGGAGCAGGAGCGCATGTTGAAGGAGTACCTTGTGGTGGCCCAGGAGGCCCTCAACGCCAAGAAGGAGATGTACCTGATCAAGCAGCAGCGACTGGAGCTGGCTCAGCAGGAAATGCTGCGATTGGACAAGCTTTCTGGAGACATCCACTCCGTCACAAGCAGTAAGGATCGCCAATGTCAAAGGTTATGCAAGACGGGAGAGAAAAGAATATATCCCATGTAAACAAACTATGACCTGGGCTTATAATTGGGCATTTATTGTAATGTTTATCATTTTTGACTTGCTGTCGTTGCAATAAATTTCATTCGTCAATTTCAGTAAGTAAAAAAACAAAACTGACAGTATTATCTAAAATGTTAATTTTGCTGATTTCTCCACAGAATCAATAAATTTGAAAAGGCAATTCAGTGACATGGGTCACACTTCCAGTAAAATTGGGTCCTGAATAAGACCCAATTTAATGAACACTATAATTTGTGTTTGTGGCGCCTGTGACTGAATGTTATGCCATGCAGTCACACTAGAGGTTGGCGAGAAGGATTTACTATTTTATGGCACTTTTATAGGCTTTACTGTAACAGTAAAGACCATAATTAAAAAACAACCTATTTATTACTTGCATCAAAGATGAGCATACAGAGCAACACAAACACTAATATTGTTGTGGAAGAACATTCCCATTTGGAATAAGATTCTTGCCACTTACTTAAAAGTGGGAATTTTGTCACTAAATAGCAGCAGTAATCGTACTTTTGAATCTACTAATATTTACTGATGCTCTTGTGAATCTGCAGAAAATGGCAAAAGTTGAGTTTTTTTTTTTTATTAAACATTGACTAAAATTTATTGTGACAACTTTAAATCAACATTCTGATCGTGATAATGCGATACACGCCCACCTGTAAGCTACAGCCATTCAGTTAGCTAAGAAATGAGTACCATTATCATAATCTGTATCGTTATCATAAAATTCAAAGGGTGGGCTATGTAGCTCACCCTTTGCTGAGCAAACCTAACTAGTGACCTGAACATGATACGCTGCTGAAAACTCCTCATTCACTGCTGGGGGAGATCTAAATCTATAGAAATTCTCCCAAATCCTAATTTTCGTTTCCCTCACCCCACCCTCTTGTTTTAGCACCTCCACCCAGTTTGCCCTCTGACCCCCTCACACAACGCTTCCAGGGGGGGCTCAGCTCCCAGGAGCCATGACAGCTAACCCTCTCTTCTCTCTCCTTTGTGTCTGCAGCTTTTTCCGGCTCGTCTTCAAGTCCGAAATACGACCCTGAGCAAATCAAAATGGAAATAGCCTGCAAACGAGAGCGGGTGAGTTGCTATCGATGGAGAACAATGGGATGTGGTGAGGGGCGCTTCGGGGGCCCCGGGGTGTGGCCCCTACAGGATACCATGGCTCTGGGTGGGGGTCTCAGGGGGGGACGGTGAGGTCATCATCAAAGGGTCAGGCAGAGAAGAGGCCCAGGACTCACAGGGCAAGGTTGGACGTTACTGAGATCAATAGCACGGGTCAGGGCATTTCCTGGACCGGGGTCATTTTAAAGCAAAGAGTTATGCCGCAAAAAAAAAGAGTGGGGGGGAAGTCACTGTGTAAATCCGTCTGACACAAACTAGAGCCGTGTTAAAACACGTCCAGATGACGAAGAAATCCCAGATTTAAAGCTGCATAAGACCTGATTATTATTCCAAAGGCATTCTTCAGCAGGTGGGGTCAGATGTTCAGGTTTTACTAATTTAGGTTTTTAGTTGGTTACATTTTATCAGAGATGCATTGATCAATCACTCAAAGATCAGAATTGGCCCATTTTCTCCATCTGCTCTGATTGGTGGTCAGTAAATAAGATAAAATTCCTCAGAAACAAGAACTCCCAGTTATCAGGGGCAGTAAAAGCCAGTAACAAACCCCACAGTCAGAACCAGGTTAGTCATCTGTTGGCTTTGTTGCATAAATTTACATTCAGTTCAATCCAAACATACTTTATTGATCCCAAAGGGAAATTAAAGGCTTCTGTAATTCTTAAATCAATTTTCTTCACAGTGTTATTGTAGATGGTGATGGCTGTGGGAAGGAAGGATCTCCTGTAGCAGTCTGTGTTACAGTGTCTCTAAAGACGCCACTGACTGAAGACGCTGTTAATTTATAATTGCAATGTTAATCAGTTGTAAACTGCCCTGTTGCTATGGCTACCCATCATAAGATGAGGAAAGTGTAAAAGGTATTGCCAAAAATCAAGCCGCCTGCTCAGCATCCAAAACAGAAAGGAATAGCTGTCCAGAAAAAGAAACGTTCAATATCAAAGAAAGGAAACGATCCACTCCAATCTGCTGCCAGCCTGAGTGACGCAAATCTAGATCTTCTATTTGATTCATAAACAAGAGAAAACGCGTTGCTTCTCCTTTGTTTTAAGTTTGTTCAAAACTTAAAATTGACCAGTTAGATGACAGTAATTTCCCTCTTTCCTCGTCTCTGACTGATGCATCTCTATATTCTACAAAAAATTAAGTTTATTGAAACATTATCTGGTTGTTAATGAGCGTTACTTTAACCATGTTGTCGTTTCGCCTACCTGTGGCAGGACTGAAGCCGTCTGACCGCGTTACGCAGTTTAGACTGAAAATGAACTTTTAGTGGTGATGCTGCGCCCCAGAGCTGGAGATTCCTCCGGTCACACTTTCTCTATTGTTTCATGACTTTTAGAAACGTGGTGATGGGAAATGTGTAATTTCATCCCTTAAGAAAATACGGTCAGAAAGTCGTGTCTGTTTTCAGGGTCAAGTCAAATATGCTGATCAAAGTTCCTGTTACTATGAATCAAACTCAAGTCGTACATTGATTTTAGTCTCGATTTAAGCAAGTCTGTGTTTTGGCAGTTTTTCAGTTTTCTGGAAGTTTGTTCCAGATTAGTGGATAGGAGCTGATTGATGCTTTTCTGTGTTTGGTTCTGGAGATGCAGAACCAGAAGGCCTCAGAGGTCTGGAAGGTTGAAAGAACAGAGGATCCTTAATGCATGATGGTGCTAAGCTGTTCAGTGATTTATAAACTGCAACAAATGTGTTTTACTGTCTGTTCTCTGAGCAAGGACTGTAGAACTGGATCAATGTTCTCTCTCTTCCTGGTTTTAGTGAGAACCTGATTGGAAAAGCACTTCTAAGTTTGTTCTGTCTCCGTTTGTATGTTGAGTTTCTCTTGCAATGCTGAGCAGAGCTAAATAATTTTATTAAACCAATTAAATTTCAAGACTCTTAAAGCCACGGCACGTTTGTCAGCCGCAGCTGATTGGTGTCAAGGTTTCCACGCTTCAGTCCAAAACCTCGTCGAGAGAGAAGGTCTCGTGTGTGTGTGTGTGTGTGTGAGCACCTCTGTACAAACACAGTCGAGCATTCCTCCGTGCCAGTAGTCATGATTCGACAGTTTTTGTCTGTGGCGGTGAGAGGAGTCCATTGTTCACCATGGTAACCCAGCGCTTGCTTGTGTCCGCAGCTCTCCAGACTGAAGCAGGAGCTGGCCCAGGTGAAGCAGGAGCTGCAGTATAAGGAAATGGGAGTGGAGACCCTGCAGGAGTGAGTGTTTCTCTGCTTCTGTGTGTGTTCGTTCCCGGTCCACCCTTCCTCCCACGGCCAACCTTCTCCTTCCTACACTCGGCCCTGCTGCTCCCCACCCAGCGGCCTCTTCCCTCTTTTATTCCCTCTGTTTGGTCTCGTCTACAAAGTTCAGCTTCATCCCGGTTTCTGTCTCCTCTTCTTCTTATCCAAATGGTTACAGTTTAAAGTGGCCCTTTAACATCTAAAACATCCTTTAAAGTCGTTCCAATGACTGAAAAGAGGAAGGTTCTTGCATAAGATTTATGAATTTGATTCTTTTGTTTTCTTCCTTTGAATGTTTTGCTTCCAGACTCTGACATACAAACTATCTCTGTGTGCTGGGAAGATTTCTGAGCCATTCCAAATTTCATGTTAGGAATATAAGCTCCACCTCGCTGAGCGAGAGGGGAAAAGAGAGCTTTTGAGAAAAGCCAAATGGAGGGATTTTTTTTTTTTTTTTTTTTCTCTTTTTGATGGAAAAGGCGACTCCACCTCAGGAAGAGGATGCACCAGTGGAGTGCAGGGAGCCAAGGCTCAGCCTGGAGAGAGGAAGTTGTTCCACGGAGGGGATGGGAGCGGGGCGTGAGATGTGAGGAGGGAGGGGGCCTCTAAAGCGGTTTTCAAAAACAGAGAGGTATCTGGCTGCAAATTCCTCTGCACTTCCTGAGTCCTGGCAAAGAAGTTCCTTATCTCTTAGATAAGTGATTCCCAGAATAGCTGGGAAGAATACACAGCTTGCAAAAAAAGAAACACTGAGGGCTGTGATGTGTATACATGTTCATAGGCGTGTTTGGGACTTTGTTTGTTTGCTAGTCTGTGTGTGTCCCATTGTTCTGTGCGGATTGCTCGGGTTCAGAACAGGAGTGACCCTGCAGGCTGTTTTTGTTTTTTCTGGTTAATCTTAGCTGTGATCAGCAATAAAGCAAATTGTTCACCACATCGGATAAGCTGATAAACAGTTTCTGGTGTACATCCACCCTCCAAACCCACTCAATGATGATCTTTACTATGACCCTTTAAAGAAGTCAGGACTTGGGGTTTAAGCCATCTCTCATTTTTGCGCCTCCTTATCTTTGTGAGTCTCGCTCTTTCACGGCTTGTCCAGCCGACATCCTGGTGGATTGTTGTCACGCCTCGGCAGACTGAAGGAAGTGTGAGCCTATTGCCACCGAGCAGTAGTTTTTAAATTTTCTTTTGTTTTCGTTCCGGGGACATTAAAGTTTGAACCTCTCAGGCTCCACCAGAGGGTTGGAGAGGAGAGACAAAGCAGAGCCTGTTTCTGGGTCAGGATGGGCAGAACCTGCTGTTGAAGGAGAGCTAAACATGACACGCCCCCCAAACTCCACTGTTTTAGTAATCAATTAATTGGATTTATTTAAAAAATGGCACATTCTGCAGATGTTTTATTTAACCGATTAAGCCTTTTTATACATTAGAAATTCATTTAAAAGTGCAAATAACTCAATCCTTTTCGTAGCATTTTCTTTGTAAATCTGAAATGGGTGAACCTTAAACTATAGGAGTTCTGGGTAGAATATATTCAAGGTTTTTATCTTAAATACAAAATGTAACCTTCTTTGAATACTAAAAAAAATGCCATTTGGTGACATAATGACATAATCAAAGCAGTAATTAATCCAAATCTGTGCAGTTAATGATTGATCGATTTACTAAATTAGACTATTTAAATAGTTGAAGCGAATCCTCAATCAGAAAGCTCTTTATTTGGTACACTGTGATAATTTAGTCATGTTTGGGGGAATACCCACTTAATGTGAAGAATCCCTGCCACACTTTTCAGATTTATTTTGAATTAACTTGATTTCTACATTGTTGGCCGCTTGCATAAAAATAAGTATAATGAGGCTATTGTGGAAAAAGTGCAGTGAGTGAACGCATGGGGAGCCTTTCAGTGATCGGACTTATTCATTTCCTGTTGGCGCCTTGTGAATGAGCTGGCTCTAAAAATCATATTTCCCTTACTAAACCTGGGAAAGCCTGGAAGAACATCTGAAAGCAGAATCTCACGTCCGGTGTCTCATGACTGAAACGGCCCAAAACCTAAAAATAAACTGTTGCGTTATTGATGAGTGAAACCTCCCACAGAGATTCTTTCTCCCTTACAGATTCCTTTTGTTTTTCTTTGTCAAGTTTCACTAGATGAAACACAAATCGCTTTGAAATGATGTTTTTATGCAGTTATATTCTACATAACCAGGTCAAGTTAATTACTTGTAATTCACTATATTTTAGGTCTATTTCACCTTTATCATCCACTTCTGAACAAGACCTGTAGAATCTAGAAATCTCAAGCAGAACCAGCCTGACACCATGACCTCAGAAATACAAAAGGGTCCCAGCATTTCCAGACTGAAATGCTGGGACCTTAAATAGGCTGTTAAAGGTGTAGTACGCAAGTTTTAGAAAAATTATTTTACGTGTTAAAGATGTAACTGTAATATGAGGCAGATAATCTCTGAAAAGATGGCGCTCCTCTGGCTTCTCCCAGTCGTCCTTCTGCTACCTGCAGAAATATACAGCTGGAGCAGAATCAACCAATCAGAGCCAGGAGGAGGGTCCTGGTGTGGTCAGTCATCCTCCTAACCAGCTGGTTTCCCACAACAGAGCCTGCAGTGAATGCTAAGGCTAGTTAGCAAGGCCACTGACGCCACATTATCAGTTTACCCATTTCTCTGCCATTAGCACATTTAGCTCCATGTTCAGAAGGGTGATTGACGGCGCTAAAACCGTCCCCCTGGCTCTGACTGGTTGTTTCTGCCCCAACTGTGTATTTCTGCAGGTGGCAGTAGGGCTTCATGGAGAAGGCAGAGGCACTTGGGTTTTTCTCAGATTCTCTCGCTCATGTTATCCTACTGTGATGTCATGACGGTTTTAACAAATGTATAATAATTATTTCTAAAAGTTGCAGCTTCAGTGCTTAAACTCCTTGATACAGCTGAGCTAAAGCAACTCTGCAAAGATTTGGCCAGATTTCTCCACAGGGACAAAACAAAAACACGCTGGTCACTGCAAAATGCTTCGCAGTTGTTGCCGAGGGTGACGCAGCTAGATGTGAGGTCAGGTTTAGTGGGAGGGATTGCTGTTTTGACATGGAACCAGGTTGGTTTTAATAATCATTTGAAGATAACTTTATTTATTCATATCAAAATGACTCTGATCATTAGTGTCACAAAATACCAAATCTGACCTAAGTCCACTCGGACATACTGGAAGTGAATCAAAAGAAGGCTTAAGAGCTCCTCGTTTGCTAAGCAAACATGTTTGTTTTTCATTCAGGATCGATAGGAAGATGTCCCGCAGTCAGACGAATTACAAGCTGGACGAGGCTCAGGCCATCTTCAACGAGCTGCGCAGCATCAAGAAGTCCATCACCACAGGCGAGAAGGAGAGGCAGGACCTCATCCAGGTGACTGCCTCCTTCTCACTCCACCCACGCCAAGCGCAGCTGCAGTTTCCATATTTGATGCTGACCTCTAGTGTCTGTTTCCGTCTACTGTCAGGGTGATGAAACTATCAGACATTTTTAGCTCTGATAAAGGAACTGACTTTAATTGGAGTAAAAAAAAAAATAGAATCTTGTTTTATTAAATAAGTAAAATGTATAATAAACAGCATAGGAAAAAGTAGTGTGATGTCAGCAGTTGGTTTATACCGAACATGTTTTCTGTCCAGAGATCAATATTCCAGACAGTCTGGTCGTTATCAGTCTGACCTTCATGTTTAAAGATTTAAACTTTTCTACTTCTACACATCCAATGAAAGTCAGACAGCCTATCGATGCTGTTTAAGGGTTTCATTGATCTCTTTCAGACTGAGGTTGTTTGAATGTAAAGATTTATCTCTATTTCTTTTCTGTTATTCAGAGCCTGGCTAAGCTGACCATCAACTTCCAGAACACCCTGTATGTCAGCGACACAGCCGGCGAGGTGCCGGACAGCGCCGTCGCCGCCGCTGGTGACCCGTACAATCCGCAGCCGTACTGCGACACCGGCTGCCAGACGGACATCATGGGAGAGGTCAGGGGTCATACACCTACCTTAATGTCTGATTTATGCAGAGGTCGGCTGCATGTATTAATCTCATACCGTCTCAGCGAATAACTTTGTAGGCTTTGAGTGTTATCTGAGCTGCAACTATTGATTATTTTACTAATCGATTGTTCTATTGATTAACTGAACGGATAATCAGCTGAAATGGGCGAATTCTCCAGATTTTTCATTCAACCATTTGTTTTATACAGAATTATAAACATGTTAAAAGATGCAAGTAAATGAGTAAGAAGGTGTAAAACTTTCTAATTGTCTAAAATGCAACAACAGAGCATTTCTTTACTGTTCGCTCGACCATTTATGATTTGACTTTTTTTTTCAATGAATATTAATTATTGGATAGCAAAGGATACTTGATTTTTGTTTTTATAGAATTTGAACCAGATGAAGCTAAAAACTCAGTACTGGGTAGAACATTCAGAGGTTTTATTTTTAATCTTAAACACAAAATGTACATGTAGAGTTTTGGCTTAAATACTGAGTGTCTTTCAGCAAATGGCCTTTTTTGAGTCTGTATGCCCCAATTAATAATCGGTTACTAAATTAGTTGACAATTATTTCAATAATCGATTCACCGCAATCAATCCGATTAATTGTTTCAGTGCTCAGGCCTCACTAATGTTTTGTTTTCCTTTTTTTCTGTAGTACGGTTCCCAAGATTCTTCCCATTTGGTGGACAAAGTCAAACTCAACTGGCAGTACGAAGAAGCCAAGAGGAAGTAAGTCTGCCCAGTTTGTTTGTTTTGTCAGTGGTAGCACAGAGGCATGCAGCACCGAATCACTAACCCCTGCAGCTACGCTCCCCCAACCACCTCCACATGCTGCCCCCTGGAAGGCTGGGAGGACGAGTTATGAATAGTATTTGGGTCCATCATCCGCTGAGGGTTGTCTGGCCAGCAGAAAGAGCTGGGTGGTCACATTCTTTGCTGGCCGTGCTGCAGCCGACTGTGTGCTGCCTTTGTGTGCTCAGCCAGAATAGGACTGCCCACCGCCCAGCCGCAGTGCACAGCCTGGTGCACCACATGGTGGCCCAAAATACAAACTGTGCTTTTAAATGACGCCGTTAGACCGCGCCTGACACTGCGGTGTCAAAAAAATAAGGGCTTGTGTGTCGTCTAATTGGGGACACAAAAAGGCCGTATCATTACACCAGCTCAATCGTAATTGTTTTTATGAGGCTCATGTTGCTGTGGGGATCCACAAACAGCAGCACCAAGCCATGACATCAGAGTCAGAGCGGCAAAGAAAGGAAACTTTCATGCCGAGTCACTACTCCTGAAATCCAGCTCAGATAAACTGATTAGTTTATCAGCTGACAGAGCGATTCCTGAGATTGTTTCAGGTCCTCCCAGTCGGTTTCCAGCAGCTGAGGCAGCAGGTCGCAGCGTGGAGACCGAGCGCTGTCAACTTCCTGTTGCCATAAATACTTGTTCAGAGTAAACTCATGTTGCGTTCTGCCAGCAGAATTAATATTGCTCTGTGTTGATGGTTACAGGTGGCTATTTAGACACAACTTCTGTTTCCATTTATTAGAAGTTGATCAAGATTTCCGTTGCTACGGTCAAAAGTATGGCAAGTTTTTACCATTTTCCATGTCTGGATTCATTTAGATAAAGGAAGAGTTACTTTTACAAAAACCTGCTATCTAAAATTTTTTTTTTCTACCATTTTAAAAAGTCAACAAATTGAAAGTTAGTGGTTAGCTCAACTAACTAAAAAAGTTTCCCTAATCTTAGAGTGCTACTCCACTAATCTGAGTTGAAATTATATCTGGCCTTGAAAGACTAAAACATCAATTTAATGTTGACATTCTAACTTGTATTTTAAAATTAGATATTGCATTTGTTCTGTGTTTCATATTTTCTTGTTTGAAATGGTCATTGGAGGAAAAAACAGAACTGCTGTGCCACTGGTCCATTTTAAAATGAGAGCGTGAGGATAAATGTGTAACTACTTGAATTCTTAATAGTGAACACAGATGAGCATTATCTTAAATTTTACAAAGTAAACCAGCGCTTTAGAGTCTACATTCATGTAGGGAGCGCTAAAACATTTTGCTCTGCTAGAAGAGAGTTGGCAGAAGTTCCCACTATTGAAAAATATTTTGCAATAACAGAGCTATTATTATGCTTGGTTTCCCTAACTTTTAGGTTCTGCTAAATACTGGTGTAGCACTTTAGCATTATCTGCCTAAAGGTTAGCGCAAATAACTTTTTAGTTATGACTATAAAAAAGGCAATTTTATTGGCTTAACCCCACAAAGTAACCAGCTAATATTAGTTTGTTCTCTTTGTGATAAATTGTAAGGAGCAGAACAGGAAAAAAAAGTTCTTAATGAACATTCAAAGCTGCTTGGTTATAATATTAAAACATTTCATATTCAGACAAAATACTAATCGGTCATACAAGATGTGCAGGGATTTAAATTCATAGTTTATACACAAGCTGTTTTTTTTCCATATATATTTTGTGGTGTGGAGAACTTAAAATATAATGTACTACATTTAGTTTCTGGAAATCTACATGCTTTTGATTTTTCTGCACCTACACAGATTGTGAAGGGTTTTGAAACAAAAGACTAGGATTTGTATTGAGCTTCCCTGAGTGAATAGCTAAATTAAACTGCAGGTTTGAAGAGCCAGCGTTACACATTTTGTCAGCTTTCTGTTT
The DNA here is from genome assembly GCA_010277015.1 of Poeciliopsis turrubarensis. Lineage (NCBI taxonomy): Eukaryota > Metazoa > Chordata > Actinopteri > Cyprinodontiformes > Poeciliidae > Poeciliopsis > Poeciliopsis turrubarensis. The sequence goes on from VMRN01000035.1 coordinate 2,589,299, forward strand.
TTCTTTTGTGCAAAATGGCTCGAGCGCTTTCAGATTACATGGAAAACTTCTGTGAATATCATGTTACACTGGTCTGTCAGTTTTAGTGGTTGTCCATATCTTGGATAAGGTGATGTACACTGGCGTTATGGCAACACAACCGTCTTCATCATAGCTTATTTAAATGTGTAACTACACAAAACTGAAACTTGTTAACATATCTAATATTCACATGTTTGTTTTCTCTTCCTGGACCTCAGCATGTGAACTTTGTAATTACTTTTCCTTCCAACATGACTGAAAAAAGTAACTGTACTTGCCCACTCCTGACCATAAGAGTCTCAAGTATAAGGAGCAAATGAGCTGACTGCCTTGCTGTCCTGTCAGGGTGCAGAGCATCCAGCACAAACTCGCGCAGCTCGACAGCGAGAGCTGGTCGGGCCGCGCCGAGGCGGACCGCGACAGGGACTTCCTGCAGCTCCTGCGCGAGAAGGAGGCCCTCCTGCAGGAGCTCATCCTGGTCAGCAAGGAGCCACACGCAGCAGAGAAGCAGCAACAGCTGGAGGAGGAGCGCGCCAGGCTGGAGGAGGAGGTGCAGAAAGCCCACAGCTCCCAGAGCCAGGGAGCCAGTCAGAGGTGAGATGTCAGGAAAAGGAACACAAATCCCTCGAGGCCGGTTCTGAGTCGGCTCACGTTCTCATTTCACTTGTTGCACTTTGATTTCTCCTGCCAACAGGTTGCTGCAGCAGGAGAAGAGGAACGACCTGCTCAGGCAGCTGCAGGAGGCCACGCGCATCACAACCTACCTTCATTCCCAGCTGAGGAGGTGAGCCGCACACTGCTGCTGTCCTGCTAAAGCAGTCAGCCTCACATGAGCTACGCAGCCGTTTCATCACCTGAACAACTTTGTTTCAGCTGTTTGTCTGTTCAAAGGCTTGATTTAATCAAGAATCCTCCCAAAAACAAGCTTCCACTCAAAAACCTCTGATCAGGTCACCCTACAGGAGGTCCATCTTAAAGGGGCAGTATCATGTAAAATCTACCTTTTTTTTAAGTTTTAAATCACGTTATAATGTTCTCATCAAAACCACACCGGGTGTGTTGACGTGATTCACATTGCATGTTTGAGAAATCCTTTAATCTCCATGGCAACCATTGGAAAAACACCTGAGTGGACCGAGCCCCGCCTTCGAGGGCAAAGTTCCTCCACAGAGGTTTCCAACATCCCGATACCTCTCCGTTGGGATTCCCCCACTCGGCTCCTTCAGACTAGCTAGCAGCCATTAGCAAACACTCTAGAACTGCACATCTGCTGAGCTCATAATGGGAGCTGCTTCTTGGTGAAACCCTGGTTAAAACGTTGTTAAAGGGTTAATGGAGCAGCCATGTGATGAATTCATGAAGGTGGCGTTTCTGAAAGAGACTGAGGCACAATTTCAATTATGAAGTCAGATTTATTTTAAGCCATATTTGATATGTACAAGATTTTTATAACTAGTGTAGCATAGTTTGTGCTATAGAATAGCGCTATGTGACTGGACTCGCATGATGCTGCCCCTTTTAGAGAGCTTTTCTAACTCTTGTTGTATTAGGAGTCCATACTTGGGTTTTTTTTTTTTTTTATATATTCAGTTTACTGAGGACAGAGAATAAAAGTGCCTCTGGACAGTGTCTTCAGAGTTGTCTCTGGTCTGTCCCCAGCCTGTCTGCCAGTTCTCTGACGGTCTCCTCCAGCAGCAGCCGTGGCTCTCTGGCCTCCAGCCGGGGCTCCTTGACGTCCAGCCGCGGCTCCCTCAGCTCCATCAGCTTCAGCGACATCTACGGCGTGCCGCAGTATGAGCGCCACGAAGGGGCGGCGGAGCCTCTCGACCCCCACGTCCGTTACCTGCTGCCCCCGGAGAGCGCGTCAAGAGACTTCTCGCTCTTCAACCCTGAGCACCTGACGCAGAGCAAGAGCAAGCGCTCGCACGACACCCCGCAGTCCCTGGCCTCCCTTTCCTCCCGCTCCTCGCTCTCGTCCCTGTCGCCGCCCAGCTCGCCCATGGACACGCCGTACCACTTGGCGCCGCAGGACTGCCCCCTCACCCAGATGACGGAGGAGTACATGGAGCAGGCGGGGCGCAGCCTACTGGAGGGCCGCAGCCTGCTGGAGGGGCTGCGGGCGCAAACCGTGTCACACGGCGTCCTGATGGGCGGCGAGGACATTTTGAACCCTGCTGCGCTGCACCAGCTGGACAGCAAGAGCCAGAGAGAAGGCGGAGCTCAGACGGCCTTCACCTCCACAGGTAGGCAGAGCGCAGCCCTCTCCTGTAAACTATAGAAACTAATCTGTGGAATATTCTAGAACTTAGTTTTTGATTTTTCTATCGATTTATTCTGAGGATAAGCCTTTTTTTGTACACCATTAAAAAAGATGCACAAAATTAAAAATTATTTATGAAAATACACATTTCACTTCCTGACTTGCAACAAGAGAATGTTCCATTAGTGAACGATTCTTCATTGTGAGAAGCTCAGCTTTTCCTTTTTGTTTTTACAGAAGTGAAGCTAAAACTGTGATGCCACTAGAGGAGATCTGGGTTGAACATATTTACAACCTTTTTTTTCTTATCTTAAATACTAAATGTGTTTTCTTCTGGTTTTGTTGCTGCTCTTTTTGTTTCAGATTGCCATTTATTTATTTTGTTCAGTCTGTATGCTCCAGTTAATTAATCGATTACTAAATTACCTGACAATCACGTCTGTAATCGCTTCAGCTGTAGCATATCTGAATTTTCTACTCCTCTGTTGCTAGGGGTAACGCTGCGGGGCAACAGCGCCAACCGGAGTGGCAGGAGAGCCAGGCGAGTCTCAGCGGGGGTTTCTGAGGACGCTCTGGCCACAGACAGCGGCGTGTTTGAGGCCTGGGGTAAAAGGTGAGGGCACAAAGACTGAACAGGAACAATATGTTGGCTTCGAATTGAAAGCAACAGCTAATCCCCACAGGAATCACTTCAGTTAAAATTGATTCAACTACTCCATGTCCTGAAGTGATTTCTGCAACTTGTTTCATTATGGGAAAGAAAACAGATTTTCTAGCTTTTCAGCTGGAGTTTGTTCGTTTTCACTGTTGACTGGCTTCTGTTGGCAAACCTGCTTCTTTTTGTGCTAAAGCAAACCTTTAAGCTCCACATATGGGGGTGAAAGCCATCGAACCACACACACAAAACCAAACAAGCCCAGAAACGTTCATGTTTTTGCTGCGTTTGCTCGTAACGCAGCAGAATCTCACACTACCTCGACAGATTTTGTCTTAAATTTCATTTAAGGAGGCATTACAAGCATTTCGGAAATACTTGAATGCGTCTTGCTGAAATCTGCGGCTGCGTTGTCTTTTGGATCCACAGGCCAGAGGAGTATGAGGAGGTTTCGTACGTCAAAGAGGCGACCCCTGCAAGCGAGCCCACCCACATCCAACTAGGACTGCTGTAAGTCTGATCGAAGAGCGTTTTGTAGACGACAGTCGGGCTGGGATCAGTTTCCTGCATGACCTCATGTTTTCTGTTTACGTTTTTACAGGTGGGAGTCCACTTCTCAGTCTCTGCGGCTGCATGTGCTGCAACTGAAGAGTCTGAACTGTTCGATTGTGAGAGAAAGCTATAAAGTGTGAGTATTTTTAGCTGTTGCAATTAAAGTAACTATTTTCCTTTGTAAATGCAGAATAGAAGAGAGCTCAAGTCTGTCTATAGAACAGTTTTTCTTATTGAAATGATAAAGCATGATTATAAGACATTAGGTAATTCTTCTGCTCTGATAACCTGCCAATTGGTGAACATGTTATCAAGCATATATTTTTAGATTTTCATCGTTTCTTCTCACAATTGGTAGCTTTAAACTGCAACGCATACAAAATATTCACACCCTTTCTATTTCACATTTATGGTGCCACCACCAACTTTGTGTTTTCCAGACAGACACACAGTTGCACATAATTGCGTTTTCAGTTTCCTTTACTAGCATAAGAAGTGTTTCTGTTCACTCTTTCAAATAGTGCAGTTCAAAGAATTGGCATCTGAAGACATTTAGTTTTTCATTAAGTTTTCTGTTGACAGATTCTCCCATCTTAGTTGTGGATCTCGTTAATTATGTTAATCACGGGCCTTTTTTTTTAAGTGTTTTTTTTCCCCATGCAAACTTTTCTATCACACACAAAATACAAATTACGTTTTATAAATGCGCTGCAGGAAAATTCAGAAAGCCAAAAGTATTCATGTTACTTAAATATGATCTTTGTTACATGTGTAAAAATGGACGTTTTGAGCCACACTCAGTACCAGTAGGTGGCGGTAAAACATACCAAATGTTTCTTGCCAACAAAAGTCAAGAAAATAAGGTCTTCAGATTTTCTTGAGAAACGCCATGGAGATGAGGAAAAAACAACTTTACTCTAAAATTAAACATCAAACTACTGTGAATGTTTTCTCCTTCACATGTTCAGCATGAACCTTGTTTAGATCTGTGTGACGCATCACCTGTTCTTCCTTTTGCTGTTTGCCTGAAGGTATGTGAAGGTCCACTTGATTCCCCTGGACGCCAGCAGGGCCTGTGCGTTCTACTGCTGCACCGCGTTGAACCCCCAGAGCCAGATGACTTTCAACGAAGGCTTCCGCATCCCCGTCCCCGGCAACGCCCTGGCGGTGTCCGCCCTGCAGCTGTCGATCTGCTCGCTGGGGCCTCAGGCTCAGGAGGAGCTCCTGGTGGGTGTGACGGGAAGCTGAAGCCGCGCACCTCCTCAGGCTCCCCTCCTGAACCGCGTCCCTCCGTTGTTCCCCGCAGGGCATGGCCAAGCTGAGCCTGGCGGACTGCGAGGGAAACGCCGAGATGATTTACCACTGGCTGCGAGTCCAGATGCTGACCGACTCGCAGAAGATCCTCCGCCGGGCCCACGAGAGCCAGGAGGACGAGGCGCGGCACAGAGCCACGGTAAACAGCCATGCGGCTGAACAGCAACTCGCAAAACTATTCACACCCCTTTACCTCAAGGCCACACATTTCAACCCTTCGGGTCAAAAAGCTGTGCGTATTTGAGAGGCGCCATAAAAGTTGTGCAGACTTCTCAAGAGTTAGAATCTAGAAATATGATGTCGGCAGGTGTAGTTTCATTTTAGTATGAAAGGAAAGTTGGTTATAGTTTAAAGAAATGAACAGGAAGTTTGTTACAACCTCTGAATTTGTTCTGGTTAGTTTCCGGCATTTATCATTTTTATGGTGAAAAATGTGTTGCTGTGCTAAGAATTTTATCACCTCATAAATGTCAATTAACAGTTTAATCAGCTTTAAATGATTAAACTGCGTGTAATTTAAAACATGATTAAATTCAGTCGCTGTGTGCAGTTTAGTGATATAAATCACACTAAGCTGCATCCTGAGAAATACAATTCAGTTTTTCCAAGAACAATGTTTGTATTTGTGGAGCTATAATTACTGTTTTAACAGTCAAGAGTTTAAACAAAAAACACCCAATAAATTATCACTTTTATCATATCATAAAAATATTGATAAAATCTTAAGTCCAAATCACTCAATTAGTTCTGATCATGTGAAGTTTAACATTTACCACTGCACACTATTCCCACGGTGGACAATGGCAGCATGATGGTGGGAGATGAATGGAGCTTAAAAACGGGGCTGTAAAAGACCTGAGTGATAATTACTGAATACACACCTGGCTTCTTTAGTTTTAAGGGTTTTATAGTTTTAAATTGTTAAAACTGTGAACTTTTCATCCACCTCATGATGATGCGCTACTTTGTCGATCGCTTCCAGTCCCCAAAGAAATGCACTCAAGTTCTTGGTTGTAATGTGACTGAATGGGAAAACGATCAGTAACTTCAGTATTTTACACCGATGGCAACAAACTCTGTAATACGACTCACCACCTGCAGGGGGAGCCGTGACTTCAGCCTGTCCCCTTTGTGCATGACTGGCTTTTTGTCTTTTTTTTTTTTTAATTGATAAAGTCCTAATATTACAGTGGAACTGATGCGTGAATAAAGTCAGTGTTCCCAGAATCCAGTCGTAATGTTGGGAGAACGAAGCGACCGTTTCACAAGAACCCGACCCAAAACATGACAAGGAAAGCTGAGCGGCTGTGAAGTTATACTTTGTTGGTTTACTTCATCTTCTAACACGTGTGCCAAACTCGAGGCCCCAGGGCCAAATCCAGCCCATTATAACTCTTTATGTGGCCCTTCAGACTCCAGAGAGCCACATTAATGCAAGCTTCAAGGTAACAGTTTTGTGGTTCAATACTGTTTTAGCATGCAAATTAAAATTGCTTTGATTTGCCTGCCAGGTTACGTCGACGTGAAAATGTTCCATATTTAATTTAAAAAGCACATTGAATGAACACACAGCTGTTAACTGGTTTTATCTGTGTGACCCAAACCAGTCGCTCAAATGAAGAGTTTGTCACAGATCTTCGTTTTTTTTCTTATTAAAGTTTCCTCATAATTTTAGGACGTCCTTCTGGTGAAACTGCATCTTTATTGTGCTCATATTCTGACCATCGACCAATACTGTGTGGTCAACACTTCAAAAAGAATCACTGACAGGAGGAAGACGAGTTATTAGTGAGACGATGGTGTTTGCTCTCATGCCACAGGACTCCGGTGGCAGCCTGCTGTCGCGCTCCTCCACCCATCCGGAGCAGCAGGGTTCAGAGCCGCAGCGGTCAGAGAAGGACGTGCGTGGAGAGGCGGCGTCTGAGAGGTGACTGTGTTGACGGCTCTTTCTGAGCATAAATTCCTTCCAGTGTCTGGGAATTTTGTTTTGTTGTTTTTGTTCTTTCAGAATTAAAAAAGCATTCAGACTTCACTCAAGTCTGAACAGAGACCTGAATGAACCAACCGACTTCAGATTAAACAAAATTGGTGCCAAACATTTGCGCAGCAAAAAGTTTTGTTTGAAAATGTTTTCACAATGATGGCACAGAGTTCAAAATCGAGTCAACTTGGTGTCAACGGTGCTGCAAAGACCTCAGCTGCGCAATCGGAGCATCCTTTATCGGTTTTGCTTTGTGGTGGAATGAGAGTTGATCTCTAGTTTTGTTTTTGCAGTCCTAAAAATAATGGCACAAATGGAAATCTTTTGCTGCCCATCTGATTGGCACCAGATTTAACTTGATTTTGTGAATGTGGTCTGACTGGCTGACCTTCGATGACCTCTGGAAACGTTCACTAAAATATTTAAAGTGACAGCAGCGCAAACGTTTCATTTGAAGAAGGCAAGAGTCGAATGGAGTCATTTGTGTCATGCAAAGTGTAAACTGGACGAGTCGGTGGTTGGGTGGGATTTGGTGGCTTTTCTGTTGCCTAGGAAACCATCTACAGATGTAAAAGCACATTTGAAATAACTGGAATGTAATTTATTTTTTATTTCCATGTGCTTTGTTCTCAATCACTTCATATAGGATGTAAATTTTTCTAGACTTGCTGTAATAAGCAATACATCAATTAATTACCTGATTAATTAAAAGACTAAAACTGGATGACAAATCTCTGTATATCATCATTCACTTAAATTATTATTCCTGTCACTTTCTGTATTCTGGACAATTAAAATCCAGTATTAAATGTCCATTAGAATATGAAGTTTATTGATCTTTGAGAATCTTTTGTTGCATCATTATGCCTTTACCACTATATTATGTAAATAAACTTTATCCTAATAACTTCTGGGACAATTTATGATCCAGTAAAGTTGATAATCATGACGGGCAAAAATTGTGAATTGTAATCACATCTTTAAATTTGAACTGCTTGAAGTCTGCTTGAGAAAATGTTTCTTTCCATCAGAAAGAAATGTGTCCAGGCTTTAACCTGGGATTTCGGGGTCTTTGTTTTCCAGGGGTCAGCAGGCAGAGTCTGTGGACAGCGGCTGCAGCACCAGCGCAGCGGTTCCAACTCATTACTCAGAGGGTTTGTTTGCCGAGGGCGTCTGCCTCGCCACCGGGGGGCGCAGTGATCAGACTCCCAGCAGACTCTTTTCACCAAGGGTAAAAGCTGCAGCTGTGTCTTGTTTTCTTGGCTTCTTTTCCTCCATGGAAATGAGAATTCAGCAACTCCCAACGCGTTTCCAGGTCGAGAAGGCCACCATGACGGAGTCTCCGTTCCCGGAGCCGGTTTGGGTCCGGCCCAAAGAGAGGGTGGGTCGCTGGGGTCACGGGTCCCCTTTCATGCGGGGCGGCGCCATCGTTCGCTCCCAGACCTTCTCGCCCGGTGCTCCCAGGAGTCACTACGTCTGCAGGGTGAGTGCAGCAGATCAACAGCTGTGTGTGAATTATTTTCTGGTTCTGAACGTCGATTTTTTTTTAACATCTTTTTTTATGTCATTATTTTCTTCAGTTGTATCGCAGTGACAGTGACAGCTCCACTTTACCAAAGAAGTTGCCTTTTGTCAGAAACACCATGGAGAGAAGAACGCTCCGATACAAGCAGGTACCGTCGCCTTAGACACGTTAGTGTCAGGTGGATTTTCTTTTTTTTTTTTTTTTTTTTCTTTTTTTTTTTTTTTTAACTTACAAAAAAGTTTTGAATCCTTGGTGATGGGACCGTGCTTCAGCAGGACTACATCAGAGTTCATGGAAGGAAATATGGAGCTAAATGCTGGAGAATCATAAATAAAAAAACAAAACTAAACATTAGCAGTTCTGAGCTCTGAAGTGATGCAGAGGTTTGTTTACTTTCCAGCGCGTCGTCTCCCCCCCCCCCAGCCAAAACCACACTTGATGTTTTTCACTCACCATAAATGTTCACTGATTTTTATCTTGCCAGCAGCTAATTAATTTACCTGTAAAATGTTTTATTTTTAATTCATCAAGAAACAAAACATTCAGTGCTCTAGTAAAAGGTACAAAGTAGCCAGATTTGGGTAGAGAAGTCACTGTGGACAATAAAAAAAGACTCTGCACTAATTAATATGTAATGAACATGTGTAAAGTAGGGCTGCAACTAAAGATTATCTTATCAGTTAATCACTCGATTATTCTGATTAACAGATTTGGATTAAAATATTTGGTATTTTCTGCCAAATTTTGCCATGCAAGTGTCACTTATTACAATATTAGAATGACTTTACAAGATGCAGAACTCAACTCCATTTTTATTTCTTCTACAGAAAAGAAAAAAAAATCTAAAATAACACTTAGTGCATTTAGAACATGTTTATAAAGCTCTTTACTATCTTAAATGCAAAACATATATTTGTACACTTGACTTACTGCTGTGTTCTTTCAGCAATCTGATTAATTTTTTTACTCTTAAGGATTAATCAGTTACTCAATAGATTGTTTCAATAAACGATTAAACATGATCAAGCTGATTTAATAGTTGTAGACCTTGGGGAAAGCTTGATGGATGTTTATCCAATTTACTATGAAGAGAAAATCGTAAGCAGGTTTTTATTGGTCTGTTACATTAAATCCTTCCAGCATCTGTGTTGGCTGTGTGGTTCAAGACGTGTGTTTTTGTGCCAACAGCAGCAGTCGTACCGCTCCTCGTTGCCTGAGCAGCCAACGCGGACCTCCCTGGACCTGGAGCTGGACCTCCAGGCCTGCAGGACGCGACTGCGGCAGCTGATGGAGGAGCTGAGCGCCCTGAGGGAACTCAAGCTGCGGCTGGAGGAGCCGCAGGCCAGCGACGTCAGCGAGCTGCCCAACTGGGCCCTGAGGGACGAGCGCTTCCGCTGCCTGCTCAGGGAGGCCCAGAGACAGGTAACGCCGGATATGACGATGTTTAGACGAGGCCGCTGCCTGAAAACTGACGGCTATTTTCGGTCATTGAAAAGGGGAAAGGTTCCAGGTTTAGACGGCACCGCTGCGACGCTTTGAATCGGCTGTAGTTGCAATTCCATGGCCACAAGACGGCGCTGTGGTTTTGGCGTGTTTAAGCTTTAGCTTACATCTCATTGTAAACAGAAAGCCATCTCCCATGAACAAAGTGTCATGCAACATTTATTTCCTTATCAGGAAGTGTGCTTCACTGAATCGGTTAAGTAGCAAACCACAGCACCGCGCATTCTTGCATAAGCGGCGTTCTGCGCACGTGCGTTTTCATAACTGAGTACGTCACACCAGCGCCATTGAAGAGATTTTATTTTGAGAAAGACAAAATGCTTATACGGACTGCTTCTCACGTCTGCCGGGTCTGTCACGGAAAAGTTTCATTCGGGCGCATGACTTGCCCCGCAGCAGCAAGTTGACTGGTGTCGCCCCCTGCAGGCCAACCAGAGCAAGCAGGAGCAGCGTCACGAGGAGGCAGCGGAGAGGAGGCTCAGGAAGGCTTCCAAAGAGGTTCTGCAGATGAGGGGGCAGAACCAGAAGGAACCGCTGCCGGTGCAGACGTTCAGGTTTGAAAACAAATCCACATCTCTTCATTTTACATAAATTTTGATGCATTCCTTTTTTTTTTTTTTCATAAAATTTTTGGCAAAAATGGCTTCGTCTGCTTGCAAGTAGCTACAATTTTTGGCGCTAAAGCAACGGTGTTGCACCAACCCTGCGGTAAATTATTGGGATATGAGAACCATTTTCGGGCATGTCGCTGCAAGAAAGCAGATGCCTTCATGCAGAAGTATTACTTGGCTTCAGCTGCTGGTCGTTAAAAACAAAAATCCATCACTTTAAATTGGCTTCACTCTGTACACACTGTGCCAGATTAATGGTGAAATGAGCATTTTAGCCAAATCGTAAGTGTTTTTCAGCTCTAAACTGTTGCAAACTTGAAAGCTAATAGGTTTTAATCGTCAGATTTACTTTTACCTAGTGATGATGACCTGAGGAGATGGGCTTTATATGAAGGCGACATCATCATTAGGCAACTTCTATTCCAAAAGACAGATTTGACTGACTGGGGAAAAAAAGGTCAAGTCTGCCAAAGAGATGCAGCAATCTTAAAAAAAAACAAAAAAACGTGAAGACAGATCAGTGAATGATTTCTTGTAGAAAGCCAATAATTCTCACCCTCAGAAAACAGGACGCTCATTGGCTGCCAACACAGAACCAAACATGAAGCTGGCATATTTCTCAAAGGTTTTATGGAAAGATGAGAAGCTGGTTTTGTTTTTTTTTTCCCCCCTCTCATCATGTATCTGAGAAGGCCAGAATAGTTGGAAGTTGCCTGAGCTTTTAATCTCTGCAGCTCCTCCAGAGTTGCCTTGAACCTCTCGGCTGTTTCTGATTGCTGCCCTCTCTCAAATCTACCACATCTGATAAATTGTCACAGCAGCATCAATGTTTGCAACATGGTGGCAGAAATTGGGCTTGCTCAATGCTTCAAGCTCACTTGAATTGTTTGGATGAAGGTGGAAAAGAAGGACATAAAGTAAAGGGGATTAAGTATAAATTCATGCCACACTTTTCAGTAACAGGTTTTGCATTAATCTGTTTTTTTTTTTCTTTTTTCTGCAGAGAGAAGATGGCTTTTTTCACCAGACCAAGGTTCAACATACCTCCTTTGCCAGCTGACGATGTATGAGGGCTCACCTCCGTATTTTGTGACTAAAGATGAAGTATGTCTTTTTTTTTTTTTTTTTTTTCCCTCTTGGGCTCATGAAGTACAGAACTGTTCCTGTTAATTATACCAGACATGTGACCTGCAGAAGATGAAGACCTGAATGTACATTTTCAGAAGCCTTTGTGTGCCTTTTTTTTTTTTACAAACGCCACCCAGTTCTTGACGACACGGTTGTATAATTCCTTTTTTTTTTTGGGTTTTTTTTGCCATTTTTCCACGGGGAGACGACGATTTTCAGACCTTGTTTCTGTCTAATCCTACTTGGGTTTGTGCTTACAAAAGGCTGGAAGACGGGAACAAAAGTCAGTTTGGACAAATTCACTGTACTGTAACTTATAGTACTTTGTTTTGTTTTTTTTTTTTCCTTGAAGGAAATAAAATGCTTCCTGCTTATTATATGTATTTTGTAGCTTTTGAACAAATAGCACTTCATTGTTTTTTTTTTTCAACCATTAAAATTAAACTATTGCCTGATATTTGTTTGTTACTTAAATCTTGAGAGATATTTGCATAATAAAATGACTGTGTAACCAACTTTTATTTCATTATTTCCTTTCTATAACGCCCATTGATCTGCACGTGAACACCTGTAGTTGTGCATTTCAGGTGCAGCAGTTATTTGGTCGGCATAAACCTGGGATGAGCACCTATTCTGCCGACGCAGACGTTTTGACTTACTTTTTTTGCTTCAAATGTGTCACACAGGTTACATGCAGATTCGTCTCAAACCGCGCACGGGTGTTGATGACCCCGTTTTGAGTGCATTTCTGCCGATTCTTGAGAAGTCATACCGCACAGCTGCGTCAGCTGCTTATCGCCTCACGACTTCCTGTCGAGGCGTTTTTCTACGAGAGAAGGGGAGAAGCTGCGAGACTGGATTTCTGCTGCATTCCTTCTGCCGTTTACGACAATAAAACCGTTCCCATAGTTCGCCACTGGCAGGAAGAAACAAAAATGCACCAACACTCCTGCAGGCGAAAAAATTAGTGAAATCCAGGCCTCTGCTTGTCTGAGTTATGGTGATGAGGTGACTTCGACCACCGTGGCTCCCAGAGAGACAAATGTACAGCGAGGTTAGCTTTTCAGCATCTTAATTTAATTTAAGGCCAAAATCAAAACAATGTAAACAGTACAGTGTGAAGCAATGGTTTAAAAGTAAAAGAAAAAAAATGGCAATTTTTGAAAAGTAATTCTAGAAACAGGAGGCGTCTGAAGTGACGCACCAGCTGCTGATGAGATCCTAGAATCACTTGAAGTGGAAATGCAGAGAATCAGTTTAAACATGATTTAACTGCTTTGATGTGAAACAAATATGATCCCTGCTGCTGCAAAAAAAAAATCTTTACAGTGGATTTTTTTTATTCAAACTTCTTGAGAACTGGAAAATTATTAAAGATTTCTAATGTTGCAAAGCTCTGTAGGTTCTGACATTCCTTAAGTCGGGCAACGTGCTTGGGTTTTTTTTTTTGGCAACAAGAAATTTCTCCTTGTAAGCAGGCGGGAAGTGCATGTTTCAGCCAGCTGACAGGCAGTGCAGGAAATGGAAGTGCTTACAGAGAGAAACATTCTGCACTTTTCTGTCATCTCAAAAAAATCCCCTGGCCTTTACACAAACTGAAAAACTGCAGCGATTTTGACTGTTTCTGTACCAGATGTCACTGTATAGTTTTTCGTTTGATCAAGTAGCAAATGTGACTTGCATGATTATAAAAATGCATGATTTTTTTTTTTTTAACCGTTTTTAAAAAACAAAAGCAACTGAACAAGATGTACAAACCAAAAAAAACCTCTCCGATCCACGTCTCATGTCGACACTTTTCTCTTTGTAAATAAAAAAAAAAAAAAAAATTACAAAAGCACCTGAGAGTCTTTACAATCACAGATTAAAGGAGGACAGGCGGGGGGGACGTGTCCCCACTTGTCTCGGGGGACAGAGGGTGCTGTCCTTGGCTCAGCGCTCTAGATGGGGATGGAAACGATGGTGGGCAGTTCCCCGATGGGGGGCGGGTTGTACTTCTCCACCCTCATCAGGCGTCTGAGAATGTCGTCTCGATCGCGCGGCCAGCCGTAGACGTGAGTGTTCTGAAGCCAGTTGGGAACGTGACACTGCAAAAAATGCAAATCGAGACGCCACCGGGTTCAGTTTTTATATTTTTCTCCTCTCAACGCTGTAGATCCGTGTGGCGTGACAATGACCGCGGCGCTTACCTTTTTAGCCCCAGGAAACAAAATGGGAATGAACCTGAAGTTCTTGCTTCCGTTCTGGATGAACTCATTCTGAAGCTGAGCCACACACACACACACACACACACCGATGAGTCTGGGCTGCGTTTTAAAGACGAGCTGAGAGCGGCGGCGACTCTGACCTGTTTGTGGATGTACACGGTGTTGAAGGTCCTCTCGTCGTTCTCCAGGTCGAACGGAGACGTGGTCACCGTCTCGTAGTACTTGGGACTGATGATGATGATGATCAGGTACTCTTTCTGGGAGAGCAGATAAACATCGTCACTCATCAAAAGCCGCCGGAGGACGGCTTCCAGAGACAAGTTTCCTCTTGCTCCGGATGATGCAAGAATCCATCAAAGTTTCCTCGGGTTTCTAATCAACGGTGTTGACCTGCTCTTACCTCGCTGAGGTAGCGCTCCATGAAGTCGATCTTGCTTATGCTTCTGTACTGCTGCTCAAAAATGTCAATCTAGAACAAAGATGTTTGTGTGTTAAGCTCTTAACTAATTAAAGGAACCACAGGCATGGAGGTTTTGGGAGCTGATGACAAACATTCATTAAAAGATTCAAAAAAGGATCATTTCACTTTATTTGGTCCAACTTCTGGTTTTTAAGCTGGACTCAAAGACTGCGTCCAGCTGAGACGCCGAGCATGGTATTGATCTTCCTATTATTTATATTTCATGTTGAGAGTTTCAGCACAAAAAAAAAAAAAAAGAAGCCATGGTGGAACACAATTAAAACAACTGGTTGTGTTTTAAGCTTCAAATCAAGGAGGGAATTATTATTTTAATATTTTCTCATTTTTGTATTGTTTCCCCTTCATCGTTTATAGAAACCATCGGCCACTCTAATTATTATGTCAACTTTATTTTCATAACTATTTTTCCTGATACTTCATCGTAATGTGGTGGCTGGACCTGGGAAGAAAAACAAAACGAAACAAAACAAAACAAAATGCGTTCCTCATTTGGTTAGAGAAACGACCAAGAGCAAATTCAGGAACGCAGAGCCTCAGTCTGAGTGAAGCACAACTTATGAAAAGGTCGAAATGAAGGGAGCGTGTTGGCATGGCGACATTCACAAGGTGTGGTCGGCTGAGTGTCGTCAGGACGACCCAGACATGTTCTCTGGTCTTAAATGTTGGCGTTCTAGTGAAGCCGTGTAATCAGGTATCACCATCACTGTTGCTTAAGGCGCTCCGCCATAGACTCGTGTTGAAGCTTTGATCTGTCTGTGATGCGTTCGTATCTGACGTTCACTCATGAAGAACCAGTTCACACATGCTTACATCCAACAGAGCGATAACATGCGCTATTATAGAAAATGTTTAATTGGTATGTTTGGACTTGTCTATAAGGGGCTGAAGTGAACAGGCGCTGCTTTGTTTTTTACTCAGAATGTCAAATAGCCTAAAGCACAGCCGCACAAAAAAAACGAAGAAAAAAAGAAAGATGGCTGCCACATACGTGAGTGTCGAAGCCGTTGTGTCGCAGCAGAGCCACGAACTTGATGATCTCGTTGACGTGTTTGTCGTTGTCGGCTTCGTACGTGACGAAGACCCGCCCTGCGTTCAGAGACGGACAGTTAGAGGCGGCGCTGCGGCGGCGCCGTCTGGCGCTGCGGCGGCCGGCGAGACTTACTCTGCTCCAGAGAGAGCGGCGTGCTGTACGTGGGGTGTCTCTCTTTGACCGGGACGTTGTGGCCGCTGCATGGAAACACAAAGAACTTCAGGCCCAAACGTTGTAAGAATAAACACACAGTGAGGCTGGTTTAAAAGTCGAGCGGGACTGTCGACGTCGAGGCGTCTGAACGTTTCATTGCGTCGACATTGTGTAACGCAGATTGATCAAATGACCTGCTTTGCTCTCAAAACCAGCAGAATGTTTTGGAAGCAGAAAGGTTTCCGCTGCAGCAACAAAAGTTGAACATTTTTCAACTTTCTTGCGCTGCGGCTACGTGCTTGAGCTCAAAACTTCACATGCACAAATTACGCCTTCACATGAGTTCCACATGAAATGCACGGAGACGGACGTTTCTAGATTTACGTTTAAAACGAAACGACTTCCTTTAAAACTCCCTGAATATAAAAATCTGGGACACGGAAAAAACTTCACGTTTGGTTTGAGACGATAACTTTTTGTAAAACATGCATGCAGCATGTTTTACAAAAAGTTAAAAAAGAAATACAAAGAAGCTCTTTGTATTTCCTTGGTATGGGGGCAGTTGCCCAGGGCAGCATCAGAAAGGTATGGGACACCCAAGAACCAGAAAATAAAATATCTGATGTGTCAGTTGTCCCCTGAACAAGTTTCCTACTCTCTGTATGCATGTGTAATGGAGTAAGTTCCCCTTGATTGTTGTTGATAACAGAAACTACCTAGCAAAAAAACCAAAATATATAATTGCTTCCATTTTAACCTGCAGCAGAAGGAGGAGGTTGCCTGGGGCAACATTGCTGCATAAACAACAACTGTGTATACATATTTAAATTTCAAAGTTAGGCATAGTGGTTTATCACAATTAATCACGGCATGAGAGAGATCAATCAAAGGAATTCTTTTTAATCAAATGCCAGCACTAAACTCACATGTGTGTGAATCCAGCTCCAGGGATCCTGCAGTCTTCTGGGTCTAACAGACAAAAGACAGAATCAAGGAAACCTGCCAACTGCACACTGAGCGTGGCTGTCAGAGAGCGGAGGACCAAACTTACAGTACGAGCTGTAAGCTGGGTTGTACTGAGGCCAGGCGCGGTTGTTGACCACGGGCCGCCTGCTGAAGGCGTCCGCCGGACACTGAGCACAGCAGGGGGGGCCCTGCGGCAGGCACGAGTACGGAGACAAGGTGTGGTGGTAGAGCTCGGCCGAAGGCGGGTTGGAGCGCAGCGACAGCGGCTGCTCCAGGCTCATGTGGCTGCTGTGGTGGCTGGGGAGGGAGGCGGACTTGTCTCTGGACAGGCAGCTGTCCTGGGAGCAGCTGGAGTAATCCTTGTGGCCCAGGCAGGACGGCAGGCTGCTGGGGTAACCCGTGCAGCTGCTGGCCAGGCTCGGGTGGAGCATGTTGACCTGGCTGGGGAACGGGGTGGGCTGGTTGTACCCGGCGGGGAGGCTGTGGGGCAGCCGGGAGGAGCAGAAGCTGGAGGAGGGAAACGACAGGCCCTGCTCCCGGTTCCACCCCCGCCAGCTGAACATGGAGTCGTCGGGGAACGGCGTGCGGTCCGAGGGCCGCCGGTGGGCGTCGAGGTCGCACGCGGAATCCGCCTTGTGGACGGTGCTGGCTTTTCTCTCCTCTGTGTTCATGGTCTCATCGTCCTCTTCGGGCGTGTTGTGGCAGGTGCTCAGCTGGCTGACATAACTGAAAGCAGAAACATACACTTAAAAAAAAAAAATGCTTTCAAAAATTTACAGTAAATTAAACTGTTAGACTACAAAACATCATCTTACTGTAGAGAACACATTAAATCAAAATAACTCAAGAGAGTTTATATTTGTTTAATTCATAGAAAAATACCATATTACTGCCAGCAGTTAATCACGTTAAGATTAACTGCACTGATTGGCCAAAATGACAGATTTTGCTGAAGTTTACATTAAAGCTACACTTTAAAACTGAAAACGTAATTTTTACAGCGCATAGAGCCACAGTTCTCAAACTGTTAGACAAATATTGTTTTTAAACATATACAAGCTAATTAACTTCTATATAGAGCAAATAAGTAGATACAGGCAAAAAAAAAACAAAAAAAAAGATTTAAAAATCACTGCTCCTTGTTTTAGAAAGCTAAAAGTCTTTCTTACTGAGGTGCCAGAGAAAGAGTCAGACATTTTCACCGGATATTTTCACAGGCTGAAAATATCTCTTTTATTGCTGCTGCGCACTGCTGGTCAGCTGGCTGATAGCTTCTACGCTTATTGCTCATCGAAAGATTTTCAGGAAGTGTTTCCCATTACACAGAGCACAAACCGTCATG
Source organism: Poeciliopsis turrubarensis (assembly GCA_010277015.1). Lineage (NCBI taxonomy): Eukaryota > Metazoa > Chordata > Actinopteri > Cyprinodontiformes > Poeciliidae > Poeciliopsis > Poeciliopsis turrubarensis. The sequence goes on from VMRN01000035.1 coordinate 2,607,028, forward strand.
GTTTCGAAAGCTAAAGGAACCTGTAGAAATGAATGTAGGGTATTAAGACAGCTGCAGGGCGTGGAGGACGTGCTCAGCAGCGAACTGGTTATCCAAGAAAACAGCCCGACTCATTGAGCAGCTGCTTTTATCTTTCCTCCACTGTTCACTCTGATCACCATAAACAAAAGCCCACAGATGTGCAGTTACACTGTAGCGTAAACAAATGCACTAAATGTCAGCTGCAAAACAAAACAACAGCTATCCATAAATGTTGGGCAGAATTATTATTACTGTAGAAATCTGTATGAAATCATTTTGCAGCTGTAAAAACTACGAATTCAAATTATTTTATAGGTTTTGTTTTATATGTCAGTGTAAATACCATGATACTATTTTTGGGTTGAACAACATGTCACCAATACATCGTCATAGCGATACGAGTGTGAAAATTCTTGGCTAATATAGTCAAAGTTTTAACTTTTCAGCTGTTTTCATGCTAACATTGTCTTGGTTATATTGTTATTTTGACCAGTTTTATCACAATCACAAATTTTGCTAATATCACGCAACCCAACTATTTTTACAAGACATTATTAAACTGAGGGAAATGTCACACTGGAACCAGCATCAGATCCAGCTTAACAACGGTCTGCCAGGAAACCAGTGGGATATGCTAACTGCTACTAGCATTACTGGCTAATAACTGAGTAGCACTGCATTTCAAACACTAACAGAATAAGTTAAGTAACTTATATGCATTGTATGTTTAAGTGTTTAATATGATGAATCCCCACCAGAAGTGTAAATAAACGGTTTATGTAACAGCCTACGTTTTACTCTCATGGCTGCTGACTTGTTTTTTGATGTCAGCATCCCTGAAAAACACCAGACGTTACCACTTCAGCTTTTGGAGACTTCCTGTCCACCTTTTGAGTTTGAAACATAGACGACCCAAACTGAGACACAAATCTGGATGCATCATTAAATCGCATTCTTCAACTGAAGAATAATATTGCCTTCTGGTTTGTTGTTATTAAAAAGCAGCTCCTCCAGGACGTCCAAGTTCTGTCGCATTACCGCCTTCAAAAAGTCTCAGATGGTGGCTATCTGGAAACTTTTGTATTTTAATGAGCTGGAACTTGTCACAGAAAGAGTGAGAATAACTGTCCTAGATCACCGAGTGAAACTGAGCCATGATGCTGAACAGAAACGTCTGTTTTAAATCGCAATGGGTTTCCAAATGTCCCGAAAAGCATTTGATCATCAGACTGTTCGAAACAACAAGCGATAAGAACAGTCCCTTATTTACGAGGCCAGTCCTTTTTATTTAGGGTCATCTTAACCATACGAAGTTTAAATAAATTTTTCTCATATAAATGACTTCTTCACTGGTATTAATCAGGACCTTAAAAAGCATTATGATGCAATCTATTAATTCATATTGAGGAAAACAGAACTACTACATCATTACTACAATGAAGAAATGTGGAAAATTGTCCTTTTTAATGGTTAGTGATTAAACAAGTCAGCACCAAAGAAGTGGAGAAATAAATGAGGAAGAAGGTGATAAATATTTTTGATTCCTGTTTAAATTGCTCACATTATGACTATTTTGTTCTACAGTCATTTTTTGCTGCGACAGCGTTTTTCATTGAGTTCACCTTTCTGTTTATTAATAAATTTCATTTCAAACAGAACAGAGCAAGCAAAGAGTAGGACAGAGAGAAACACGTGCATACATTACCAAGAACTAAATAATTAAGTTTGCTCTGAGTGTTCTGTTTGCAAAGGAGAGGGGAAGAGGCAGCCACTTATTTCATCCATTTCATTTTCAAACACGTATCTACCGAAGCTCGCCAAAAACAACTTCCTAATAAAAGCAGAAGAAAGCCGGCAGATTGTCGTCGTTGTTTTCGTCGAGCTCACCTATTTGGGACAGGCAGAGAGCAGACCGAGGTGGGCAGCATCGTTGAGCTTATTCCATCTGACATCCATGTGTGTGTGTGAGCCTCCTTCACGATGCGTTTGAACTTCTGCAAAGGGTAAAACAAACACAAAAAGAAACAGATATCTGACTCAAAGGTCAGTATAGACAAATCTGCGGCGTCTTGCTTTTCTTTTCTGTTTTATCAGCCCACACTAGAGAGAGAGAGCGTTTGATTTGCATGCGTGCGCACCGGGACATGACACACAGGGGACTTTTCTCTAAGTGAGTGGAGGCAACACATGGGAGTCAGGAAATGATGTCTTTTCTTTTGCACAGGGGGAGAAATTAAGCCATTTGACAGATGAAACAGATATTCACCCGCTGACAGATTTCTCTTTTTGTGTGTTTTGTCACTTGGACGTTTCAGATCGTCAAAACAAACTCTTCATTTTGTGATGTGATTTTGCTCTTTAAAAGGCAAATTTCCCTTGTGTTATAACGTAGTCACACTCTTGTAATGATGTGTAACGATGGCACCAGGCAATTTCTAAAGTTTCAATTGTTGGCTGTCTGTTTTATGACTTTGCAATTTTGTGTTTTTGTGACCTAAAACGCCTTGTTGCTGAAATGTGCTAAAGAAAACAAAAAACATTTAATTTGACTGCCTGATTGACGAATTGGCTGCGATTACCCACAATGCTCTATTGGGGTTCACTCACCACATCTCGACCTGGTTACCGCCAGATCCGCAGAATCGAGAGACGCGTCCCAGAACAGGCGAGAAACTAATTTATCAGCGTCTGTCAGTCTTGCGAGCGTTGCAAAACCATAACGGAGGTTTTGGCGAACCAAAATTATTTCAAGAGTCCTTCAACGACTCAACAGGGCCGCGAGGAACCCAGATACGACATCTACAGCACTGCGGGCTCATGCAAAGTCAGAGTTCATGATGTAACGATAAGAAAAAGACTAGGCAAAAAACTGGCATCCATGAGAGATTTCAAATTCTTCGTGAAAAAGACAAAAATTGGAAATTCTGGAATGTTTGCCACTCGTTACGAGTTTTTCCTAAAACGTCGTTTTAGAAAAATTATATCATACTAACAATTAAACATGGTGGTGGCAGCAGCTGAGTTAAACAGGAGGAAAATAATCAAAAAGAAATGAAGGCTCCAACGTGGCTCTGTGTGTGACGTGACCTTAAATAGGTTGTGATGCTTCTCCAATGTAGCGAAATCAAAACAATTCGGCAAAAAACAGCGGACCAAACGTTCCTCCAGAGATGAAAAAGATTAATTTCCAGTTATCGTCAACTTTCGAAGGCGGTTGTTGCTGTCGAGAGTTGTACAACCAGTTACTGGGTTTGAACCAACATAACCTTTTCTACATAGGGTTATGTTGGTTTGGAAATTTACCCAGCTTATCTGATCTGTCTGCTACTAAAATTCGCTCTGAAAGCGCAAACACATTTTTCTTTTCACGAACAACTAGTACGATTCTGCAGTACCTCCAGACACTTTGTCCGACAAGTAGACGAACGAAAAGGAAAAAAAAATAAAATAAAAAATAAAAACAGTCACCTCCGAGACGCTTGTATGTTATCCAAAGGGGTCCACGAGGACGCGCCGGTGTCCTCGTGACAGTTAACGGGATTTAAAAAAAAAATTAAATAACATGACGCAACTGCAGGTGAGCTTACCTTCGGCGCTGCAGGTGAAAAAGTCTCATTTGACTCGTGGAGCCAGCAGTGTGAGACAGTTTTTGGGTCTCGCCACGCCGGGTGGAGGCCACAGTGACGCTTCCACTCGACGCGAGGCGTTATTTAGTGCGGCTTGAAACTGAAACCCCACCTTCCTCCTCTTCCTCCTGCTCCTCCTCCTCCGGGGACAACAACCGCTCCGTTTCCTCCTCTACACGACGCCAAACTGCATTTATCTTTAAAAAAGAAAAATTACCTCATTATAGATTAAATATGTTACCAGTTTATCACCCGGCCAGGGGCGGATATAGATGTTTCTTTTTTTAAGTAGGAGGCTCGTGGAAGGGAAATTACCCAGCATGCAGAAATACACAGCAATTTACACAGATAAAAATCACTGAGTGTTTCTGAAAGGCAGAGCAGAGGAGAGGGCAGAGAAAGATTGCTGCACTGAAACGGTCCAGGTGGAGAGAACCTGGAGTCAGAGTGAGCTACTGAACTGTTCAGTGAAGCAAGAAAGGTCTGTCATAAACATGACATGACACCTGTTATGAACATGAAGGGGTCTTCATGAGTGTTTACAGCTGTTGACAATGATGACAATGTTAATGCGCTTTTAATAGGACTTTGCCTCAAAAGGGTCATTATTGAGCAAACTTTACACTTGCACTCAAACTTTTATTGCAGCTTTGCATCCATGGCATCACTATTTACCGACTGGCACTTCATGACAACAGTTGTAAACATTCACGAAGACTCCTTCATGTTTACGACGGTGTTATAAACCCCTTCAAATAAGGCGCTACCAAGGTTTTCAAAACGAACTCTTAAAACAAACTGGTAATCCTGCTTTTAACACGTTGAAAGCCCATTACAATGGCATCGCTGGTACGAGAGGAAATGTGGGCATGAATAAGCATCTCAAGTTCCTGTTCTGACACAAACCCTATTCATAGTTCACATGTCCGATCTGTTGCTTGATCAGAGAAAAAACACGCTCTCCAGCGAAAGGGAGATATTTTTTAACCTGACTAATGTCTTCGTTTAGACTCTCAAGTAAGCCAGACAGAATAATTCAGGCATTTTGAATACAGCTGCATCTAAACATAGATCACTTTTTTGAACAAAACTGAACATGACATGACACCTGACATGTCATGTCAGGTGTTAATTTCACTTAACACTGAAATTAATTGTGGTAATGTTGATCAATGTGCACTGTGCTACTCAAATAAATCAAAGATTGTTTGCATCGCTTTTCCGATTCATCCACACCGCTTCGTTTTGGCACTACAGTATAGTGCGTGCCTGCATTTTATTCATGCAAGCACTACAGGAACATGTTCACAAATAACTGTCATGTTTGCATGTGTAGGAAAGATGTTATGAGAGAAAAAAACAAACTACGAGAGGTGCAAATAAACTGTTTATTTCTGCATGTATCTACATTTAATAAAAGCAGCAGACATATTGAACTTTGAGTTAAGTGCAGGTGAGAAAACTTCATTTTCCCTTCTGGGAATTGAGTTAATTGGAATAAATCATCAGGCTAAACATCATTGAAATGTAGTGTACATCAACCAGCGTGCTCATACGCTTGTCAAACGACACAATATAAAAATGGGGTTTAATAAAATATAATAATAACGCTGTGTGTCCTCAGAGCTGATGTTGGAAGTGTGCCGTTTTGACTTGTTGTTGATTGGAGAAGCAGGACTCCAGCCAGGCCGTCTTCACAGGAACAGCCCGCTGGTTCTGACGGACCAGATCCAGCAGCTCCTGGTTCACACAGACCAGAGGATAATTTCAGCGTTTCAGCGTCTAAAATTACTGCAGAACTGACACAGAGGCTCGCAAAGTAATCCACACGCCTTGAGCTTCCCCTCTTTACAACAACAAACTTCAATGCATTTTAGTGGGATTTTATAGAGCAGCGCAGAGTGAAGGAAAAATATGTTTTTCTAAATACGCAAATATCGAAAGAATGTGGCAGTCAGCTGTTCAGAGTCCATTGAAACAACGCTTTATTGAGTCACCTTCACCTACCACAGAGCTGCAAGTCTTTTAGCATATCCAGACTTTTGTTTTGGACATTAATTTGGTCGTTTTATTACTTATTATGGGATGCTAGCAGTCACCTAACAAAGAAAATGTAATGCTAAAACTGATCCGAAAGGTACTTTAACAAAGTATTACTTTATTTATTTATTTTTTTCACATATTTGTTTTTGGTTTTGGTAAAACTGAACAGAATACGTCACATTATATATGCAAAAAGTTTTGAAATGACTTTGTACTTGTTCTAATAACCTGTCATTTTAACAGCTGTGTATCATTTTGAGGCTGTTTTGGATAAACGACAGGCGGATGGTCTCTGTTTAATAATTAGATGGTTTCTGAAGGAGATTAGCTGCACTGGATTTTATTCAGAGGCATCAAAGTGGAGGGGGTTGAATTCAAACGCATGGCAAACTTTTCAGATCTTTATTTGTTAGAACTAAATCAGCAATAATTTTCCTTCCACTTCACAATTAAATGCTGCGTTATGATGGCTTATCGCCAAAAAATGCTTTGAAATTGGTGGCTGTTAGGTGACAAAATGTGGAAAACCTTAAGGGGTGTGAATTCTTCTGCTGTAAACCTGAGCTGACCTCTATTTGGATGCGATTCTCCACCTCTGCAACAATGTGCGTGACCCCTTCACTCATGACGTCCTCCTCGTCTCCGTCATACGTAGACTTCAGCTAAGGGTTTTCTCACTCCGCTCTCCATCACAAACATCACGCATTTGCAAAAAAAAAAAAAAAAAAAAAAAAAAAAAAAAAAAAAAACTGTCGAATTTTGCACCCAGAAGTTAGGAAAAGGATATGTGACAAGGTAGCGGGCCAGCCTCTTCCGTTCTGATGCGGGAATGTTGTAGAAAAACACTCGGACTCCCTTCATGAAGCTGGGCAGCTCCGCAGGGCTGAAGCTGCGTGGCAGAGCGGACGGACCCGGGCGCTCGGTTTCGGGCTCATCCGTTGGGCCGCCTGCGCTCGGTGAAGCTGCTTGATGATCAGCGGCTGATGTTGCAGGTGTCTGATGAGAAACAGTTTTCTTGACAGCTCTGCTGTGATAATATCTGCCATTCAGATTAAGTGAAAGTTGCAGCAGCTGTGCTCAGTGCGGGCTCTGGACGGGGAACAATGAAGGATACATGAATGTGGGAATGCCCCTGGAGGCCAGGTGTTTTCTGACCAGCCGCTCCGTCCCGTACCAGTTGAAACCTTTGGTGGAGTGACCGATGCGAGGAAGATGAACGCTGGCTAAAGACACAAAAAGAGAAAACACGCTGAAGTGAAATCTGAACAACATAAACCTGAGCATTGATGTTCTGGTTGTAAATATTATCTATGAGCTCATTTGACGCCATGTCACACTAGTACATGTCTGTCTTTCAGACTCTAAGCCTCAGAACCTTCACTGAAAAAAACACAAAATCTTACAAAGTATTTTTAGTGTAGTTTCTAGAGCAAATATCTTTGTACACTTGAAATGAGGCAAAGGTAACTTGCAAGTATCTTTTCAGCAAGATAAAGAAGCTTGTTTTAAGACAATAAATCCTTAATATTGATGAAAAATTACTGGTTCCACTGGCAGGTTATTTCACTTCGACATGGAAAAATGTCTTCTTACAGGGGAAACTAGGCTAAAAATACTTAGTATGATTTTGTGATTTTGCACGTTTTTTGTGTTTTGACATGTCGGACCCTCATGCAGATTTGCTCCTCTGGAACAAAGTCAATCCAACTGCAGCACAAACTTTACACCACTGACCCAGCATTAACATTAGGTGCCTGCATTCCTGAAGAGTCACTCACCAGTTTCAAGCATCACAAATGCTTGAAACTGAAACTAATTCATAGTACACTTGATAAAATCGTTCCGTTCTTCCCCGTACCGTTGTTTTTCTTAGCTGCAGAGTAAATCTTCTTCAGACCTTCGTCCAAAGCACTGAGGAGGATCCCCGACAGGTTGTTGGCTTTGTCTCTTTTCTGTGCCACAATCAGGGCCAACTGGGGTGACAAGAAGGAGATTGAATCGTGTTACCTCGTTATCTGATCACCACTTGCAAGTCTGCAACCACACGAGAATCCAAGCAAGGTGCATCTTGTCATAATGAGCTCTAATATTGCAAAGTTTTTGCACATGTCGCAAGAAACAAGCATGCATTTTCCAAGCAGATTTCACCAACTCAGCAAGTTTGAAGGTTTTATGAGATTAAACAATCCTGCCACGACAAAATTTAAGACACATTTAAGGCCAACTTACTTGTTTTTAAAAAAGAATGTAAGATACTTTAAGACTATAATTTTAGATATATACGCTTACATTTGTTTTTGAAGCAGTTTCGAGTTTTACAGACTGCACTGAGAACAGAACCTACCTGATCTCGGCCGTCCAGTCTCGACTGTTTGTCGTCGATGGGGAAGAGGAGGACATTTCCCAGCTCCAAATCTGAAACAAAGATCCGCAGGGAATTCCGGTCACAAACAGACCACAGAAATGAAGACATCTAGTTGAATTACTGCTCATTTTCTTCGTCACTGCGGTTACCTTTACCTTTCATTTTCCCTGCCAACTCGTACTGCTTTCGTGGCTCATCTGATCTCACCTCCAGCGCCGTGAACAGGCCTCCTCTGCCCCACCGCCCTGAGTCATCTGCACTCAAATTAACACTCTGATAAGAGGAAAACACAGCCCAAGACACGCTCCAAGAGACTGTGTTTTTGTTTATCAATTTCGTCACACGAACCATCCGGTCGCCATGGCGACATGGAGCCCTTACCAACACAGTGGACGATGATAGCATCTGCCCTTGCAGTGTGGGGATGAGTAACATCCCCCAGAACGTAGCGGATATCCGTGGTGGTCGAGTCAGTAGAGCATGCACTGCTGTCATCCTCTTCGTCTTCTTCCTCTTCTTCACTGTCGACAAGCTGCAGGCAAAGTGACTTGTAGCCACAGGACTCCCACCAGGCCATTCTGCATGGTTAACCAAGAATCAAAAATCATTTATCAGTGGGAAAAAACACAGACATGTCAGAGCCCCTGTTGAAACAGCTACAATATCTTCACTTTTTCCTCCGCTTCTCCTCTTCCTCCTGCCTCTTTTTGTCCTCCATCGTCTTGGCTCTCTTGGCTGCAGCCTCCTGCCTCCTCTGCCGCCTGAGCTCCAGCTCTGCCTCGGTGAGAGGTTTCCTCTTCCTCGCTGGAATCTCAAACGCGACTGAAAGCGAAGACTGCAAGAGATTTGAACAATCAAGGACAAACGCTTCTCTAAACAATTCCCCGTGGTTTTTAAAAATTTTGAATGAAACCCCAGATAGTTGGGAATAGCACATTATAAATAAAATGTTTGTAGTGATTTATACTTCTCCATGTTGTAGACAGTACGACCGCAGGACAGGATGTTTTCTGTCTTAGTAACTTCGTTTTATTTGGTCCTATGTTTCACGTTACGTCATTTTCAACTGAGGAATCTTTGAGAAGTGTAAAGTATTAATCGCTCATTTCTACCTTCCTGGTCTCAACGCTTTCTGCTGCAGTTGTAGGTAAGCTTATCGAAATGATCAATACACCAATCAATTGTATGACAAATTTAAATGAGCTTTAGAAAGACTTTATCATTTGTTTTATTTATGGTTTTGGTTGTGTTTGGATTTTATTTACATCTTTACTTTCTGTTTTTTGGTTGTGTTGTTTTTATATTTTGGATATTTAAAATGTCTTTTTGAATATCCGACGTGTATTGACGTGTACTGATCTTTGAGGCGGTGTTCTTGGATTATTTTTGTTGAGATGTTTAAATTACTTGAAACTAGGTCTCAAAACGACAATATTATCGTTTATTGCAATCATTTCTTGGACAATTTATTGTCCGGAAAAATTCATTATCTGTCTACGTTACGACTGCTGTTTTTAATCTTTATTTCTTTATTTCATCTTTGAGTGTCTGGAAATGAAGTTCAGAGATTCTCAATTTGGATTTAGATGTTTGGACTTTGACTGGACCATTTACCCAAGAATATTGTTCTGTCCGTCAACCTAATATATTATAAGTCACCTTATACGTTTAAGTGTGTTGTCATTTTGGAAGGTGAGACTAATCTACTCAAGATCTTCATCATCTCTGCAGCATGATGCTGCCACCACCGTGTTTCACTGTGGGGATGGTGTGTTTAGGGAAAGTTTTAGTCCCATCCAACCAGTTGCCATGTCTCCTAAATAGTTGGAGACATGGCAAGAGACCAGCTTTTTCCTTCACCTTTGACCTTTTGGTCTTCATGATGCTTTTGGATTTATAATAATATAATTTATAATAAACCTGGATTCATACAAAGATTAAATTTTACACAATTTTACTGTTTAGTAAATGGAGTACTCTGTTTACTCCATTTACTATTTTTTAATTCGCATTAAAAGCCTACTGGATTTTAATGAGAAATTTTCCCCCCAAATTTCAGACAAGTATTTTTCCCTTCGCTACAAGACGCTGTAAATTTCAGAGTAACAACATAAACAAAACCAGATTTGCATTTCTTAGTTTACACATATCTAAAAAAGCAAATTACTTTCCTTTTCTTTTCTTTTTTAAGATAAACAAAGGCTTTTGAAACATGGAAGACAGAATCTGGGCCATGAGATCAAATCCTCTTGGTGATTTCATGAGTTCACAAACTTCATTTCCTTTGCAGCTATTTCAAGTTAACTGGGACAAAACATCATCAGCTTTTCACTAAAGGAAACTCTTCTCATTTTATGCATCTGTGGCAGGAAAAGTAGAGCAAACCTCCAGGTTTCACATTTCGCTAAATGTATTTAATGAAACGCGTTTCATTAGACAAGTCAAATCAGTCGGTCATGCGACAGTCAGCTGAGAGTCGGGTTTGTGTTTTCAGCTTTATTAGTCCAAATGGGACATCGACATCCTGGACTCAAAAGTGGAAGCAATGAATGTTTTTTTTTTCCTTTAAGCAAAAACTTAAAGAAAACTAATTTAGTGGTTTGTCCTTATGCTATAAAAACTTGAATAAATAAATGATGCTGGGAGCAAAATGCTGATATTATTTTCTGATGTAACTGTTCAATGGTCAGTGTTTGTTCATGGAAGAGATAAAAACTGCAAGGAATGACGGAAACAACATTTAATGGGAAAATTATCTGGAATTACACTTTGTTTTTTCAAACTTATCTAGAGCTGAAACGATTAATTGGCTCTTTTTAAGTGTACGCTAAAGGAATGCTCTTATTACATTTTAGGCAATAACATGTTTATTTTATCATTTTAAATTAATTGCATTATTTGTTGATTTGCATTTTCTCGTGCATTTCTATTGTATTAAATAAGCTGGTTAAATGAAAAATCTGCAGAATGTTATTTTGATTACTTGGTTAATCAACAGAAAACTCAGTTACTGAAACAAGCGTTAGCTGCAGCTTTAGACATATCCAGACTTGGAAAAAGAAAAAAACTTGAATCAAATTCCAGACTTTACGAGATAGTGAAATTCCCAAATTCCCAAATACCAGTGGAACATTTCTTACTCCTGCTTTGTGCCGCAGAGCTCGTCCTTCTCCTGCCGCTTTCTGAAACTCGGCCATCTGCTCTTCCAGGATCCGGTCAAAGCTCCTCTGGTCCTCTGAGCTCGGGTCCTTACTGTAGTCTTTCCCCTCAAAGAAGTACATGTGGTCTGAAGGTGAGACGATACGACGGTCGGATTAATTCAGGGCTGCAAATAACGATTATTTCAGTAATCAATTGATCGATTACTCTGACGACTAGTGGATTAAGCAAACTTTTTTAAGCAAATTTGACTGATTTTTCATTGAAGCAAAATTAGAAATTCATAAAAAAAACAAAACAAAGTAAAATAACTCAAATCCTTTTTTAAATAATAAACGTTTTGTTGTCTAAAATAAAAAAAGCATTCCTTCAGTAAATCTGAACCAGATGAATCTATGCCACCTGAGGAGTTTTAACTAAAACATATGAATCTGTGAGCCTGTACACTTCAACATACGATTAATCATTTACTAAACTAGTTGACGATTATTTCAATAACTGATAAATCACGATTAATCGCTCCAACCCTACATTGATCAAGCCAGGAGGTTGGGTCGTGAAACAAACTGCAGACAAGAACAGGCTGATTCTTTACTGATGAGTAGAAACTTATCCTAAAAGTTATTTTTTCATTGTTTTAATAACTTTTGTAGACGCGTTTGAGATGAAGGATAAAAATGACAGCCAAATAAAATGATTAGTCACTCAGACTAATTTGTGATTTGAAGTCACTTACTCTGCTCATCAGAATCAGACTCGTTCTCCACCTCTTCTTCTAGTGGTGGGACTCCATCATCATCATCATCATCATAATCATCCTCCCACTGACCATCCTGTGACGGGCCCAGTATTTTCTCCAGTCTCACTTCCTGTATCGAGCTCTCGTCCGACGATAAAAGCTTATCTACTCCGAACTTCAAGATCTCGCTCAGCTGTTGAGGAGAAATCAAAACGAGAGCTGGAAGAAGAACGGCGGGGGAATCATGTTGACGGCGAGTTTCTGCTAAAAGGTCACCGACCTGCAGACCCGCCGCAGCTGACTGCGCCTGATCCAGCAAAGAGAAGCGGCCCTCTTCAATAACGGTGTTGGTGAGCTGCAGCTTGGATACGGCTCGAGAGTACATGATCTCCTCCACGGTGTCTCTCGCCAGGAGGCGGATCACTTTCACAGGCCTGGAAAACATTAAAGGTTAAAGAGACGAACTGCGGAAACGGTGATACATATCAAGCCAGAGGACGCCGCTTACACATTCTACCACGGGAGGGTCAGGTCCGCTTTTCAAATCTCAAAACCAGGCTCAAAATTTGGTAAAAATGAACAAATATTTTGCACCATCAATGAATGCGTTCAAAGCGAATAGACACGCTCAGATCTGAGCAGGGTCTGTTTCAGACAGTGACTTACACACATTTATATAACCAGACAAACATTTCTAAGGCTTTTTTTTTTCTAGAAAATTCTGGACATTTTAAGTGCAAAGTAAGCACTCTGACACTTTTTGAACAATAACAGAGTCTGGTTGGGTTAGGATGCCAAAGATAATGAATCAACAAAATGATGAAAGTGGTTTCAAATGTTCAAACTGTGCAAAGGGTCAGCGCTTCTTTTCGTGAACTGGTTCAGTTTAGATAAGCTTTATTTCAACTTCCAGACTTGGAAAATTGTTGAAAATGTTCATATCTACTCCGAAAAGTAGCCACTTTAGTGATTTTGTTTGGCAGTTTAGTTTAGCCAAAAGTCGGGTTCAACCAGATTTAAAATTGGTCTAAAAACTGAAGTACATTTCATATGAAGTACTAATATTTTTGGTCAGAACATGTAAGAGGTATCCTTAATTTTCCTTTTTCCATACTTATCAAGATTTGGGAAATTTTGCCAAAAGTAAATACTTTTTGTTTAAACACTTTCTGAGGCTGCATAGAAAACTGTGAGTCTAAATAATTTTCGCCATTTGCACTGAACCTAAAAAGAGAAGATAACTTGATTATTAAATGTAATTGTTTCAACACTACGCTGGTTGTGTCTCATTTGAATAAACTTAAAATAACTGGTGAACCATAAAAGCATCAGTCTGAAGAGAAAAGTCAGAGTTTTACATGACGTTTCCTTCGGCAGAAACATGCAGGTAGCCTGAAAGTTTCCATCAAGGTTGTCAGAGCACAAAGCTGAGCTGTGAACAGGAAGAGCTCTTTCACACCAAGAGGCAGATAACACTCCTGGCAGCTACAGATAACCTTACTGGCATGAATAGGTCTAATTTCCCACACTTGCGAAAGCAATATCTGAAAATAAAAGGGAAGTCTTTCTTATGCAGAGGAAAATGCATTAATGCCGGTAATCGGATAGATTGTTTGCTGTGCAGCTTCGCTGGAATGTTCAAAGTGCTTCACCTGTTCTGGCCAATCCGATGGCAGCGCGCCGCAGCCTGCAGGTCGTTTTGGGGGTTGAAGTCACTGTCCACGAAAATAACAGTGTCAGCAGCTGTAAGGTTGAGGCCAACTCCGCCTGAAAGGATAAAGAGAAAACAGAGATCATCTAAAGAGTCCAAACTTTCAGGTCTGAACCTTCAGGATTTACAGCACAAAGCGTTAAAAAAAAAAAAAGCCCTGCTGTATGAATTAAAAGGCCATAGAAACTGGAAACTTACACTGGAACTTATTTTTGTCACTGCTAAGTGATTACGTCAGCTTTTTTTTTTACATTATTTTTTAAAACATACCCTCTCCATAGTTACATACTTTGAGCTAAGTGTGACTGTAGTGTGCAGTTGGGACATTTTTAAAGCTTGAAGAAAGCAGGAAAACAGGAAATCGCCCTTCGTTGAAAAAAGGAAAAAAAAAAACAAAAAAAAACTGCTGGCCTTGTTAGCACCAGACTAACATTCTGCAGCAGATCATATCGTTGTCTGATCCGTCCCTTTTCCTGTCTCTGCGTACTCTAGAAATTCAACGTTTCAGGACACGGTGTCTTGCAAGAGACCCCTTGAACTTTTTCACATTCTATAATGTTGCAACAGCGTACCTCAATGCTCAGATTGTGAGAGATAGACCAACAAAAAAAGCACATAAAAGAAAAATGGATTTATGGATTCTTCAAATTTTCAACATGGCCTGTGTGGCCTGCAGTTACACGCTCTACCGAATTATAATATCAGTATGTGCAATATTGCACCATGTGATATTGCGGAGGATGTGCGGTAATTCCAGTCTCTTGATGTGTAAGGCTGAAAACAGGCATAGAAATAACGAAAGCAACGTTTTACTTTCCTTTGAAAGTAAAACGTTAAAATCTGTTTTGCAAAATTTTAATAAAATTGACAGCAGTTTTAGGTTATAATGTTATGAAGTTCACTTTTGCAAGGCACCGTATGCAGGAAGGCTCAGTTTCAAAACAACTAATTTAAATGAAGCAGAATGATGCAACCTGGGTGCTGCAAAAATAAAAGTGAAAGGATAACAACGTCTGTAAACCAATTTACTCTGCACCAAAAAGGTGAAAGTTCCAAGACATGGAACATTTTTCTAGCATTTCACTCTGTATTTTAAACTAAATACTAAAATAAATCCCAGTCACCTGCTTTAGTGCTGAGCAAAAACACAAAGATATCTTTGCTGGTGAAGTTCTTCACAGCAAGGTTTCGCTCTTCCCCTCGAACCGACCCATCCATACGTTCGTAGCTGTAACCTGAACAGAAAAAACTCATGATGGTGTGTGTCAAGGATTGAGCATACAAAACTGTCATTTGGCAAGAAGCGGGTCAGATCCTGCATTGGTTGCTAGGGAAACACAGGAATAACAAACTTTTCAGCCTGTGATCCCCTATTTGCAACGTGATAATGCGAATGCACTTTATATAAATGACATATAAAATAAATCATTTATCTCATATAAATGATATATGTTGTTGACTTAATGGGACATTAAATCAATTGCAACAGACAACTGATCAACAGATAATACGTCTGATAGAATATTCAATATTGTCATCTTCCTATAATAATAATGGACAAGAGTGATTTTTTTTTTTTTGCCTACAATGTCTTTAGGAAAGAAAAAGATGTTGACTTTTTTTTGTCGTCCAAAAAATTAAGATATTAATGTACTTTTTTCATTTTGACCTAGTTGGCTCTATGTTCACCTCAAGGGGTCAAATCATATGACTCTGAAAATCCTGTTGCGTCCCCCACTTGGTGCCACAGCCCCTGAATCAAAACAGCAGTCCTGTCTCTGTATTGTAGGCAAAGCTTTTCAGTGCAAAATAAATGAATTAATAATGTTGAGTAAAGTTTTAAAATGATATAATAGAGTGTTGATACGCTTGAAAAGGCAAGTAACATAAATTGTGAGAATTACATTTGAGAGATGATGTCCAGATGTGTGTATTTTGTCCCACTCACCTCTGTACTCCATGTAGTCCTGAAGGACGTCCAACATCCTCGTCATCTGAGAGAACAGCAGGACACGGTGGCCCCTTCATCCAAAACAAAATGGAGAACTGTAAGATTACATCTGCTGAAGGGGTGTCCAGATTTTTCAGCTTAGATCAAATTTGTTGCCTTCGTATTTAGAAATGCAGTAAACGTCCCAGCATCCGACAGAGCTTAAAATGCCACTAGGTGGAGCCAAACAACAAGCATGGTGGATGTGCCCACCCTTTGTGTAGAAAGGCCAGGATGCTGTCCAGCAGGCACAGCTTTCCACTGGCTTCGATGAGGTGTTCCCCGATCTGAAAGGGCTCCGGCTCCACCCCTAAAAACAGGAAGGAGGGACAGAATCACTCAGACGCAACTCCGGCTTCTACAGCCGAACCCCAGCTGCGTTTCACCACGTCTCACCGTCAAACAGGTATGGGTGGTCGACACACTTTCTCAAATTCACCATGATGTTCAGCAGTCTGTTCTTGCTGCCTTGCTCGTTTACAAAAGCGTCTGAAATTTTCCACAGAGAGATAGATTGATTTTTTTCTTTTTTGTTCGTTTTACAAATATCACCTTTGTTGCCAAATTTCAGAGCGCAGAGACTCACCATAATCCCGCATTAGAATGGCTTTGTAATGTTTCTTCTGCAAAGCTGACATGCCGTGGTACACCACCAGCTCTGTCTTCTTGGGCAGATCAAAAGCCACCTCTGACTTTACTCTGCGGAGCAGAAAAGGCTCCAAGATGCTTTGAAGCTCTGAAGCTAGCAATCACAAACATTGTATTATACTTATGTACTTTTTAACATGTCTACCTGAATCCTTTGTAGATAAGTAATAATATTTTGTTTGAACTAACCCCTTGAACCTCTTCTGCAATATACAACATGTGGTAGACCAACACTAAGTGGTGCATGTTATGAAGGGGGAGGGGGAAAAAAGGCTACATGGTTTCGACAGTGGAATTAGAAATGGTTTTCAGCAAAGAACAGGAATTGTGTTATTGAAGCGGACAGAAGACACATGCAGGTTCAGTCCTGGGATTCCTCACGTTTCATTTCTACATGCGCTTGCCAGTTCGGGTTTTAACGAGTAATAAGATCCGCTATCACAACTATGAAACACAGCTCTACAATACCATGTCCCCAGGTAATTCTGGATCCACCATAACAGATGCTTAGAACAGATAAATGTGTCAAAACGTTCTCCAGCTGAACTGAAACAAAACTAAAGTTATTTATTTTGACCTAAAGAGGAACAATCTAGAGTCGATGCACAGGTTCAGTTATTACAACTAAAAATTAGCAGTCAGCTCTGAAACCTGGGAGTATTGATGGACTCAGACCTGAACCTTCAGAGCCACATAAAGACAGTTACAATGTTGGCCTTCTATTAGAATTAGATGAAGAACATCTCCAGGATTAGAGGACAGCAAGAACTGGAGAAACATAACCATAAGTTTATGTTTAGTCACATTAATTACTGCAGCAGCATCTTTACAAGTCTGCCTAAGAAATCAATCGTCCAGAACGCAGCTGATCCAGAACGCAGCTGATCCAGAACGCAGCTGATCCAGAACGCAGCTGATCCAGAACGCAGCTGATCCAGAACGCAGTTGTTGGTGTTCTGACTAAAACCAGGAAGACTGTGGACATAACACCAGTTCTATAGTCCCTACATTGACTCCCTGTAGTTTATAAATCACTGAACGTAGCAGCACAACTTTGAAGATCTGCTGTTGTCATAGCAACCTTCCAGACCTCTCAGGTCCTCTGGTTCTGGTTCTGCATCCCCAGAATCAGAACCAAACATGGGGACACAGCATTCGGCTGCGTCTCTGGAACAAACTTCCAGAAAACTGCAAAACAGCTGAAACACTGAGTTCATTTAATTCTAGTCTAAAAGCCCATCTGTTTAGAGTTGCCTCTGATCAGCAGTAAGTGGAACATTGATGAATATTGATCTGCTTGATGATTTTGATAACGGCAACGATGATTTCGATTAAAGCATACCCAGAGCAGGTCGACTTTGTACATCAGAGTAGGAGCTGACAAAGTTGTCAGCCTCTTCCGGTGTGAAGACGCTGGGCTGAATGAAGCTCAGCAGGGAGTAGAGCTCCTGCAGGTTGTTCTGAATGGGAGTCCCTGTGAGCAGGAGTCTGAAACCAACTGAAAACTGAGCAAGAAACACACAAACCAACTGAGCTGATGTTCAGAGAAAGTATGAGTGAGACACATTAGAAGACGAGCAGGGAAAAGGCTCTTCAAGACACGATGCAGTACCTCTGTCAAGGTTTTGTGCAACAGAGAGTTTTGGTTCTTCAGCCGGTGAGCTTCGTCCACAACGAGCACCTCCCACCTCCACCTGAGAAATGAGAGAACATGGTGGGACGCGTCATAAAGTGATCGCACAAGCCGCACTGGTCCTGCGACGTCGGCAGAAATGGTTCCTTTCACGGCCGTTCGTTGGTCTCTTTAACAATCCGCGCCCACCTCAGTCACAACTCAGACTTCAACAAAGCCACGTGAACAAGAACCCACTGACCTTTTCAAGAACGAGGCATCTCTGAGGCACAGCTGCAAATAAAACAATGACATGTGAATGTGTTCAAGGTTCAAGCCAACGAAACTTTCAGCCATTTTGTTTTCGCCCAGCAGACGCAGACCTCGTAGGTGGTGAGCAGAACCTGGAAGTTCTGGGCGGTTTGTTCCCTCTGAATCTCAGCCCGCCTCTCTTTGTCTCCTTTGTAGCACAGCATAGTCAGAGACGGGGCAAAGCTGTGAAATGAGTGACAACCGGAATGATTTATACAGGAAGCATTTACAGCTAAAGCACCGACAGGTTTGACTTCTACCTTTCCAGCTCCTTTCTCCAGTTCTCCATGACAGACAGGGGGCTCAGCACCAGAAACGGACCTTTCTTGCCCAGAGCTCCTGACGCGTACAGCAGCAGAGAGATGGTCTGGAGAAGAAGTTGATCAAATGTGAACAAAAGGAGCAGAACTGGGAATTGCTGCTCCTGTTTCCAAACAACACGTTGAATTTCTTGACATGCTGCTCTCCTTTGTTTTGAGCTTTCCACAGAAATTCAAACTGAAAATTTAACAAAGAAAGAAATAAAGTGGATAATAGCAACCAGGAGTTCTGATCACTTTCATTAAACAACAGATTTTCTGACAAATCTCAAGAAATTTGAGAAGTGAAGTGTAATTTTATCTGCTCAAATAAATCCAGTTTTAGCAGAAGCACATCAATAACTTATGAGGCATGTTTTCCACAATAATAAAAATGCATTTACTTGTTTCTGACTGTATTTATCATACAGTTCATCATTTATCAGTAAAAAAAAATCTTATTACACAGATTTGGATTTATTGTTATCTCAATACATTTCTGTTGTTCCAAAAAAAATGTACTAAAACATAATTTTTACCATTTTCTTCACTATTTTGTTTTGTTTTTTTGCCAAGAGAGCATCAATAAATATCAGTAAATTCAAAAATATGATTGACATGAAGCTCCTGTGTGCAGTTTGGTGGCAAACAAATCAGATTTCTTTCAATAAGTGGCATCCTGCAGAAGCTTACTTCCAATAGGAATAGCAGCATTTGTGTTTGTGGGGCTACGAATGCTGCACCGTGCAGTCACAGAGACACAGTTAACTTAAATAGTTTTTATTGTCACTTTAGAACAGCAGAATGTCATGATGCTGTTCTAAAACCTTTTATTGTCAGCACCACTGTGTTTTGCAAGCGAGAATAATGCACGCAATGTCTACACTCACAAAGAAAATAAATTACAAGCTCTGAAACATGCAAGCAATTGTCCTACAGCTTTGATATCATACAAAAAAATTGCACTAAGGAGATTCATATAGTCTAAAATTGCTGCCCAGACCTTACATAATCAATCGTATGCACACCTGGCAGGTTTTACCCAAACCCATCTCATCCCCCAGGATGCAGCCCTGCTGGTCTTTGAGGCTCTGGGTCAGCCACTGCACCCCGTCCAGCTGGTAGGCTCTCAGCTGTATCCCTGGAAACAAGCAGGTCATCCACAGACCGTCACGAGCAAAACCACTGGTCTCCAGACACGCACAGGTTTTAAAAGCCACAGAGTTCTAGAAACACATGTTGTAACTAAAGGGAACGCCGGGTCACTGTCTGAATGGACGCATACAAAGTTAGTAACTTTCCTCTGACGGTCAGTCAACAGGCTTCCGTACCTCGTAAACCAAAGGTCTGCAGCTCGCGCTGGCTGAGAGCGGTCTTCTTTTTCTCGGTTACTGTGTTTCTTATCTTCCTCAATATGTCAGACATGTTTGCTCACTAAAGGGGACAGGATGACTTTATATGTCGTCGTGATGCAGACATGTACAGACGGGAAGCTCGCGCTCTATTTTTCTCAATGGAAGACTTCCTGGTCGGGTCACGTGACGGTGACGAAGGGGCAGTGTTCAGTGTTTTCCAGCCACACAGAATCACTGTACGGCACCGTCAAGTAACTTTTGCCTTCAGTTACTATAAGTAGAAGTTAAATATAAATTTTTATATAAAAAAAAAAAAAAATATATATATATATATAATTCCATTTGAAATGTCTTAAATTTAAAGATGAAATCTTTTTGCATAGGTTTGAGTGGTAATGTATTGAGCGACAATCAGCAATAATGTCAGAAATCTTCACATATGCAGATGAGTAACGTCAACTTCACTGGAACAAATTATGGACCAAAGTGAACAAAATTTTTTTTTCCCATTTAAAAGTATCAGATACTATAAAGGATCTTATTTTAACTTCTTAACAGAAACCATATTTGCAATGTGTCTTTATTTCTGTTTTGTGTGTTTTATCTCTCTTTAGGTCAGTGGATGAGGTCTGCACTGAAACAATCAATGACGTCACCATATTCTCCTCTGCAAACTGGGGATTCATTTATCAACATTTGTTATTTAAATCAGATTATTCTAATTATTATTCTTATTATTATTATTATTATTATCAAGGATCAAACGTTTGTAAAATACAAAACGTTGTATTTTTGTATTTGAGGTATTATTTCATCTGGTACATTGTTGAAATGTTTGTCTAATAAATAAGAAGCTCATTCTTGTCTGGACAAACACAAATTGTTCAAATTTAGTATGACTTTTTATTAAAATAATTGTTTTTGTTGTCAGTATGTAAAAAAAAAAAAAAAGAAGAAGAAGAAGAATTACAGAAGAGACTAATTTATAAAAGTACAATCACACATCCATTAGTCTTATCAAGAATAATCTTTTTCTTTTGAGACTGTCATCTTGACATATTTTTGGGTGATTTGGTGATACAGTGTTGAGCATTCATAATGCTTAAATTGGAACGGTGTCCTATCCAGTGCCACTTGTAGAAATAGGCACCAGTTTGAGGATAAGAAGGTGTGAAAAATTAAGGGATTTGAAGTATTCATTATTGCTGAGTATTTAGAGTGATGTCTCTGCAGCAAAGGCAAAAGTCTTATGTTTTTTTCCAGTTTGAGCATGCAGAGTTGTTTTGTTACACTGAGGAGTTCATTAGTAAATAGATGCACTTCCGGTGTTGCAACAGTGCCACCTACTGGTCCATAATACTCTAAGTCTATTTGCATGCTGGATTATGATGCTGTTTAAGTGACGGCTTCTTCCTCTCTGAGCAGCTTTCAGTATAGGACTTGCGTCAATGTGGATGATGACAGTCTCTCCGTCTGTTACTTTTCTTTTGAGATTGATCTGCACATTTTGATGTTCAACTCTAGAACGCAGAAGCATTCAACCTTTCCACGGTGTTCATCCTTGCGTATTATTGCTCGAAACGACGACCCGGGCACCTTCAAACCTCTGGGAGTCAAACCGAAGGATGAACCGGATTTTTGCTCAGGTCCACAATTCTCTTCCTGAGATGTTGCCCGTTTCCTCTGAAAATAAGTAATTCCTGAAAGCTTTAATGTATGTATTTATTTATTTATTTTACAGATATTTACACATAAAATAATTAAAAGGTTTACTTCAAGATGATCATCAGAGTCGAGGGGGGAAAAAATTAAAAATCAACTGGATTCATAAGGCACAACATGGGAATCTGTCGAGGTAAAATTATTATTATTATTTTTTGCCACTGGAACAGGACCTTTTGAGCAGCTTCATCAATCATCAATCCCGGTCTTTAGTATCCTACATTTATCCAACAGGTTTTGCTCCAAACATCTGGGGGGTTCACTTAATGCAGAGAGACACACCTTTCATGATCGCCTCCCTGGAAAATAATCACACCGTTTAGACGACGACTTGATGTTTATATTCATGCAGAATATTTGAACAAATAGGGTGATAAGCTGACCAACCTGGCACAGGGGATGTAGGAGAGACTGTACCTGCAAACAAAACACGGTTCCCATTATAAAAGGTCATCCGATTTCACGCAGAAGCCAATGAGCTGCAACACATGAGAGATTAAGGGCTTACCAGGAAAAGGACAAGATCTGCAAAATGCAAAATAATAAAGCAAGCCCAAAGTTCTTCCACTGAAAGAAAAAGAAATACAATAAGTGACTACGGAAAGTTTTTCTTGCTGAATAGCAGAACCACTGTTTTGTGCAAAGTTTGTAGAGAAAATTCAGATTTAGTCTGAATATGCATAAATGTAAAAAAAACGACAACATATATTTAATTTATTTTTAGGAAGGGAATCACAAAAAAAACTGGTGCACAAACATATAAAAGTAGTGCCAATAATTGGAAAATTCTTTGCGGTTGGGTATTGTTTTAACAAATCCTTGGTTTAAATGAATATGTCAAAGACCAAAATGAATGGGATTCATCCCCGAGATGAGAGGATGTCAACTTTAGACAGGAAACGTATTCGCTGCTTCAAAATTCACTTACCCAGAATGCAGCGCACAGAGTTAAAACAAGGCAAGTCTGGAGAAAAAGCAACAAAGACAATAAGCGATTTACTTGTTTCTTTTTCGTTGTTATGTTTTTAACTGTTTAGATATTTATGTTATTTCACGGAAGGGTAAAACAGCAGCAGCATGCTGCATGGAGCACTGAGTTTGCGTAACTCTGCACACGCTTACAAGCATGATGGTTGTGGCCAGAGCTCTGGTTTTGTCGCACATCCTCTTCAGCTGCTTCACTGGGCCCATCAGAAACATTGTGCTGTTGGTTCAAATGAAAATTAAAAACAGCGAGCTAAAATACGTTTAAAACGTCTTTTTTTTTTTCTTCTACATTTATGATCCTTACCTGCAAAGGGCGCAGACGTTTCCAAACGTGTAGAAGACGATGAAGAGAGTGAGGCCAATTCTGGGCAGAAACAGCATGCACACTCCCTGAACCACACACACATGCTGATCTTAGAACAATTTGAAGTAAGTACAGGAAGCCATATTTAAATATTTCAGTGTTTAATTGTGTCAGTTGTTTGGTGCACTATATGAAATCCTTTCCTCTGGCGGGTCAATCAGATCCTAACATTTGATTGGTTGACCAGGACAACATGTCAAACCAGTTATGCTGACAAAAACAGGTGGATCTTTATGATGATGATTATTATTATTATTATTATTATTCATGGCATATTTCACTTATTGTATGTTATCTAACATGCTTACAGATAGATTTTTAATGAAATGAGGCAGAATATGGCACTGTGGGGCCAAAAGCTAAAGTGAAATGAAGAGAGGAGTCACGTCTTCCACATTCCTCTAAAACCAGTGGAACCAGTCAGACCACAGCCAGCGCTACTCCGAGCCTCCTTAAAGAGCAGGTTGTGAAAATGATCGGACATCAAAAAAATAAGACTCACCAAAACTGTGCACGCGGCTCCCACAACAAAGCAGGCGATGAATCCCTTTATGCGGGTCCCCCAGCCCAAAGTGGAGGCCTCGTTCACGGCCTGCGGCCCCAAACCAGCATCATCATTAGTCGATTAATTGGTGAAATGTTTGCTGTGGTCGTGAAAGGCTCGCATGGTTAGACTTACCTCTAAAATGTTGCGGTCCTCCCGTCGGGACTCTTCTCCACTAAGGACCGATTTTAATTTATCCATAATCGAAGATCCTTCGAACACCAAAAAAAGAAAAAAAAAAAGAAAAAAAAAAAAAAAAGAAGAAGAAGAAAATAAATCTGGTGGTTTCCTGGACAGAAAGAAACTTTGCTGGGTTTCCTCGGTGCGGAGTGGATGGATGACAACGTCACATTCCTTAAAGACAGTCAGCCGGAGTCGGAGCCTCACCTGGGCAGGTGTGTGTGAGTGATTCACATCAGTCACACCGCGGAGCAGCAGCAGAGGTCTCACTCTGATCGATTTTTTTGTTTGTTTGTTTTCTGTGTTTTGTTTTTGTTTTTCTTCCACTGGCAATGTCATGGATTATGAGCAAGCAATCACTGAGGTTCTGAAACGTCATTTTAAGACTATTTCTAAAACAAACCCCAATGTTTTCAACCTAACTCCTTAAGTCTATTCAGTTAAAAATAAAACAACAAAGCATTTAGTATTTCTGGTCTGGTTTTATAGAGCAAATATCTTAGGACACTGGAAATGGGAAAAAAAACTAAGTAGCTTTTCAGTAAGATAGGTTTGTTTTAAGCCAATAATTCCTTAATATTGAAGAAAACCTACTAATTCCACTAGCAGATTATTTCACTTATGACATGGGAAGGATTAATGTCATAAGTAAAATAACACTGGATTACAAAAGTATATATATTTTTGGACATTGTCCATGTTTTTTCAACTGAATTAGAACAATTTTTTACTGCCGAATCCAAAAAAACCCCCCCAAAAAACACATTTATTCTGCCTTAATTGGTTACATTTCCGTGACATTATCAGTTCATTTCCATTAATATTCCTCATACAAAAAAAAAGTCTTAGGAGAAAAAAGGTTTTCTAACAGAGTGTATTAATTAAAAGTTACAAACTTGGATTTCTGTAAATTGAATAATAACCATTGATAAGGGTAAGTACTAAATGTGTATCAAACATTACGTCTTCATTGTGTAAATTTCTCCGTCTCTTTTCTGTCCTGATGGAGTCTCTCCTCCTGCTCATCACTCGTTGATCCTCAGCAAATTGATCCAGATGTAAGAACAAGTCATGCATTTTGACGCTCATGTTGCTCCGTAGGTCAGAAAGTCGATCTGATTGAGCAAAACCAAAGTGACGTTTGGACTCAGCTCATCAAAATGACCCTGAAACAGTTGAAAAACCACTAAAGATTTCTGAGTGCATCTCCCTCTCAAGAGGGGACGTGAGTGTGTTTATTATACAAATACAAGCACGCGCACACACACACACACACACACACACACACAAAGTTAATTGCTTGTTTGCGTGGGAGTAATTGGGAGACATTTTGAAGATATTTTTCTGCCTCAGAGTCTCTTAATGTTATTTTTTTATGACTTTTATTCATAGATTATTGTGGAGACTGGGTGGAATAAGTTGACATACAGCGTGAGCATACATCATCTCATGAAAGGTTTTGCAACAATTTCAATTATTTAGTCAGACAAAAAAAAAAAATCTGACAAAGTTTTACAAAAGTTGAATCTCGCAATCGTTCATTTATTTGGGGTATTATTTAGCAGATAGAAATGAACGTTTCTGTAAACGACACTCAAACGATTTCTATGTGCCATTTTCAAAGTCTTACGTTATATGTCTTTCAAATTTCCAAGATAATATTGTCCAATTTGTCACAACTAAATTACAATCAGAGGGAGTTTATGAACAAATAAAAATTTTGTTTTTCACAACCTTCTTTAGAAATGGCTGCTGCCATCACTGAAGTCATTTTACTGTTTCGTTTCAGTTTTGCTACCACGTTTTCTCCAGGCATTCGACCAACACGCTGACAGAAATGAAGATGCTAAAAAGAAAACGAAACAAATGCCAGAGTATAAATTACTGATCAGAAGGGATTCGGTGTCCTTCCAGGACAAACACATAAAACGCAGTTCTTTGGAAGGCTGTCGTGAGGCAAGATTGTCACCAGCTGACGAGGAATAAAACAATCCCAAACCATCACCCCTCCTCCGCCGTGCTTGTGAGTAAGTGTAGAGAGTTACTTAAAATAATTCAATAGAATCACTGTAATTAAAAAAAAAAAAAAACGAAGATAAAAGATACAAATTTTCTATCAGTGAGAAGCCCGTCCCAGCGAATCTCGAACCTTGCTCCCGAAACACACCGAGCTTCACAGCTTGATAAGAGAGAACATCTTCAGAAACTTCCTGAAAACGTAAAGCACATAAATCAGACATGCAGGCAGCAATACGATACGGTATCACTGTGCAGAATTTAAGTAATTGCTTCCGCAACGACCAACCTGACGCATGGCGTGAATGACAAGCTGTACCTGCAAACAAGACGCATTGAATGTCACAAAGCAACTGTTGCTGTAAAGACGGAAGAACTGGAGGCGGACGGGCAGCTCACCAGGAAAATGACAATATGTGCAAAGCGCAAAACAGCATGGTTAATCCGTAGCTGTTCCACTGAAACACAAAATGAATAATTATGAATGACTTGAGGTGATGCACGGTCGTCGGCGTTGAAAAAACCAGGAAGTTATAATTAGGGTCTGCGTTGCTGTGACCTTCACTCACCAACAGAGCTGCAAAGGGAGTCAAAACTACGCAGGCCTGGACAAAACATATAAAACAATGAGAGTATCAACTACAAACTGTTTATTTGTCCTTTTAAAACTCGGGACATTACATTACTGCACATGCAGTAATGCAGTGTACAGCATAATTCTTCAGCATGCCTTTTTGTATTTAAATGCTTTAAAATCTAAGGAAACACGTCATAGTAGGCTTGCTTACTGCCTCTTTGTTAGACGGATTACTGAGCACAGCAAACATTTTTCCCCAGAAGTTGCAGCTTCTGGGGAAAAATGTCATAACTGAAGTTATGACTTGTCATAACTTGAGAATATTGTCAAGTTTATGGGTTCCAGTTAAAAGCTAGGAAAGCCACAGGAATTTCCTAGTTGCATTCTGCATAAAGGCTTTCAACACTTAACCACAAAAAAAAAAAAAAAAAAAAGCCAATAATAATGCAACTTATGCATATAAACATGAATGGAGGATGTTCAGGAAAACGTGTGATGCCGAATGAGAGACAATCAGCCAGAAGTTCATATTACTGTTACTTTTTATCACTTTTTAGACATTTCTATAAAGGGAGACTGCAAATGGATGACGTCAGCAAATCCCACTGCCTGAGCAGACTTGTAACAAATTTTTAAAATGTTCAATAGTTGAAGCAGTCTAGTCTGGAAAAGTTAATGCTATTCTTGTACTGTTCCTTATTTCACTTTGTGTTATGCCCAAACACGTATACAATGGATTTTCTTTTATTATTATTATTATTATTGTCGTTTATCTATGTATTCAAATGGAACTGGGAAAAACATATGACAAATATTTCTAATGGAATAAAAGCACTGTATTTAATTTGTGTGCTCTTACAAGCATGGTGAAGGTGGCCAGCACTCTGGACATGTCGCACATCCTCGTCAGCTGCTTCACTGGCCCCACGAGGAACAATGTGCTGTATGACAAACGAAACAATATATTACTGTGCTTCACTGTACAAAAGTGCCCAATAGGTGTTGTGGCTTTGATCTGAATTTTTTCCATTACGCTGTTTTAGCGCCTACCTGAGAAGAGCAAAAATGTTCCCAAAAGCATAGAGGCCGACGAAGAGTTGAGTTCCGATGAAAGGAAGGAAGCTCACGTAAACTCCCTGACAGACACACAGGACAGCATGCAAATGTTACAGATCTTTTACTGTTCTGAATCTTAACTCGCTCTGTCACAATGGCAAATTTTACAAACAGATGGAGATTACTGCGACAAAAAGAATAATATTGTTTTTTCAGACTTTTTTCAAGTAACATATCAATAATGATTAAGGTGCCCTCTCAAGTAGGGACGAGATCACCTCAATAAAAGGGGGCTAAGATACCAATTCAGTTCTGATTAATCACTAACCAGAATTATGGAGCCAACTCCCACGAAGTAGCAGCAGATGAATCCCTTCAGTCCCCAGTTTGTGGAGGATCCCTTCAGTTTTGGTGGCTTAAGCAAATTGCAAGAACGCGGCTTTAAACTTTAAACTTTAAATATTAGAAGGATAAAGATGAATTGTTTTTGTTCTTTACCTTGAAAACCTTGGATTTATCTTTTTGTTCGTTCTCTCGACTCTGAATGCAAAAGAGAGAAAATAGTCATTTGATAATCCAACAAGACTCACATTTTAGATAATAAAAGGTAAAGATGTTTCTTTTTTCGTCTTCTTCTTCTTTTACTTGGAAAATCTTCAATTTGTCTTTTTGTTCGTTCTCTCGACTCTGAATGCAAAAGAGAGAAAATAGTCATTTGA
>VMRN01000035.1:2635934-2651866 GCA_010277015.1 Poeciliopsis turrubarensis
TATTTATTTATTTATTTATTTATTTATTTATTTATTTATTTATTTATTTATTTATTTATTTATATATTTTAACAATCAGATGTTCAGCACAGAGAGACAAAATCCGCAACACCAGGAAGAGTGCGTGAAGTCAAAATAGATTCTGTCAAAATTCAGAAATTCATGCAAAGTCCAAACTTTTTTTTTTTTTTTTGTTCCCCTTATATTTTCTGATTAAATAGATTCATTGCCATTACAGCAGCTCCATGGGTTAATAAAACCACCTGAAGTTGTAAGTACTATAATCCTTCAATGCTTTAGTTGGGATGTTTCTATGCATATTACATTTTAGAATAGCCATTAACCCAGTCTAGTAAATTATTTTTTCTTTTGTAATCACAAAATAATTTATGGCGCTGACTGGAGTAACATGTGCAACACAAGCTAGAAAACTTAACTTTAAACATAGGCGGTTTATATATATATACATATATATATATATATATATATACTTGTCATAAAGTATATATACTTTCAATACAAAGTTGACACTTTTAATTCAAAATGTGTTATGACAGCTTGACATTAAACTAGGAATCATGATCTGACATGAACATAAAGCTACACATTTTTTAAAGCGCAATCTACACAAAGCAAAGATGAGTGAAAACACAATTTCAGTTTTATGAAATCTTTATTTGTCGCAGCTGCACCCTAAACATTGTTCAAATCTGGTCCCATTCTCAAAGATTTTGTGTTTCGATTCGACTGAAATAAAAAAAAGAAAAAAAGAAGTGGAACAACAGCAAAACATTTAACCAAAACAGATTTTTTGAGGTCTGCTTTCACACCACTGCAATTTCTTATCCCACCACATCTCAGAGGTGCTCTGTTGGATTGCGATCCGGTGACTTCAAGTCATAAAAAAAGTGACTTATAAGGCAACTTGATAATCTGTGTTTGGTTGGCATGCCACAGAATCATATTAGACAGCAAAACATAAACATTCACACAGTTTGAAAAAATGAAAATCAGCCTTTGATTTGGGCTCAGATCACCTGTATGGCCTGTTGATCTCGCAAGAGGAAAAAGACACAATTCCACATCAAGGCAAATTTATAAAGTCGTTTTTTTTTGTTTTTTTTTACACGGGAATGAAGATGACTGTTTTATTAACATGTTGGCACAGACATAGATGAAAACAATCCAAATAACAGGCGACAAAATATTGTACAGGTAATAAAGATACGGCAGAAATCAGCTTCATGTCACTGCAAAAATAAATTACAAGTCAGGCTAAAAGGCTTGAAAGCTGATTAAATAAGGCCGAGGAAACAATATATCTCTAAAGCATTTTTATAGCCCTGTTTTGTGTGCCTGTGTGCACCCTTAGTCGTACTGCTGCTGAAGGTGAAAGCTTCACATCCCTGATTTGTTTCGGAAATGTTGCACAACAGTCCTCATAAAATCTCATCCTCTGACTCGGCATCCCGCTCCCGGGGCTTCAGAAGTCCCATTTCCATCGGTGGAGTCCTTTTGAGTCTGGAGCGAACCACGCTGAAGAGAAAACAAAAATAAATACCACTTAGGAGTAACATAAACCAGAGAGCTCGAGTGCTTTCAGGAGGACACAACATGCAAAATCCATCCATACTGTTGTATTTATTTTATTGTGTACTTGGGAGTCTATAGGAAGTTGAATTTTGCCTCTTGTGGTGCTACATAAACATCTTTATATTATATATGGGTCAAATTGTTCAGTGCAATTAGTTTGCTCTGTTACCTATTACATTTCTGGACGATCACATCGCAGCTCTGCAGTATTTGCTGCAGAGCTGCTAAAAGAGGGGCCTGTGGCGCTACAGTAACAAAAAATTCAGACCAAAGCATTGCAGTTTCACTCTGTATAGACCGTAATTGAATGATTTAAAAGGAGGAATTCAAAAGCATGATATGTCCACTTTAATCTGGGAACATTCCAGGACAATCAAACCGTTCTTTATATATCCAACAAAGCAGTTTCTTACCAGTTGACGGTGCCGTACACCACACCGACGACTAGAATGGCAAAGGCGAAGTGCCAGGAGAAGCACATGGTGACAAACATCATGGTGTTGTGGTCTTTCACGTCCCACGCGGTGCCGTTAGTAGGGTACAGCACGAAACCAATCTGTGAGCGAATGGGAAGGTCAGAGTGAGAGGAGCGCCCACCGATCTGAGCTTCGGCTTCCCTGGGATCCCAGGCAGATTTACCTCCCAGAACCAGCTGCCTTGCAGGAGGGTGAGGGTGCAGCACAGCAGGTCCAGGACGACGTTGTCTCTGTGGAAGACCTCCAGGAAACAAATCAGACTCTCACCAAAGATGGCGTAGAGCAGAAGCTGATGCACGTGGACGTCCAGCATGGACCGTCCATGGAGGTGGTAGAGGAAGAGGAACCCTGACCAACAGAAAACAAATGGAACTTGATAGAAACAGAGGAAGGAGTTCGACTTTATAAAAATTGTTAGTGTATTTCATCTGCTAATGGGGCCCTGCTAAAGTATTTATACCTCTTCAGAATTTCACGATAGGTGTTTTTTTTAGAATTTCTTTGAAAGATGTTGAATTAATATCAGTAAGAACAGCATTTAATTTCCCTTTGGGATCCATGAAGTATTTTTGAATTTGACTAAATATCTGTGTTTTGTGTCCAATATACTCTTATGTCCCACTCACTTCTTTGTAAAATGACTGAAATCGCAGCTTCCTGTTCGTTCAGGGACGTATCTGCCATGTTTATGGTTGCAGACCAAAAATTATTCTTTGCAAAAAAAAAAAAAAAAAAAACAAACAAACAAAAAAACCCCAAAGATTAAGCTCAGCCAGACTGTAGATGAACATGAATTTTCAAAGATTCTGAGTTGTGTTTAGGTGTGGACTTTGACTGAGCCATCCTAACACGTGTCTGTGCGTTAATCCACACATGGAATCTCAAATCTAAGCTTTTGAGGACACACCTCATTTTAATGAGCATGAAATTAAGTTCCACAAAGTTCTGCTAGCAATTGAATCATTTGACTGTGTTGTGGTAAAGCAGAGGCAAATCCAGAAATTACAGGATTACCATCCTGCTTCTCCATTGAGTCTCTGGCTGCGTGTTTAGGGTCATTGTCCAGCTGGACGGTATAAACCTCCACTCCACCCCTTTCTCAAGACTTTTGGTGTTTCAAAAACATTTCTCACAGAATCGCCTGCCTGCCTGCTGCTGCTGCTGCAAACAGTTGTTTCTAAAGCCATATCTTGCCATCAACATGTCAGAAGGTGGGAACATCATGTTCGGCGAACAATTTCAATCTCGGAAGTAAGAACGTCTACCTAAGGGAAGAAATGTGAAGCTTTGGTGTTTGTTTCGGAACAGAAGAGGATTCAATTTCCCAATGCAAGATTGAAATTAAATAAATTATGGCTACTGAAGTATCCAGATGTTTCTTTCAGAATTCTGACTTTTGATTCGACAAGATTGCAGTCATAATTCTAGGATTAAAATTAGAGTTATTTCCACACAGAGGGACACGGCACACACCTTCGACAAAGAATGCGATCCCCAGCATCAGCTTGTCCAGGGCCACCGGCAACGCCTTGGTCGTGTGGACAATCAGAGACACAACGGCGGCCAGGAGGAAGAACAGGTACATGGTTGTGTGCTGCCAGATGTGCAGCTGCTCCCAGTGTTTCCCTGAAAAGTCATACAAGTGAAGCATCGGGCCGTTTGCGGCATACTGCTCGCAGATCATACCTGGGGAGTGCATAGGAAGTGTTAGCCCGCCTGCATCAGGACAATTTTAAAATAAAAAATTGTAGAAGAAACAGAGACCTGCTCACCAATAACAGAGCAGGAGAGAAAAAAAAAGTTTTCAATGATCTCCAGGCGTCGCTGTAAGGTCCTGCTGGCGAGCCGGGTGGAGCCAAAGCTTTTGTTCCTGCGGGTGGTGTGCCAGAGGGAGAACTTTCCCGTCCACCACATCCCTATTATCAGGAATACGGTCCCGGGGAGAACGTGGCCCTGAAAGCTGCCCATGATCCACAGCACCTGCACGACAGCAAGCCAGAGCAATCATCGTCCCAATCCCAGGGGTGGACTGGATTAGCCTCTGCTCTCTGTGATTTAAGAGAAGTCTGGCAAACATCTCATCTCAGTGCAGCTGTGAAAAGTGGGATGATTTTTCTTTTTTCGTATTTTGCCAAAAACACAAAAGGAGAACTTTGTGACAGTACTTAAAATAGCAAGTTTTACTGGACGGTGAACAATTATATTGCAATAAACGATAATATTGTTTTTTTGAGATCATTTTCAAGTGATAGATCCATAAACATCTTGTGGAAAGAAAGAAGTTGTCATTTTATTTTCCAAAATCCCTTAAGCCATTATTTTGGGAAGGTGACGATATCGATAACAGGATAATATTGCAAGTTTGCTCAAAGACCTATAAACTTTAATTTTGCGCGGAGCACCGCACACTGGAACTGCAAGACATTTTAAATATCTAAAACACAAAAATCAAAAACAATAAAGAAGAAGGAAATAAAAGCCATGAATAAAATAAACAATGAAGCTTCTAAACAAGACTGCCCTTCATAAAGTATTAACCATCAGATTGGATATCCTGGAGCTCATTTGGATTTAATCTACAACTTTCCTCTGCAATTACCATTTCAAGCCTTTTGATCCAACTCCTTCAGCGTTGCCATGGCTCCGTCTCTGATTTTCATAATACCCAAGCCCTTTCCTAAAACGCCCCAGTCCTGCCCTCGCCTCACGCTGACACTTAAAACAAAATCCCAATAAAACGCGCTGCAGTTTTGCGGCAGCAACGTGATAAAACGTGAGAGAGATCAAGAAGGGCCAACACTTTCACAAGGAGGAGTACATAATTCACAGACGGGGGAGGCGTGTCATAAAATGAGATGGGAAAAGTGAAGGAGTGGCTATAATTTGGGTAAACAGCAGCAGACCTACATC
This sequence comes from Poeciliopsis turrubarensis, assembly GCA_010277015.1. NCBI lineage: Eukaryota > Metazoa > Chordata > Actinopteri > Cyprinodontiformes > Poeciliidae > Poeciliopsis > Poeciliopsis turrubarensis. The sequence continues at coordinate 2,640,914 of VMRN01000035.1, forward strand.
TGCTGGAGAGAAAATTACGTCGGGGAGGAAAGGGCTTGAACTTTTAATAGCACAGAGCCAAACATTTATAAAAAGAAAATGAAACCTCCTGACACGGAACGAAATAGCCTAGAAAAGAAAAACACAAGAGAGCATAAAAAAATACCCCCAAACGCGTCAGCTATACTCTCCTTTGTAATGGAAATGACAAAGGGAAGCTTTTGAACATCGTCCCCTGCTTGAAACAGAGCGTTTGATATGTTAAATGGAGCTCATCTGTGTGTCAGATGGCTCCTTTTTCAGTGTGAGCTCTTCAGGCAGAGGAAAACCCTTCAGCGGCCATGGCGAAGCTGTGCCTCGCCTCGGCTGCAGTGTCACAGGAAGAGCCATCAGAGTCTGGTCGGCCTTAATCACACAATAAGCAACAACAACCGGCGGCAGCCAGCTGGGGTCAAGACGCTGATTCACTTCAGGAAAACCTGGACATTTGTTGTACTGAGAGCGGCAGCGCAGGGGGTTTATTCACTGATGTAGCATATGCTACATCACAGAACATTGTTGGCATACTGCAGTCACCTGCTTAAAGATTTTTTTCTATTTTTACTTTTATTTTGTGCTTAAGCCTGGTGAAAAAATAGTGTCGTTTAGTACACTTAAGTATGTTTTATACAGACTGTTTTTCTGAAGTACACTTATCAAGTGGGTTCACTTATTAAGATGACACTAAAAATGTCAAATAAATACACTTTTAGAAACAAGCTTCTCGTACTCTTTTTTGAAAATGTAGTTTTGGTACATTTTCTAAAAGTATGTTTGGGGTTTTTTTTTTTTAAATATGCTTTGAATTCCAATTAAATATATAACTAAAGTTACATTTTAAAAATACACTTTACATGTATTTGTATAAAAGTATGTTTTAAATGTACATTTTAAAAATATATGACAGACATAAACAATACTTTTCTGAAGTTGTGTTTTTGGTGGTATTTTATATGTGTATATTTTAGCAAACCTTAATAAATCTCAAAATAAATACATTTCACTAATATTTGTAAGTACTTTGTAAATAGTGCCTAATAATTAACACTCTATATATGTTGCAATGAAATAGTTTAGGTGTTTACGTATGCTACTTTATGCTAACTAAATATATGAAGGCACCTTGCTAGGTGCCTTCATAATCTTTTACTATTTTGTTGAAAAGGAAAAAAAAACTTACTGTGACGTTTTAATGGAAATCAAAATAGTGGATAACTTCAATCCAACAGCTTCTGCCTCTATATACATCAAATAAAATAAGTAACCAAACTACAAAGCGACACCTGCCAATGAGCCGTCGTCAGCAGTAGACAGCAGTTAGCATTTTTAAAACTAAACATAGCTAAACGGCGTAACGTTGAAAATGCTAACAGTTTAAAAGAAAAACACATACAAAACATAGCAAAATTACTCGTGAAACACTGCATGCTATCAAGTTTACCTAAAATATACGTTAAAATGTAACACTTGAGAAGAAAACACTGAAAACACGGAGCTGATTCTGATACGCACCACAGTCATCGAGAGCAACGAAAAAAGCAGGACGAGCTGTCGGTTGCCGGTTACTATGGTAACCACCAATTGCCAAGCGCAGCATCGCAGAATGTAAAACAAAACAGCAATAAATGTCTGAAGAAACAACTTGTAGATTAAATAAGAAGAAATTCAAAGAATAAATAAACAATTTTTAACAAACTTCGCATCCACAGCGCTGCCAAAAGTAAACTCTGTTACACATAGACAGGCCACGACGTCTTAAAATTGTTAGTCACACTGGAATACTGTGACATTGTATTAAAACAATAATCTGTTCTTTGTTCATTTTCTCTGAGGGGTACCTATTGTTTTATTATGCTAATTTTCATTATCATGTTGCGTGCAAACTTTCAATGTACTGACAGTTTGTACAATTCTCTGATAGCATATTGGTCTCTTTAAAAATGTGAATATATTGAAAACAGAAAGTCATTTGTTTCATCTGGAAAGTGTGTTGTAATTTACTCTTTTTTGTACTAGTGAAGCATGTAATGTACAAAGTGGCAAAAAATGATAATAAAAGACATTAAGTAACTGAAAAGTGTACTTCATTTGCAATTATAGTAAACCAAAAGTGTAATTGGAGCACACTGTGATCACACTAATATATGAAATGTATAATATTTGAAAGATATTCTTAACATATGTTTAAATGTAATTCGTTCACAAAAATAGTACACTTAAGATGTACTAATCAAGCACATTTATATGACATAAAAAGCCGTGTACATAAGTATAACTTGAGTTGTTCCAAAAAAGCACGTTAGTACACTTAGTACACTTCAAATTGTGCTTTGCCACAATTTAATCACTATTAAAATACACAAAGCACGAAATTAGTTGTTCCAAAATACCATACTTCAAGTTAACTAATCCTTAACTAACCTGAAGGATACTGATGATTATTCTGACTTCAATTATCCTAAGATTTAATGTACTTATCATATTGATTTTTCACCAGGGTAAATATTCAAGATCAATCAGTTTTTAATATCCAGTTGTGACAAGCTGAGCTGATACAATTTGATTTTGTAAAGGCCCACTGAATGTTACTTTGTTACTTTTAGTTGCTGTTAAAGTTCCATGCTTTTATTTTGGCAACATTCTGTATAATGTATCTATGCTAAGAGAACAACAGAGCTACCGGAGAAGATTCATTGCCACAAAAAAGAAAGAAAAAAAAAGGTTGAGAGCAAGACAGAAAAAACGCAAAAAAAAGGCAACTTAAATTTAGCTTCAGTCAATAAGGGGACAGGGGAACAGCGATTGAAGTTTATTTACGTAATTTAATTCTGTGACTGCTTTATTAATGATTCATGAAATGAATGTAACGAGCTTTGCTTCACTAATGGTAAAAACAATAATTTTTATTTCTCTCGATGACTTCGTGAGGTGGTTGATTACATGCAAGGATGGCTTTTAAAAAATCATCATTTTACCATCAGTTCCGCTTTCTTAAAGTTGGCTGAATGCTACAGATTTTTTTTTTTTTTTTAATCAAGCGGCAATACTGATGCTGATTCTGATACTGATACATTTTGTTTAAGTCTGACATATCATCAAACTTATGACCTTCAGACGTTTGTTGTTGTTCTCTTTTTGTTCAAATCTAGGACAGAATTTGGACAAAATGTATCGGTGTCTACTAGATTTCACTACATAATAAACAGTAAGAATAGAAAAACAAAACAATTTACGAAGGGCAGAAAAATATCATTTAAGAGCAAATCAAAACAAAGTCTCTTTATGGTAAGGTTGAGAAACTACCACTCGGAAATAATATAACATTTCACGAGTGATTCTGAAACGTAATATTATCACACTGGAATCGATCCGATACTGATACCGACTTGGTATTGTTATTGTCGATATTTTGGATAGATCCCTCCATCTCTAAAAGTCTGATTACTGCCAGCCTCACAGAACAAGTCTGACTGCTACAAGTGACTGACCTGCCAAAATTAGATCACACATTTGTGTTCTTCCATGATTCATGGAGCTTTTATACATCCCGTTTCATTCAACATAAACATACCACAGCATTTTGGGAAATAGAACATCGTATGCCGGTAGAACATGGTGATGGTAGTGTGATGCTCTGGGGTTGCGTTGCTTCTTCAAGTCCTTGACAACTTTCTGCTGGGTTAGGAGCCATGATATATTTTCTTTCAATCAGAAAATCCTGATTGAGACTGTCTAACCATGAGCTCTAAACTGAACCGCAATTGTGTCATGCAGCACCAAAATATCCAAAAGTACAAGAGAATTCCACCGTTTTGGAATCTGGTTCCAAAAGGTGAACTAGATTCATTTCTCACTGAAATGCTGCTGTACGACTTTAAATGGGCCGTGCATGAAAACCCTCCAATTAAAACAATTCTACCAAACAAAATAAAAACCCTCCACAGTGATGTAAAACACTTATTGTGAGTTATTATCATAAATGCTTGATGAAAGTCCTTTTCAGAAAGGGTGTAATTGTGCTGTATTTAGAGAGTGACTTTTTGTAAGCGTTGATTTGTTTGGCGTTTTTTTTCTTTCTTAAAAAAAGTCATATTTTCAAAAGAGATTTTTTTAAATTATTTGAGTAACCCTAATCACAGCACAGTTGTTTGTTAAATTCATACAAATAAATGTCCATCTTAGTCCAGAACAAAGATAGACATTTATCTTTACGTGACTTTTATGAGAAAAATTATGAGGCTTTTTTTTAACAGAAAAGTTTCAGACAAAAACAGATAGTTATTTTTTCATTTTCACAGCATTTGGATTACATGCATGAAATCATTAATTAGGTTTTAAGAACTCAGCTCAAAAGTCACAATGCTTGCAGAGTTAACAAGGTCAGAAAGGTAAGATCTATGTTTAGTATTTGTCTGTAATGATGTACTAGCTGAAAGCCACATCTCCATAAGTTTCCATAGGTCTGGATTCTCAGACGCGGGAAAAACAAAACAAAACAAAAACAGTCTTACCTAAGTCAGCTCCTCTCTGAAAACTAAAATATCGCAAGAATCAAGTATTTTCAAGAAGAACAATGTATGCCTTTTCGTTTTCCCATCACATAGATCGTTGTTCCCTTAGAAACGAGCCAGGATGTCTGGACTTTTTCAGCTGGACTCGGAGTAAACATCAGCAGTCTGCGGGCTGAGCCAGATTCCCAGCAGCCAGATCCGTCTCCCAACTTTTTCATGCCACCTCGGATCCTTTTCCCCCCGCCTTCTAAAGCCAGCAAGCCAGCGCTGCTCGGTGAAGAAAAAAAAAACAAAAAACCCTCTCATTGGAGAAGAGGTGGTCGCTGACGTCACAAGCTCGCGTTCTCATTGGCCGGCCGGGCCGTCGGTCAGCGGTGTCCACGTGTGCACTTTCTCTCCGCCCGCTGGAGCTCGTGCCCGGTCCGTCTCTCCTCACAGGAAACCGTTACTTTTCCGTGGCGCGAGGGAGGGCAGGGCGGACCGGAACAAGAGCCCCGGCACGTACGCTGCAGCTGGAGGAAGAAGAGGAGGACGTCCCTTTCACTGAGAACGAGAGCCTTCATCTCCACCGACACTTCTCTTCAAAACCTCCTCAAAGCAAGGAGTGTTACAGCTGCTGGCGGAAAGGCGCTCAAGTAGCTGCCCCAGCTCTTTCAGCGAACCGCTGGCACAACAGCAACACACCGACAGTACATTATATTGGACAAAGCAGGAAACTTTTAATTGAATTTTTTTTTCTTGGTGACTGTAAAGGTTCATAACATTTGCTGTCACAAAAAAATGACACGTTTTTGAACGTCATAACATAAATATAATATAATTAGCATGTTAATTATGTTGTATAAACATGATAAAGTGTTATGTAAATTTAATTTCATCCAGATGTCTGGAACATGCTTTGGGAATTTTGAAGTACCAACAAAATTTTTCCTCACGGCTCTTTCTGTGTGAATTATGAGTAATCGCATATTTTCCTGTTTAGGAATGTCTGTGTGTTTTATTCAGCTACTTAGTTTTGCGGCATCTGATCTTCAGTGTCTGTATTTAAAGTGTGCATTGTGTTTTTCATGTAAAACAAAAGGCCCGACGAGATGCCTGCAAATGAACTTGAGCTGTTAACTGTAAAGTAAGAAGACACATGATTCGATGTGAAACACACATCACAAACATACAACGACAGCATCATAAAACTCCTAAATCTCTGTCCTGGCTTTCGGTTTTTCCAAGCTCCTCCCGATTGGTCATCCTCTGGAGAAAGACATTTTTGACTCACCCTGGCCTTTGTGTGTCCAGACCAAATAGATTCCAGCAGCCATACAAATGTGCTGCACCTGCTGAGCGCATGCAAAATTAGGACTGTAAAAACAAAGCCATTCGAGGACACAAAAGTTATTGCTTCACTCCAGTTTCTCTTTATACCAGGAGTTTGACCACATCATAGAGAGACAGCTTTATTATTTGTCGCAACTCAGCAGAAGCAGCAGAAGCAGCAGAAGCAGTAGATTATTATTATTTTTTTTTAAAGGCAGACCTGTGTGAACAAACTTGTAGGAACCTTTCAGTACTTTCACTGTTATCACCTAGCAACTGCATTGCTGACACATGTAAACGAAGAGGCAGCATTTTCCATAAGATTTGCAGCACCTTCTGTTTGTTTGTGCTTTAATCGCCAACTCAAACAGTCTGGCTCGAGAAGCTCGTTCATGTCTGCTATTGTAGAATTTTAGCTACTGTGAAAGTATTGTAAGTGCTGCGTCAGGATTATATGATTCAAGGCATTTAGTAAATATGATAAACAGCCAGATTATTGCTGTTGAAGAGAAACAAAACCGCTTTCTCGCAAGGCCAGGCCACCTCCTTATTTTTTGTCAAACGTACAGCAGGAAAAAGTCAGCGCAAGTTGTTACATTGTTCTGTTTGAATCCTTAAACTTGGGCGGTAGCAATTATTTTAGCAATTGATTATTCTGACGATTAATCGAATAATCAATTAATTGGGTGACAAAATTGGTAGATTTTTTTTAAAAATACAATATTAGAAATACAGCACACAAATAAGCACATTTTTCAGATCAGAAATTCAGCATTTTATTGCCTAAAACGCAATGACATTTTTATTCAGGGCATATTTAGTGTAATATTTTTTATTTTACATGCAACATTTTTTGCATCCAATTTTTGCAGAGTTTTGGGTTAATTACTGCTCTGACTTTGTTGTTCCTTCAGCAATCGGCCTTTTTGTGAGTTTGCATACTCCAGTCGACGATTAACCGATGACTGAATTAGTTGACGATGATTTCATTAATCGATTAGTTACGTCAAAATCAACTACTTGATTTGTTTGCTCTATCCGGTTTCCCTCACATTAAACCTTTCACCAACTATTTTATGTCACGTTATGTTTCGTGACATAAAATAGGATGTAGAGACGTGTCTTTATCGCCTTTGGTATAAGCAAGAAGGCTTCAGGTCGAATCACATGACATGCCAGTAATCATCTGGCAATCTGTATTCTCCGTCTTGTTTATTGTAAAGTTGTACCAATGTGGCTATGATCTTGCTATTGAACTCTTGTTGACCCTGAATGCTTCTTGATGAGGATCGCTCTCAGTAATGAAACACATGAAACGAAAGCGCCGAGTTGTCCAGTCACACTGCTTCATGATACATTGGTAGTTCAGTCAAAAATAACCTCAAACTGTTTTTAAGATTATACATGAATGAAAATATACTTTTTCGTTTTTAAGACACGGACAGCTTCCAGGAGCTGAAAATAAAAATGCGTTGAGTATAATTGCATGTTTATGTGCTAAAATACGGTGCAGAAAGATGCACCGTATCTTTCTGCACCCTGCAAACGTCTGCAAACGTCTCATTTGCGAGGCACACAGAGTAGCAGAGGTCTTTAAAAGCTTAGAGATGATAGCGGGCTTGGCTTTATGTGTAACAAACCTTCACTAACAAAGTCGAAGATGGCCATTTTGATTTGTTCTATCTCAGAAACTACCTTGACCCGCGACAAGCCGGTGCAAAGTAGGCATCTCAGTTCGGTGCGCACAGACAGACAGCCACAAAGAAAGAAAGGTGGTGCTGGTCGAGAAAGAGATGTCAATCCGATGTGGGAGCATTTTGCTTGCATTTAAGGGGATCAAATAAAATCTTAACCTTTAAATGTGAAGTTCTGGTCATGAATTTTGTTCACACTGAGGCACGTTTTAGAGTTTGCCCCAGCCTATTTGAAGTTCAGTGGCCAAGGATTCACCTAATTGTGGATTTTTGTAGCAATTTAACAATTCTTCGCAACAAGAAGGTGCGTTATAGATGACATTGATTGATTGCTTGTTTGATTGAAATAAAACAAAGTGTTGTCATAACAACTGTTAAAAATGTGTGACTTGCAAAGGAACATTGAGTAAAATATTTATGAGGTGTGTGTCGATGCTTGCGCTGGCATAATAACAGTAAAATCAACGAAAGTCCAGAAATAAATTCACTTAAATGGAGAGTTCTTGTTTTATTTTTATTCTAGGGGGTTGTTTGCTGTATATTTTCATCTTAAAAAAGGAAAAAATTCAAATCAATCATGAGTGCATGTAAACTTCTTTCCTTTTCATGTGAAACTTTGAGACGTAAGTCGATCACGATATTATTTGAATATGCAATTTACTCAATCTTTCAGTTGTGAGTTAGATGAGAATGATACCAGATTTTATGTGTCTGCAGTGTTAAATGTAGAGAAGTTAAAAACAGTGGATGTTAAACTTAGCTTAGCATAAAGGCAGAAATCTAACCGACCGTGGCACACATCTGGACTGGGATCTAACGGTGTGGCTGAAGCAAGAGAGCTCCACAAAAAAAAAAAGCTTAAACTCACATTATTTACAGCAGGAAGCAGATAGAAACATACAGTCAGTATCTGAAACATGTCGCCTTAATGATAGCAGTGTCTCTACAAACATATTCTGGGCTTTTCCTTTCACTTGATTTTTGGGCTTATCCTTTTAAAACAGAAGTTGGGCAGTTTTAATTAACAATTGGTTTAAAAAACCTTTAGTCAATTTTGTTGTATCAGGAAGGTAAAAAGCTGCCATTGGCTGATCGCTGTGCAGTCAAGTGATTTTGAAAATAACTGTCTTGCTTTAATTTCCTGTTGGTTGGACCACAGACTACAAAATGAAACCAGATCAAAGAAAGCTAAACTAAATAACTTAACATGACTAAACCTTTCATATTTGGGGAGTTTATGTTCCCTTATTGTTACTTTGGTGATGTTATTTATCTCTCCCACTTCAGCCATTATGTGATGATTTAAAGTCACAAATTGTGGCAACTTTCAGAACAGCCAGTAGCTTCTTTCCTTCCTGGGGAGTTAGCAAAAGTGGGTATAGAAAAGACAAGAAAGAGCCTCATTATCATTAACAGACCGCCATGTTGAAATGAACAACAAACTGATCTGAAACTCTTCCAAAGGATAAAATAAAAATAATGCTGATGTTAAAGACACTTATTTGTATTTACCTGTGATGTTGTTGTGTTTCACTCATGCACTGAACTCATGACTGAGCAGCACAGACTGGTGATGACAGATGACGTGTATGAAATTACTAATCTTTATGTGAGACTCTGTCTAATGATCATTGATGGGCTGAGGGAATAATTTCCCTAAATCACCTACGTCCACAAAACATCTAACAAGTCAGATATTATATCAACATGTCCAGTGTAAACACTGTGTGATTGTAAAACTGAAATGCACAAATGAGTTACAATTTGTTTCTATGGTTTACTTAAAAAGACTAATACATTTTAGTTTCCTTCAAGTCTGTGGTCAAGGTCAATCTATTAATTTCTATGTATTTAAACTTATTTATTATTGCAAAATACAAGCCTCTTGTTCAAAACAGGATGAAATAGTGCCAACATTTGCAGGTTCTCCATTTTCTTAGCCTTACTTATTCAGGGAAACTGTTGACAGATGGACAGGTGTGTTACACATACAAGCAATGTTTTATTCATGTTATTACTAACAGAAAACCATTTGTGAAATTTTTTCTACCAATATGCTATTGTTTGCAGTTGGTATTAATTTGAAAAGAGTACAAATGTTGTCATTACTCTTGACACATCTATGTTTTTCAGTAATGTGACCAATCAATTTAGTTTCAGTACAACAGCAAATTACAAACAGACTACGCTTTATTCAGAACGTATTTATTTTGTATCCAATCCATTATTTTGACATTTCCAAAAAGTGCTTAAACAAACTTGCCTTGGTGTACAGTGCACTCATTTAATAAGCTTAAGATAAAGGAATTTACCAAGTTGTGCCCAGTAAAATGAAAAAGAAGACCCTTTTTACAACCTTCCACAAAAGAAATCCAATGTGCAAAAAAAAAAAAATCAGAAAAAGATTTTATTATGAATATGAATCCAATGTAATAAGTACAACTGTCAACACAGTTGTGTCTTATTAAAAGATACAGTATCAATAAACTGCTCCTATTTTTGTTTGTTTTGGCTGTGAACTTCTAAAAGTAAAAACACTGAAAATGAAGCCATCTGTGTAGCATAAAGGTCTTTCAATGGAGAACTGGAGAAACACGCGATAGCAGAGAAGTCACTTATAACTCTTGTGTGATCAGAAAAGGCCAGTGAAAATGCAGCTGCTCCACACAATCCAGTCTTCTGACTTTCTGAAACAAAACACACTTTACAAAAGCAAGTGCATATGGTTTACTGATTAAATCAATAAAATAGATTTGCAGACAGACTAAATATTTATTTTTTACATTTCTTTGCTTGGGGTGCAGTTACATGAATTATTTAGAATTCAATAATAATAAAAGACAGAGAGAAAGAGCGATACCATGACATATTTTAGTTTAACCTTTTTAAAAAATGCATAGGCTTTGAGGTATCGTTTTGGTGTCGCAGTGGTTTGGGAGCGAGATGCAGCATCTATCACGACTTTGTGGCAGACTGAACATGTCATTACAGCAAATAAATGAACCACGTTATCCTCAGAAAAAGGAGGATGTGTAACACGCTCCTGTATGACCTACAAGAGCGTGTTACACTCAGTTGTGGACTGACGAAGTAAAGAAGCAGAAAACTTTAGCTTCAAAGATATGAGCGCATCTTCTCAAGCTATCTTCAAGTATGTCAAATTGATTACTTTATATTGTTCTCGCTTATATTACAAACTTAGCTTAAATTAACAAAACCACATTTCTTTCCATTGTAAACAGCTTCATTTAGCTGGGTGCTTGCAGGCAGCAGGCAAGACCGACGGTAAAGTCAAACCAGTACATTTGGACTGAACAAATTTGAAAGGCCGGTTCAACCTCAACAGTCTCCAAACGTCCTGAGTTTGTGTAAACTATCTCATTATTTACAGATACTATCTCATTATTTACAGATACTAT
>VMRN01000035.1:2666249-2716184 GCA_010277015.1 Poeciliopsis turrubarensis
AGAGAGAGAGAGAGAGAGAGAGAGAGAGAGAGAGAGAGAGAGAGAGAGAGAAAGAAAACCGTGATCATAGCAGGTATGAGTAATATCAGATATCTGATATCATATATTCTAATCAACCCCGGACCCCACTAGGGGGTTAAAAAATGGATGGATGGATGGATGGATGGATGGATGGATGGATGGATGGATGGATGGATGGATGGATGGATGGATGGATGGATGGATGGATGGATGGATGGATGGATGGATGGATCCTTTAAAGCAACAACAAGGTTTTATTGTGTTCCACACGTTACACATGTAACCAGATGACTCTGTTCTTTCGCTGGGTGATATAATGTGAAGAACCATAACAAACTCACCTGACACTGAAAATGGATCAGAGCTGCTCTCTGTTTGAGTTTCTAGGCTCCTGTCCTGACACAGGCTGTCCAAACTCAGAAATGAGAGGCAGAGGTAGCAGAAATAACAGCTCTCATGATAAATCCACAACCATTAAAACAAACAAACAAACAAACAAACAAACAAAAAAAAAACGGTAATTATTTAAGTGCAACTCCAATTTTAATAAGAACTGAAAAGTTAAATATTTACATGGTTTTTCACTTCATGTAAGGCGTAGGGTTAAGGTTATGTACATTTAGCAGTATTTGAAACTATTAAATGTACATAATTTTTTAACGTCACGCTAATCCCATTCCTGTACAATCTAGGACTGATTAAAAGACAGCAACACCGCCATCTAGTGGCTTCAGTGAAACTAAAGCTTTTTTTTTTTTTTAAGTATTTTGTCCTCTATTGCCAGTTGAGCAATGACGGTTTCATCTCATTCCTGCACTGTGCTTGACATTTATCATCAAAATTATCATCCTATTCTTATCGTAGTGTGGATCAGTGGGTAAAGTAAGTCGTCCAACAAATGGCAGGTTGATTCCAGCTCCCTTCCATCCTGTCAATGTGTGGAAAAGGCACTGAACTCCAGGTTCTGCACACATTCTGTTTACTCTCAGTGATTACTTTGACAAAATAAGGAAGAATAAAGCTCTTGTTCATCTTTTCTCGTGGACAGAAAATCTAATAAAAACAACATTACGCCTGCCTGGAATAAATATTTCTTAAAATGGTCTGTTTTAAAGAATCAGTAGCACCGTCTTGCCTGCAGGGGGCAGCATTACATTTTCCAGCCTGCTGCGGTGCCATCAGCCAAAGAGAAGCCCTCAGCCGTTTCCTCACGCTGTGTGCTGGTGGTAACGGCTGGCTAACATTGCTAAGTACGGAGTGGATCATGGCTGCTTCAAAGCCAGTCGAGCCCCAGTCCGGGAGCGGGCTACCCCGCTGGCAGCTGGCACTGTTAGTCGGGACCCCCATTGTACTCGGCGTCGGAGCGGTTTACCTGTGGAACCGTAACAAGACGAAGCAACCGAAAGGCACCGGGGAGCGGAAGACTCCAGAAGGCAGCGCCAGCCCCGTTCAGGGCCAAGACGGCGCGACTCGAACCAACCGGGAGGAGGAGAACATGGTACAGTAGCCCAGAGAGGCGTCTTCTCGTCTCTGCGGGTTATCCCAACTCTCCTCACTTTTGACGTAGTTAATACTGCTGCTGGCTCAGCCAGTCGCCTCTGTGTTCAAGCCCGGTCAAGGACACCTGTCGGCGGACAGGAAAGCAAGTGACAGCAGGAAAGCAAGGCCGACAGCCGGCGGCTCGGTGCGGTGGATTAACCTGCGCTAACTAGCTGTCTGCCAAGCTAACCTTGTCTGTTTAGCTTGGTTAACCACTGTGACTGCCGTATTAAATCAGTCACATCTGAAGCAGCCATTGGCGATGAAATGTTCTTTATTGCCTCCTATATATTTAACCATAATGGAAAGTAACAAAAAACATGTCCCATGTTTAATCTCAGCTGTTTAATGTTGCACGAGTTGCATGCTAGCTGGCTAACAGCGGGGTCAGAAAGTCAAGGTGGGCGGGAATGGCTGTCAAGTCAAGAGTAGCTTCACATTTGTGGAGTTATAAGCGGAGCCTATCAGGACGCAGTGAGCCAGCTGGACAGTCTCATTTTCTCCTTCAGTGAAACCCAGACAACCTTTTCAAGCAGAGGGACACCTGTCCCAGTAGGCGTGTGTGTGATCCCACCTGCTGTAAAGGGGTGTGAGGAAATGTACGTTTTCTGTTCAGATTGTGTGCAGATTCGTCCTGTTTATCACAATTATAGTCAGTTTTGTTGAAATGTGAACTGCTTTTGCAGCATGATTGTTTTGGTAACATGTTTCATTGTGTTGTTCACATGTTGCCTATCACATGATGTCCTCTGCTTTGCTTGACTTTTGAGTGTAAAATAGTCTGTGGTCCAACCACACAGTGCGCACATCATTCAAACAGTTTCATTACTTTCACTTCACATTTCAAAGAACAGACTGTAGCTCATGCTAACAAGTAAACACAGATTTGGACATTTTTAGAGTAGAAATAAGGATAAAGGGAAAGGGAAAACCCCCAAAGAATTTATCAATTGACTTTCAATTCCTGCTACTTTAAGACGCCTTCAATTTACACTGCCCGTTTTTAATAAACACCAATATTTCCATTTGAAAACTAAAATCTTTTTGAGATGATTGTCTCCACTTTCTGAGGCACTTCTAGGTAGAATGTAAACTGCGTTCAACTGAAAACGACAAGTTTAGCTTCAGGATGAAAAGTCCCTCCATTGTCTTTAGAGGACTAGTTAAACATTTGATCAAAATTCACTGAGAGGGACAAAACCACGACAGAGGCTCTTGCTAGAGGTTTGAAACAGGTCAACTCATTTGGTGTTTTCACACAATGGACAGAATCAAATCTTGAGAGACCCAGACTGCCAACATTATTTATGTGAAATGATTCACTTTGTTGGCTGTCCTGTACTATAAGGAGACTACTGGATAACATAGCTGTAGTCCAATAAATTTGACATGCTTTTAGCAAGTTAAATAGACTGAGAACTACTTTTCTTTTATTTATGGAGGACAAGAGAAAATGTCTTCAGAAGGCTTTTCTTAAGAAGTAGCAAAAGTCCAGACTACATAAAAGTTTAACTCTTGGTGCTCCTTGGTTAAATCATCAACTCTTTGCTTTCACCGCCTTCTGCTTGTGCCTGCAGCAAAATGTTTGTCATACTTGAAGGGAAAGAAACAAACCTGGAGTTTTTATTAGTGGAGCAAGTGAATATGGGTTTCCTTGATATTTTAATGTGTGATACACTTATACACCTTGTACACTATTAGGGCCGCAAAAATCGACATACAATTGTCAATTTGTGGTTCATTAAAAAAAAATTTATTGCAATTAATTCTGATGGCGCCACTTTGACCTTGTTTTGTGGTTGTCGTTTGGCCGCCATCCAGACGAGGGCGCTGATGGTCATTCTTAAGCGGAGCCAGTTGATACAGAAACAAAGATGGCGGTGTCATACCAGAATGGGAAAGCGAAACGGTTCAGAATCGAGTGCGGGATGGAACTTTTATGTGGATCTGTTTTGAAAAACACTCAACAAGCTCCTTAAGTCTTATAATATTTAAATCCAGCGAATTAGCGATGGAAAGACGGTCGACCCCTCTGAGGGGAAACACAGATTTTTGCGAAAATGGCCACTTATCAATCGATCGTTAGTTAATCGATAAGATCATTTATCGATAACTAGCATCCCTAGTCTTTATAACTGAGAAGTAGTTCAGCATCAGTCGTCATGTAATATCAAGGATCTAGTTGATGCTTACGAACCCAAGAACTGGCAGAGTGAAGTTTGGATTGATGCTTTTCCAGCTTGAACTACTTTGTTTGTTCCCGTGAGAACATCAACAAAAGCTTCGTTTAGGTTTTAGGATGTGAGATAATGCAATCCTTGTGGGCTTTTTGGCTGCACAGTTTAACTACTAAATTGGATCATTTTTATGAAGTGGTCTGTTTGGTAATGGCTGGATTTTATTGTACTAGACGTTTTTGTGAGACTGTGTGCGGTGATAGATTTTTGACCAAAGAGCATATTTTTCAAATAATTTTTGAATCACTTTTGTAAAAATGACCATGAAGCTGCAAAATAAAGTTTGAAGCCCATCTTATCCTTTCTCAGTGTAGCTCTCTCTAATGCTTGGAAAATGACACATTACTATTAAATATTTACTTGCTTTCAGCAGAGATGACTCTGATTAATAAATAAATACCATCCTTTATGTGTCAAAGTGTTTTGTCTTAAATTTCCCAGGGAAAAAAAAAGTTCAACATGTAACACAAATTCATGCATCATTTACTCTTCAAATCAGACTCCTCATGTTTTTTTTTGGGGGGGGGGGAGGGTTTCCCCCTCATTTAACTTGTTTACTTTGCCCATCTTTTCATTTAGAGCCCTCTGGACCGAGCACAAGCTGCAAAGAACAAGGGCAACAAGTACTTTAAAGCTGGCAAGTTCGACAAGGCGATCCAGTGCTACACAGAGGCCATTGCTCTCTGCCCCAAAGACCAGAAGTCGGATTTGTCAACGTTTTACCAGAACAGAGCAGCAGCTTACGAACAGCAGGTTGGCACCTTGATCGCGGCCATTTTGTTTTAATCCAAGACAACATGGTGGTAAATGATCTTCAGACCGTAGAAGTTGTAATCTGTTAGGTTCATGACCCTCTCCATCACGTTTAACTCCGCTTGCTGAAGTTTGGATGCGTTAACCGAGGTCACCCTGTCGTTTCAGATGAAGTGGGTAGAAGTGGTCCAGGATTGCACAAAGGCTGTGGAAATGAACCCGCGCTACATCAAGGCTCTGTTCAGGAGGGCCAAAGCTCTCGAGAAACTGGACAATAAGAAGGAGTGCCTAGAAGGTAAGCTTGTTATTGTTTCTTATATGAGATGTCCTTCAACCGTTTTCTGTAAATGTTTGAGTCTCGCGGACTCTTTTCCTCTTTGTGCACAGACGTCACAGCTGTGTGTATTCTCGAGGCCTTCCAGAACCAGCAGAGCATGTTGCTCGCCGACAAAGTTCTCAAACAGCTGGGAAAAGAGAAGGCCAAAGAAAAATACAAGGTATTGGTTTAGTTTGAGTCATGTATGAAAGTTGTTGTTTTTTTTTTTTTATGTATTTATTCAAGGTATGTCCCAGTCACAACATTTTAAAATGATAAACATCTAAATTCTGTGTTGATGTGCTGCAGGGATCTGCACCTGAGGTTTTTGAAGGTGCTTGAATTTAAATGAGGTGTTTTCAAGGTTTGGAAAGTGCTTGATACTCAGACTACACATTTTTGTATTAAACTACAATCCAATGCTTGATTTAAAAGCCTTAATTTGGAAAATGTTATTTACAGTTGAAACCAGATGATTTCATATGCCTCATAAAAAAGATTTTTTTTTTCTCATGGTCTGAAGCAAAACCAAACTGAACTTTGGTTTGCATAAGTTAGAATAACCTAAATTATTTCTGTTTAAATACCAGAAAACATAGTAAGAACATTTCTAGAGATTTTATTTTTAAGTTTCTTTGTATGTTGTGTTTTAACATTTAATTAGCGCAGCAAGATCATCAGCCTTAGCATGATTTGTTTGGATTGTTTCAGTGTAATGAATATTTATCATTCCTAATTCTCCATCTATTACATAAAACATTATGAAAATTCATGAATTTTTGTTAAGTTAGTGTTTAGCTCTCGGACCAGCAAGGGGTGTGTGACGCTTCCAAACAATTTTTGAAAACATAGTTTACCTAGTAAAATACTACCACAAGATATTACATACTAATATCTGTAATAAATGATATCTTACGATAGTGAATTGAAACTGTCTTCTTTATTTGATTTGTATTGATTCTATTTTCGAAGTCTGATGCTGGAAAAGTTAGAAAAATGTCTAAATTTTGATGTGGGAAAGGTTTACGAACCCTGCTCAACTGCACCCTCTGAACCTTCCAGCTGCCAACTTTTCAAAATTTTGCCAGGCTGTTTTTTGTTTTTGTTTTATATTACTATGTTGAAAGAGAGACTTATCATGAGCCTATTCCTGTATTGAGACTCTATGTGTTATGTAACTCGCTCTGCCTGTGCTTTTAACACATGCTCAAAAAAAAGTTGTTACATTTTGAGTTGAAAGAAGTACTTTCAGTTTTGGTTGCTGACAAATAACTAGAAACCCAAAGAAAAAGTAATGTAAGCCAAAGCACTGTTTTCTCATTGTAAGAGAGTGAAATCTGTTTTTAAAAACTTGCGGCCGAATCTGCAGAAACAAAAATAAACAGGTTGACTCGGGTATCTTATTGTATTTTATTTTTCTCTCTGCAGAATCGTGAGCCGATGATGCCTTCCCCTCAGTTCATTAAGTCCTACTTTAGCTCGTTCACTGATGACATCATCTCCCAGTCACAGCAGAAGGGTGAGAAGAAAGATGAAGATAAGGATAAGGAGGGGGAAGCGGCTGAAATCACTGAGAGGTCAGAATATTCAGTACACATCAGTTTCATTCAGAAAATCCGTTCATTTTATTTTGTTCTCTTATTTTACCAGAGGATGTTGTTACAAAACAGCATGTTGAAATGTTCTAAAGAAATAATTGATTGACAGGATTTAAAAAGCTTGAGTCATTTTCATGAAAAAAGGAATTACACTGAATCCAACCTGGGCTTCTCTCATTGCTTTATTAAACACTTCTGGTAGGATTTCTTTGTGCCATAATCTGCTGCTTTTCTTGAGAACTTTGAGTACAGTGTGATAAAACTACAGACCTCAAAATGAACACCAAAAAGAACAGCATCTGCACACTTTAAGCCTTTAATCTAAACCTGCACAAACAGTTCTGCTCTAAAACGTGGCTCACTGTTACCTTAAGTTATTAAAATACAAGGTCTATACAAGTATCTTTTTATCCAGGTTTGGCTTGAAAATTGTGTTTTTCTTTTTAACATTTGACTAAAAATTGTTGCAAAGCTTAATGTATGCATTGAAGTTTAGCTAACCTTGGTCAAAAAACAGAACTCAAAACAAACACCTATTTAATTAGGCTACCTTAAAGTTAATTTTCTTAATTATCTTCAACTTCTGTTAAAGTAGAAGAAATGGTTATTTTTCGTGTCTTTATTTAGAATTTAAATGTAGAAGGCCCTTCAGGTTTTCTGGAACCTTCACCACACGAAAAAACATTTTCATCCCCATTCCAGATAAATAAAATATTAGAGCCACAAGTGTTACAAGGCCTTTTTTAAAAAGACAACTGAGTTTTTGATAAATATTCATAAAAAAATATTTTTGAAAGATGCACTGTTTTCTTTATATCTTCAGACTTCAAAATAAAGAAAATCATAACATAGAGAATGGGTTTATTTTCTTCCAAGGGATGCTGATATTTGTGAAAAAGCATGTTGTTTTCAACCAAATGACAAAAACATAAATAAAATGTAAAAAACACTTTTGGTCTTTTTAGTGTAATTTTCTTTGTGATAACTCACTGAAATTATTCTCTGATAAAATTAAAAGCTGCACTTTTTTTATTATATCTACCTTCTAAAAGCATTGGTGGTTCTATAAAGTATTTGAGAGCCATTGTGAAATGTCCAAAGGGCTTCAGACGCAAATGAGTTGATTGGATTGCTCTGTTAATTCAACGGCAGCTTTATTTAGATTTGAGTTTGTCATCAATTGTTTTCCAGCTCTGGCTACTTGAAGGCGAAGCAGTACATGGACGAGGAGAACTATGACAAAATCATCAGTGAGTGCACCAAGGAGATCGAGTCAGGAGGCCGCCACACGGCAGAGGCCCTTCTGCTGAGGGCCACCTTCTACCTGCTGATCGGAAACGCTACGGCCGCCCAGCCTGACTTGGACCAGGTCATCAACATGCAGGAGGCTAACGTGAAGGTACACACTGGTTTCAGTCAGAAATGTTTGGCAGGGGCATGTTGTGGTGGCGCAGAGTTTAGCACGCCCCACGTTTAAGGCCTTAGTCCTCATCGCGGACGTCGCTGGTTCGACTCCTGGTCTGTCTTCCTCCCTCTCCTCACCCTCTTTCCTGTCAGTCTACTGTCAAAAAATGCGAGCCACTAGCACCCCTAAAAACTCTTCAGAGAAAAAAAAAAAGAAATGCATGTTGAAGCTAAATGTTGGAACCTGCCTTTCATCACTCCTGCAGCTACGAGCGAACGCTTTGATAAAGCGTGGGAGCATGTACATGCAGCAGCAGCAGCCTCTGCAGTCTACGCAAGATTTCAACATGGCCGCCGAAATCGACTCCCGCAACCCAGACGTGTATCACCACAGGGGTCAGGTAGGAAGGAGTCAAGTCCTTATCTTTTTTTTCTTCCCAATTTACTGTTTAGTTCATCATCCAAACTGTATGCCACATTTTTAGCTGAAAGGGTGGTCTGTTGAGAAAAGCGTAAGGTCACATCACTGATTAGCGTTTCATAACATTACTCTTAATATCACTCTGAATGTATTGGTTTATTCTTCTATTTTCTATGTCATGTAGTCTATTTAGAGTAAAGTTCTCAAAGAATTTTTAATTACTTTCCCTTTGAATGAATAGTTTAAGACAATGAGGTTGGATATATGCAACAACAAAAACAGTCTTTATACCCCCTGAACCTCCTTTTAATTTTTGTCACAACTCCAAACCTGAAAAAACTTAATTTGCATTTTGGTAGACCAATGCAGCGTGAGCACAATTGTGAGGTTTGTAGAACCATTTGCCTTCAGAAGTCAGTTGAGAAATATAAAAAAAAAAAAAAAAAAATTGTACTTAATTAATAAGGCGACTTCTGCAGGCAACCGATTGTGCTGACTTTTTTTTTTTTTTTAGCGTATCATAATAAAGGAGGCTGGAAATGTTTTGAATCCTCTATTTTCATTAACTTGGTGTTTGTTGGTTACATAAAATGACACTAAAACATATTGACTTTTGCTTCTAATGGGAAAATGTTGAGGTGATTATGACTACTGGGAATTCAAATCAGTCAGTTTCTTTGTTTAATTTTGTGGAACTAACATTTGGTTCAAGCACAACATCATGAATGTTATAGAATCAGAACTCCTGGTAACACATCAGAGAGTGTTCACATCATCTAACGTCCCTCTGGGTTTCAGGATTCTTCACAATAAAATCCTTTTTTCTTCCCTATGATGGGTGAGAAACAGACAGTCTATTTCAAGCAGCAGGGATCCTGAGTTACTGTTGAAGGAAGTGCATGATATAAGCTTTGGAAAACTAAATCAAATCAGCTTCATTTTCTACTGCTTTGCCTTCAATCTACAAAAGATGTTTGATGTACTTATCATGAAATATGAGGATGTGATTTTGAAGTTTCTTCGACACTTTGCTAACAAGACCCGCATCTTTCCTCTCAGCTGAAAATCCTGCTGGACCAGGTGGACGAAGCAGTGGGAGACTTTGACGAGTGCATCCGCCTCAGGCCCGATTCTGCTCTGGCTCAGGCACAAAAGTGCTTCGCCCTTGTGAGTAATCGCCAAAAAATGAACCGGGGAGCATCTTTTGCCTGATGCCGTTTTTTAATTATTTAAACAAAGATTTTGGATTTTCCTTTTCTTTAATTTTTTAAAAAAATTTCTTTATTATCTACTGTATTTTAATGCTATTTGTGAATTTTTTTCTTGTGTTCCTCAGTACAGACAGGCTTATACTGGAAACAACCCATCGCAGGTACAGACGGCCATGGATGGCTTTGAGGATGTGATCCGAAGATTTCCAAAATGTGCTGAGGGCTATGCTCTTTATGCTCAGGTAGGATTGTTTTATTCTTTTGGGAGCTAATTTTAAAAAAGTAGTAATTATAAAAATTATAACGTCTAGTAATTATAATCTAGCAAAACTGATCAAATTAGATTCTATTTTGAAAAAAGCTATAATTAAAAAGGTTTTCCTGCTACTTGTCTAGACTCGTCACAATAATAAACTTTTCTGGACGACAAATTGTCCCAGTAATTATTGCGATGAACTATAATATTGATAACGGCATAATAATGCAGGTTTGGTTATTGGTCTGTCAAATAGATGTTTTTGAGCAACTTACACTGAAAGTGGAAGATATTTTAAATATCCAAAATAAAATGCAACAACCAAACACAATAAATAATAATTAAAAAAAAAAACACAATCAAAGCCATAAAATAGATTATAATATCTGTGTAAACAAAATTTCCTTTCAAAACTGAGTCATCAGAATAGAAATGATCACTCTCATTTTAATTTATCATGAGATTAATTGACTAATTGCAAGGTTTCCCCTAGAAAACTTGCTGAGTCTGGTGGTTGGGTGCTAGGTAGTCATTCATCCAGAACCCGTCGCCTTTTTGAGTTAAAAAATGCTTAAAGTTGACAGAAAATTTGAAAATATCACTTGATATTTCTTTCAATATTGAAAGATCGATGATTAACACCTGAACACTAACAATAAAGTCTTTAAAAATGCAAATATTTTCAAAAAAAAGCATCACTTAGCCTGGTGGAAGTACAAGTAAAGCCTGGTGGCCCGCCAGACTTACACTACACTGAGGGAAAACCTGAATTGTGACGGACTTAATGGCTTTATGTTCTTTTCAGGCTTTAACTGACCAGCAGCAGTTTGGAAAAGCTGATCAAATGTACGACAAGTGTATCGAACTGGAACCAGACAATGCTACTACATATGTGCACAAAGGGTGGGCATGTTTTCATTATTTGGGACGTTTGTAATAGATTTTTGAGATTCTGTTAGTAATTGTTAAATGCATGCTCAGTTTGCTACAGCTCCAATGGAAACAAGACCTCGACTTAGGTCTGGAGCTCATTGGCAAGGCAATTGAGATTGACAACAAATGTGACTTTGCCTATGAAACTATGGGAACCATTGAAGTTCAAAGGTAACTTTAAAACCAAAAAAAAAAAAAATCCGAGATTTGCACTATAAACGTTTGTAGTAACTGGAGCTTTTATCTTTTCAGGGGCAACCTGGACAAGGCAATAGAGATGTTCAACAAAGCCATCAACCTGGCCAAGTCAGAGATGGAGATGTCCCATTTGTACTCGTTATGCGACGCGGCGTACGCTCAGACTGAAGTGGCTCGGAAGTATGGCCTCAAACCCCCCACACTGTAACGTCTCTGCCAATTTGTCGTCAAGTCTTTGCTGCAGAACCCAACTGTGTTACCGTTTCAAATAAAACCTGATTTGTGGGGAGAGAGAAAAAATATACTGGATATTATAACAAAAAGAAGGAACCCTGAGTATGATTGTGCATTTTGTTTTTCACATTTAAAAGGGTTTGTCGGGATAGGAAAAGAGGATTTCTATTTCTATCTTCGCTAGTCTCAGTGTCGGGAACGTGGCTTGACCAATGCAGTCCGTTGCCTACGCCTAACTCGGCCCAAAGTAACTGAAATATTTTCATTAGTCAGCATAGAGGGGAGGGAAAAAATGCACACGAATGTCCATGTACAGCTGTTCTAAGTAATACACAGAAATGTGCCGTTTTGTTGAACCAATTACTGACTTTATGGCTTTTGTAACATTTACGTCTACAGAAAATACTGTGAGTTCTATGAGGTTCTAAAGGACTGTTCACTTGGCAATTCATCCTGATCTGAAGGGTTTTTCTCAGCTGCTTCCATTTTGTAACATAGACCTTCAGTTCTGAATGCGAGATAATTAGTCAGTCGTGAAATGTCTGTATTTGCAATGCTGGAATCGATCCCCTGGGTACTGGGCCTAAAAGAAGTCTATTTAGTGATTTTTTTAAATAATAGGTTTGCCTGTTTATTCTTCTTTTTTAATATATAAACTTCGTGCAGCATGCTCACTTTATAAAATGTAAATGCAATGCTCAAGCTGTCTTGAACACTAGAAAAAACATCTTAAAATCTGTGGTTTGGGCAAAACCCCTCTGATCAGACAAACTTAGCCATCTGTGTGTGTGTTGTTTTTTTATTATTTTATTTTTAAATTGCCTCTAGTCTGGAGATATCATCTGGAATGTTTTTCTTTTTGTAGCTTATGACTGAACAGAGATTAATCTTTTTTATGATGGTTATTTTTTCGTTCCTGATTGATTCCAACACTTTGTCCAAGTTTGTTTTGCTACCTTTCCTTCCCTCTCATTTTCTAAAAGTATTTTCACACTGACCTTAGGCTGTCTACCTGGAGCCCAGATGCCCTCTGGCTCCAAGAGACTGCTTCTCATCAAATGGCTTCCCAGCAGCATGACTTTTTTTTTTTTTTTATTAAAGTAGTCAACTGTTGAATCTGTCACGCACAGAGCGTTGTCAGTTTTTACCGAGCCAGCTGGGACCCCCTCTACTTCCGAACGCCTCTCAGAGCAGTATGGCCGAGTTTGAGCACATTGATTATATTAAAGAATCAGAACCACTGCTGCTGTGGTGATTCCTCAATGTCAAAAACAGGATTTAACCGTAATTTTTTTTTTTTTTTTTTTTTATGTAAAGTTATGGCTGTTTGATAGAAAAATGTCAACAATGTTCTTGGTGACCAAAGTGGAATGAGTCCTAATAAAGTCATAATTCTTGGAATGAATTTTACCTCTGAAAGGTTTCTTTGTTTACACTGACCTGTTTTTTGAGTTCTCTGAAACTTTTCTAGCATAATTCAAAGTTTGTTTTTTGTTTTTAGTTATTCTAATCTAGTGCTGGAATTAAGATGCAAATTGAGTTCTGGTGTAATGTTGGTGCAGTGTTTCTTTTTTTTTTAAATATTGCTCACCTATCCCTATATTGTCTGGGTAATATTGTTTTATGCCATGCACTGCCTTGTTGTCCAAATCCAAATTATTTTAGTCATTAAAATCTAAAAGGGATTGAAGTGTTCAGACTAGCATACCTGCTGATTTAAAGTAAATATGAACTATCTGGTTTATCGACGTCTTAAACAGAAGTTTAAAAATCCAAATATTTTTTTAGTTGCTAGATATTGGTGGTCCTATTTAACTTTAAGTAAGAGAGACCGCAAATGGCATGACTAAATGATGAATATGTGATGTTCCTCATATTTTCCATTGTAACATTTCAAAGTCAGTTAAAAAAAAGAAAAACAAGAATCGTGCCAACAACTAAAACAAAAGTGGTGTATATTGTATCCAAAAACAACAGAGATTTAAAAAAGTTCCTTTTGCCGTTAAGGAGCTAAACTTGTTGATAAAGGGAGTATCCGGGTTTTTACTCGGGTTCTGTTGAATCTCAGCTGCTCATTAGCGACAGCTGTGCGTGACGTCCTCGCCGTGGTGACGACACGTGACGTGTCTCTGTCAACAGAACAATGGCGGATGCCGTGGAGGAAGCTCAGGGCAGCTGGTGAGTCGATTTGTTGTTGGCTTTAGATGTTTGGAGGATAATTGTCGGTCGTCAGGAAGCGCTGAGGCCTTCATTTGTTCAGTTTCCACTGTGAAACAGTTAAAAACGATTTTGTGTCTAACGGTTAATGGTAAATCCAGTCCAGTTCGGTGGCGGCAGCTAGCCCGCTAATATAACAACAATTAACCAAGTTTCTTGTCAGAACAGCAAAGATGGGAAAGTGGAGCACAAAAAAAGTTTAGTGTTTCTTTAGAAAAAACTGTCTGCGGTTCATGTTAAAATCATTTTAAGTCTGTCACAGATGTGGTTCAGTGTATGTACTTGTTAGCCAGCATGCTAGTAATTAGCCCATTTCCTTAAATCCAACATTTCCAACGTCACTGTCTTTATTCTCATTTCTAATATTAAAACTACATGGTGTGATGACATGTTGTGTAATATTATTACCACAATTCATGTGAAGATTTTTTTGTCCATGTTATGAAGTAGTGGCTGATTCATAAAGTACTTTTGCCATCAGAACAACTTCTGTTAAACTATTTTACTGTAAATTAGCCGATGAAGACTGCTGTTGAAGATTTCCTGACAACTGTCATCCACAGGTGTAAATTGCCTTGTTGTTGTATTGATCAATTACCAAAACTGTCTACGATCAGCATTTGATTCATATTCAGCTCAGAAATTAAAAAAGCAATAGCTGGCATTTAGAAGAATAACAGTTTACAGTGGTTATAAAGAGGGAAAGCTTTGACATTTCCCACATTTGATGCTAGCAATGTACAAACGTTTAGGTCTGGATTCTGAAAAAACATCTTAAGTTTGTTTTTAGCTGTAGAAGAACTTCACAAGGTCTTTATGTGATCCGTCTTATTGTTGTTGTTGTTTTTAAAATTGCTCCCCAGGGACCAGGATTTAGCTGAGGCTCTGGACTCTGGGGGGTCAGACAGCGAGATGGAGAGGGGCATCATGCAGATCCAAGAGCATTCAGTTGAACACAGAGCCAAAATGTGGAAGGTAAAGAGCCTGTCTTTTATGTCTAAGATGTGTCTTGTGCTGTACTTCAAAGTATTGACTTAAAATAATACGGTATTAAGGCCAAAGGGAGGTTAGAGTAAATACGAGTCTGACTCTTGCCGCTGTATCCAGACACCTAAATCATTACATCGGCCAGTATTTTTGAAATTAATACAGATTTTTTGAAATTAATACAGATTTTTCCACATTTACAAGGGCACACAAAATCAAACGTGAGATTGATTTTGTTTACGCCTTTTCACTGAGATTTTACTGCCATGTCCACAAATCTGATCAGTGATTTAAAATCCTGCAATCATTGCAAAATAGACAACAAGGAGTTCTGAAGCATTGCGAGCAACATTTTAAATCTATATCACCTCTTTCTACGCCACAGACACGCATTTTATCTTCAATTGATGTCACTTCTACGCCTCTTTCTGACACACCTCCAATCTTTTATTTGAAAACAGCATTCCTAACATACTTATTATTGTGTTACAGGTAATCACTGAAAGACAAGCAGTTTCAGTTTAACCTTTGTGAAAGTTTTGTTTAATATTTAATAAGTCAAAGAACAAAAAATCTTGATCATGTTAAATAAACTTATAACTTTTTATTAAAGCTAAAATGCATTCTTTAACATGGGTATTATTTATTACATTGAATGGTCCGGTCCCTATAATCTTTACAGTAAAGCAGAGAGGGAACTGTTGGCCTTCATTTACGTGCCGCGAGAGGCGGGGTCTCAGTGGCGGTGGCTTGGAACCCTTTCATAACTGTTTGCTTTTCTATTTCCCTTTTGTTTCACCAACAACCATTTAATTGATACGGTTCTGCAGGACTGTTTTGAGATATCTGTCGGATTATCCACAGAAGTCTGGTAGTGTTTGATATAAATTCACAATTGTCTGTAAATGGAGTGCTGGTTATAATTTTGCAGAGAAGCACCAACAACTGAGAAAATAGGAGGAAGTTCCAAAAGTTTAATTTGAAGAATATAAGATAAAATACCAAGATTTTATATTAAATTTGTTTCCGTCTTTGCTTCATGCTACATTTAGCTCATTGGCTGATCTCTTCACATTCAATCTGTTTCTCGTCAACAGATTGCTCTGAACGTCTCCGGAAAAGGAGACAGCCTGTCCCCGTGGGACGGTGTGCTTGATTTACCAGAACAGACGCTCATTCACAACCGCAGTCAGCAGCTGATTGGTGAGTCAATTCACATGAACATCACAGTAATCCTTACTTGTAGGTGCCATCTATAAGTAAAAAAAAAAAAAAAAACTAAAGAAGACATAACAAAAACGACAAGCAACTTCTCAGCAGATAAACATTGACAACATTCGAGGTTCTAATCATGCAGAAAAACAAGTCTAAAATGTGAAAATATTGTTTTTTACACTTAAATGGAATATAAAAACAGATCAAATGTTTCAAGGAACTCACCGATCTACTTTTTCCACTTCCAATACTGGTACAGATATGAGCATCGACCCATACTGATCCGATACTGAAAAACAACTGAACTGACTTAAAATGTTTCTTATTTTTAACACGGACATAAATATAGTGAATAGCAAATGTATTTACAGCACACTTAAATGCACCAATAGCTTGACAAGCTTGGTCAAACATGTGAAAGCAACTGTAATTTGTGCAGCTCAGAGTAGAACAGCCAATGTAAAATATATCATAAATAAACTCACAGAAATGGGTTCTCTACCTTCATCAAACACACAAAAACTGCAACAAACCTTCTTTCAAATGGTTCAGAAAGTTCAACTAGGAATGCTAAATATAAAGTTAAATAAATAAGAAAGCATGATGATGTTCAGAGCCACGATATAGAATTAGACTGAAAAGATCTGCCCTCATGGATTGGTCAGATTGTTACAGATCCCCAGTCTGGATTTTTTTGAATTCAATATCCTCACCGATTCAGATATTGACATCAGATCGATGCGTCGCTACAACCTTTTGTTTAATGCAAGATGTCTGAAGGCTGTTCTTGAACAATGTGTCATTATCTGCTGAACAAGGGATTATTTCCTCAAAGCACGAGCTGAGGAGTCACCTGGCTGCTGTTTTATTCTGAGTTCATAGAATAAAATTTCTTTCATGAAGTCTCACATGCTGACCTCCGCCGAATCTGGTGAGGCTCAGAATAGAATCTCTTCTAAAAACGGATCAAAATAAAACTAGACAGAGATCGTTCTCCTGGGACGTTGTTAAGACAACTTGTCGGTGAAGATGTTAATCAAGCTTATGTCTGACCGTCCTCCTTCCCTGCCACATTTAGACCAGCTGGGAGTTTCAGAGGAGGAGAGGAGCGACATGGTGTCCGACGTGGAGTCGGTCATCACGTTCTACTGCAAGTCTCGCAACATCACCTTCACCCCTGAGCTCAGCTTGCCTCATTTGCTCAAGCCGCTGCTGGGGCTGAAGTTGCCCCGCAGCGACCTCTACAACTGTTTCTATGCCATCATGAACAAATACATCCCCAGGTAGAGCTTGCTTGCCATCCCCCCGTCTTCACATCCCCACTCGCCGGCGGGCTTTAATATCAGCCGGGCGCTTTCGTTTCAGGGAGTGCGTCCCGAAAGGTCGACCCTTCCACCTTTACAGACTGTTGCTGCAGTACCATGAGCCGGAGCTGTGCTCCTTCCTCGACACCAAAAAGATCACACCCGACTCCTACGCCATCAACTGGGTAAGTCAGGACTTTGACAGTTCGTTCGAATCGATGCTTTTCTCTCCGTTGCGTTGACTGAAGTGTGTGTTTCTTTTTCTAGCTGGGGAGTTTGTTTTCTAGTCACTGCAGGCCCGAAGTTACTCAGGCCCTGTGGGACTCGTACCTCCAGCAGGCAGATCCTTTCCTCATCTTCTTCCTCATGCTAATCATCCTCGTCAATGCCAAGTGCGTATCCGTTAGCGGGAGCCGTGGGATCGTCAACACCGGTTGTTTTTGTTCTGATTATGTTTATTCGCCCTCAGAGAAACCATCCTTACAGAAGAAGCAGAGAGCAAAGAGGACATAATCAGTCAGTTTGTTTTACCTGTCGTTACACTGCAAAAACACAAAATCTAATATTTCTGGTCTAGTGTAAAGTGTCAAATATATCAAAATTGGGCACTAACTTAACATGTAACATTTTAGCTAGATAGAGGAATTTGTTTTCAGGCAGTAATTTGTTAATATTAATTTTTAAAAAGCACTTGTTACACGGACAGATTATTTAACTTATAGCAATATTTATTTTTCCCTTGTTCTAAATGAAATAATCTTCCAGTTGAAATAAAACCACTAAGTAATTGTAGACTTTAAAAAAATCCCAATTTGTTGCTTAAAAGTTATCTATAAATTAGGTTTGTCTTATTTCAAATGTACCAAGATATTTGCACTACAAACTAGACCAAAAATACTAAGTAAGATTTGTTTTTGCAGTGCATGTTTAGATTTGTTCACTATTCAGCCTGTTTGTTTTTTGTTTGTTTTGCTTTTGTTGTAAAGTACCATCAAAGGAGAATTTCTTTGTTCCAGAAATGTTGGAGACGTCTCCTTCTCTGCTGGAAGCAGAAGACATTGAAGATTTGTTTTCATTGGCCCAGCATTACCAGAGCAAAACCCCGCTGTCACTAAGAAAGGTAAGGCTTTGCGTGCAGATTAATGATGTATTTTATGCACCTTTGTCATCTTGTTAAACCGACTTGTGTTTTTTCCTTCTTTGTCATCATATTAGACGAATCAGAATCTGTTTGGTAGCAGCCTTGTGGCTCTTAAAGAGGAAGATACTGACCTGAGTCAGGCTCTGTGTCTGCCGGTGTCTGTCCCAGAGATCCTGCAGGCCAACCAGCTTCAGCAGGTCAGTGACACACAAACACACGATTCCAGCTCGGCCTGTCATAATAGCGGATTTTACTGGACGGTAAATTGTCGCACCGCAGTAATTATTGCGATAAATGATGATAGTGTTTTGAGACCAAGCAGTCAAGCAGTTAATTTGGTAAACAGACCGATTAAAGATGAGTTTGGTGTTTTAGGACGGGGTGCGCTTCTTTGTGGTGGACTGCCGACCTGCAGAGCAGTACAACGCTGGACACCTGTCCACGGCCTTCCATCTGGACTCTGACCTGGTGAGAGACGCTAACGGTGTTGAACATTGCATTTGGATGCTTTTGCTCTTTCTTCCTGAAACATTTGAACTTTTCTTCGTGCAGATGCTCCAGAACCCGTCTGAGTTCGCTCTGTCTGTGAAGTCCCTGTTGGAGGCTCAGAAGCAGTCTTTAGAGTCGGGCTCCATCGCCAGTGGAGAGCACCTGTGCTTCATGGGCAGCGGGCGAGAGGAGGAGGACATGTACATGAACATGGTGCTGGCCCATTTCCTACAGGTGAAGAGCATGACCCTTTTTTAAAAGATTTCATTCTGTTTTTGTCAGTAGAGATCAGATTTATGGCCCGAGCCGTATGAAAAATCGACTTTTTTGAGCTTCACATCCATGCTGTGTTATTCCCTCATCAAAAACCCACCGGTAGTGTCGCCTGGAGTGTTTTTCATGCATGGTTGAGAAATACTTTAATCTCCTGTGGCAACCGTTCAGCTGTACAAAACACTTTGGGGGACATAGTGCCGACCTTTGACGATGAAGCTCCTCTTGAGAGCGTCCGCCTCACAGAGAGGCCTTCCCTCACGACTCCCCCCACTCAGCTCCTTCAGACTAGCCAGCAGCAATTAGGATTAATAGAGGAGCCATGTTGTGAAGGCGGAGTTTTAGAAAGAGCAGAAGCTTCTAAAAGAGACAGAGGCCCAATTACAAGGTGTTATGTTACAAAGTCAATTTTGTTTCAGTTGCATTTGATATATATACATATATAGTATATTTTATAACAACTGAAATGAACATAGTTACTTAATTGTGCTGTAAAATGAAATAATGTGGCTGGAAAACACAATACTGCCACTTTAAACTAAAGGTTTAAACAGGAGAAGTTGCGCTGTTTACTTAAATGGTGGTATAAAATAAAAATGAGGAAAATCTTAATTAAAACAATATGTGGGGTTTACTTTTTGATTTTTTTTATACCCGTTCCAAACTAGTTCACAGGAAACAGGAACATGTTTCATCGTCTTCCTGATTTGCAACCTCAGTTCTGCATTTTAAACATTTTTTGTTTCCATATTACAGAAAAACAAAGAATATGTGAGCATTGCAAAGGGAGGCTTTATGGGTAAGTAGGTTAAAGTCATTAACACGCAGTTTTCAAAATATTTTGAATATAAGTATTTCACAGTGGCACACAGGCTGCAAAAAATGCTGTGCTTTCAGTCGTGTTTCCTACACATGCTGCAGTGAAAGCTTCACAGCAATAAAGCTAACATTTTGTGCCGGTTCAGCCCTCCAGAAGCACCTGGTGGACATGAACGTTGAAGGCCTCGACTCTTCATACATGAACTGGATAGTCAGCACATCTGGATCTCACAGCAGCCTCAGCTCTGTGGATGTAAGTGGAGGAGGAGGAAGGAAGCAGTTTTTCACAAACGTGTTTTCAGTGCCTTGCAAAAGTTTTAACTCACTTGGAACAAACCTCTGGGTCTTTTAATGGGATTGTATTGTAATGTGCAAAGCATATTGAAGGGGGAGGAAAAGGATAAATGGCTTTTATTCATTTTTTTTTTTATGTAAACTCTTTGTTTTATCTTAATTTATTTTTCATCTAATGCCCCAAAATAAAATGGAAGAGAAGTACGAAGAAAGGAAGTGTTGAGAGAAAGTATCTCCTATTATGCTAAAACATGTAGGTGATGCTTTTAATCTTTAGGGACTTTGAATGCCGTCCCTTTAAAAAAATACATTGCTCACTTTTTTGATTTAAAAAAAAAAATATATATATACACATTTTTTTTTTTTTTGGAAGACAACAAAAAGCCTTTTTCCTTCAGCTTATGAATGATAAACCACTTTTGGTTCCTTCTGTCACATAAAATCCCAATAAATTAGACTGTGGCTTGACAAAGTGAGAGAGAGTCTAAGTGATGGGAATACTTTTTCAATTCACTGATCGATAATTTATTTTTTTATTTTTGTGGGAGGTTTCTATTCTCTTTTTCCTGATTGTCAGTTGCTTCTTGTTTTGTTTTTTTCAATTTTCTAATTTCATTTTTCCAACCACACAGGGAGAGTCTTTGAGCAGCCCTGGAGACGGCAAAGGCGTGAAGTCTCTGGTCAATAAAATGACTTTCGCTCTCAAGTCCAAGTCTGTCAACGTAAAGGAGAAGATGATCAGCTTCATCGAGAACACGTCTACGCCTGTAGACAGGTAGGAGCCCGGTTCGTTTCTCTAAACGCCTCTTCTCCATTAACTCCTAACTCACTCTAATACTTCTCGTTGTTGGGGTGCAGCACATCTTCAATCACGACTGAAAGCATAATTGTTTGATGAAAGCTGTTGTTTAATGTGCCAGTTTTGTTAAAGTCCCTGTGCCTTATTCTGCACTAGAATATCTTTCAATCTGCCTTGGCCAGAGAAGGTGATTCCAGATCGGTAAGAGCTCCAAACATCCAGCTGTCTGTCACCAGCATGTCCACTGGCTATAGAGGTGCACCTGTCCCCCTCCGAGACGCATTGAAGCATGCCTTAGCAACCAACATCTCTGCCTTACTCTGTTCACTCACTCATAACGACACATTCCCCATGCAGCGAGGGCAGGTTCTGTTTAACGTGTTTTTTTTAAGGACTGTTTTTCATGCTTTCACTAACGACATTTACAGAAGCTGCAGCCTTTAACAAAGTCTCCAGTCATCCTTACTGAATCTTAAAGGCATTTCAGGGTCAGCTTTGACTGTTTGCAGGCGCACCTCGATATGCTTACAGTTTATCTCAGCCGTTGAGTTCAGAAAGCGACGTAGTTCAAGCATTTATTTCTGTTGTCACCACATGCTGCACAGAGTATACACTCAGCACTTGGTCGGGGCTCCTTTTGCATGAAATGCCTCATCAGTGTGGCCTGGCATATATTGGTACACTTGAAATAAGTCAAAATTAGTAACTTTTCAGTGAGATACAGGCTTTTTTTCCAAGCCTTTGATTCATTAATATTGTAATATTTCCACTGGCAGATTATTGTACTTATGACGAGACTTTTTGCCCACGTTATACATGAAGTAGCCGGTCAGTGGATCGAGCACTTTCCCGTCAGCATTGAGGAACACTTTGTGGTTTACCCTGCTTATGGAGGAAGTCTGTGACTGTCTGCTGAAGTCGGCAGTCTTCCTAATTTCTCCTTTTTTATTGGTCTTGTGTGACTTTCAAATCCTGAGGAAACCCAATTTACACTCTCCATGACCTGTGAGCAATTATTTTTCAGAAAAAAATGCTTGAAATACATCAAGTACGTCCATTTTTTGAATAAAATTAGTTAAATGATTCCATGTTGCGATGCGCCTGACAGTCCGTCTTTCCATGTCTGTGTCTTCTTGCATGATAGTCAGGGCTGCGCAGAATGTAGGAGAAAAAAAAAAGAAAGCAACGCTGTGATTCGTTGGTCGGTAGCCCTGAATATCATGTCAGTCTGTAAAGTAGGACCAAGCTGCAAGGCTCTTGCTTAACTTCTTTTTATATTCACCAGCATATAACCTTTTTTCCCAGCAGTCTGAGAGTCTCCATGTCATCGCTTTTTGTGTGCAAACTGGACGCCTTCTGTTTCCGAAAGCGTCTCTTTAACCGATCAATATGTTTTTATTATTATTATTGGATAATATCACAACGCGCACCGCTTTGTTTCTTTTTTTCTTTTTTTTTCCTTTTTTCATAAAACAGACATGTGAGCAGTAGCGACCGTGTTGGGAAACCGTACCGGGGCGTGAAGCCGGTCTTTAGCATTGGCGACGAAGAGGAGTACGACACAGGTAAAGGCTGGATCCGATATTGATATCTGTATCGGCCCCGATATCGAATCTTGCTTTATTCTTTATTTTACATTATATTTAGCATTCCTAATTGCACTTGCTGAACTATTTGAGCTTTGTTTCAGTTTATTTTTTTTATCTGTTTGAGCAACATAGTGAACCTATTATTTTGTCAGCTTATTATTTATTTTGCATTGGCTGTTATCCTCTGTTTTGCACTGACTGAACAAATGAAAGTTGTTTTTATATGTTTAACCTTATGAAGCTATTTATATATTTAAATGTGCTCTAATGCTGCAGAGCTATAAGATAAATGTGAACTTTACTACATTTATATCTGCGTTTTAAAAAAAATAAATTTTCAGTGAATTCAGCTGTTTGTTCTGTATCGGATCGGTATCGGCCGGTACGAAACCTCAGATATCGGCATCGTAACTGAAAAAGTGGATCGCAGCAACTCTAGCCGGAACGTCTCTTTAGGAGATAAAATGAGCAGCATGTGTTGTTCTGCCAGATGAAATCGACAGCTCCTCGATGTCAGACGACGACCGAAAGGAGATTGTGAACATTCAGACGTGGATCAACAAGCCCGACGTTAAACACCACATTCCCTGTAATGAAGTTAAAGAAACCGGTCACATGTTTCCCAGGTGATTTAGTCTCTTTTTTTTTTTTTTGGCTCATGTGATGACAATGAACACATTGGAATATATATGTGTATAAAAATAAAAAAAGAACAAGGAAATGAGAAAACATGCTTCTTGAACTCTGTGTGTTTTTGTGTGTCTTCCAGTCACTTATTGATTACGGCGACCCACATGTACTGCCTCAGGGAGATTGCCGCCAGGAAAGGATTTGCTTACATCCAGTCCAGACAGGCGCTGAGCTCTGTGGTGAAGATCACATCCAAAAAGAAGCACCCAGAGCTTATCACCTTTAAATTCGGGACCAACAATTCAGCTGGAGTGGAAATATCTGCAGTTGAGAGGTGATCGTTCTTTCTTTAAAAAAATACACTTTTTAATTTTGACAGCTCACTTGTATCACTTGTATCTTGACGTCTTAAGACGTCAAGATACAAGTTGCAAAAAAAAAAGTTCTTATGTCTGGCTTTTAACAGTGGCTTTCCTCGTGTAAATTTCTCATCTGAGGTTGTCAATGATGGTCAAAGATTCTCTTGCTTCAGCAGTCAGTCTCTGCAGTTCAGTTTTGAGATGTTGAAAGCTTAAGTTCTTTTTTTGTAGGTCTAAATTAATTAGACCTATAATTTAGGAATTGATCAATCATGAACTGGAGCACAGAGACAAAAAAAAGGACAAATTGCTGAAAGAACAACACACTCTTAAATATCTTAGATTTAAATAAAAGAACTCAGCAAATTGTTCCAATTTGTTTTTTATCCGATTAATGGTCATAATAAATGATAGATTAATCAGTTACTATTACTGTCAGTTTCAGCCCTATAAATATTATTTAGGGATGTCAGAGTAAATTGGGCTGAATACAAATTTAAGAAATTTTATCAGATATTTTTATTTCTTAATTTTCAAAACTATGCCTCGTATATTTTGAAAAACAGTTTTTTATTTCAACCATCTTGTATGCGAGTTGACCTGGATGCAAAGTCCAAATAAATAGAAGCCATAAAACACACCTGTCAAACAAGATGGCGGCCCTGGGCGTGCTGACATCACTCTGAACAAGAGTGAAAAAAATAATGTAACAGAAAATTTAATAACAATTTTTTTTATCGCTCAACCCTATATTCAAAATTGAGAAAGCCTGTTTGGAAAACTGATTTTTAATCACTCCTGTCAATAAAATAATTTTTTTTTTTGTGCATGTTTTCATGAAGCTAATCAAATATTTTTATTCTTCCTCTCCCAGATATTTGATACCAAACGCAGGCGACGCCACAAAAGTCATCAAGCAGCAGATCATGAAAGTATTAGACGCTCTGGAGAGCTCATAAGCGCAGACTGCGGTCGCAGCAGGTGACACAAACTGTGAGAAGACTCGTCTCTCACAGTTTGTGTGAGAGACGTCCTTCCTCCTGGACAGATCCCAGTGCAGTGTTTGACTCCGACGCCCCCCGACCCAACACCCCCCCCGATCCCATGTCTCTCATTCCTGGGACGTTGTGGGACACGCCGCCAACAGCAGGCCTGCGGGTCAGTGCTGCCCGTGTCCTAATAATTTAGGTGCTCCGCAGTCATCCAACCACTTTCCTGTGACTAATTTAAGAAAAATCGGTTATGTCATGTGTTCTTCCTTTTACAGTGCAGTTTGGCTTTGATGTTGCTCTGGCCTTAACGTAGCATCCTGGCCACCCAGTGGCAAATCTATAAAACCCATGCATAACTGACCTTTTGATTTGTCTTTTAATTTTCTTGTGATCTTTCTTTACATATTCGGTAAATTTATTATTCATCATTTTTAATATGCGTCAGCGAAGCTAAGTATTGGCAACACTGGCACATAATTCCTGCTTCTTTTTTTTTCTTTTTTCTGGTAACGTTTCTCCCTTTCCATCAGGTAGCCTTAAACAGAAGTTATTTGAAGGTGTTTATAAATATCTAATGTATATACTGTGTGAACTGCTCTGTCAAAACAGAAATGTCATTATGAAAGCACATCCTGATGGAGAGAATACAGGAAACTGTGGAGGTTTGAAACCTCTCTTGTTCCTACAGAAAGCAGTTTGCCTGGAGTATTTCTGTGGACCAATGTATTCTCATTTATCCTCTTCAGCATTCGTCCCTAAGCAGTTTGTAGCTCAAGCAGCCCCCCCCCCTCCCAAGAGCTACGCTGGGATCACTCCAGGAGGTTCGGGGACTGCAGTCGACAAAAGCCAGAGAAACTCGTCCGCTCTTTCCTTCTCATTCACTTTATTATGCAGTTCTCTTTGTTCGCCTCCTTGACTCGCATACGAAATGTTTCGCTCCAAATGGGAATGAAATATTAACTGACTGGTTATGTTTCCAGACCAGTTTGGGGTTTTTTTGGTTGTATAGATCCAAACCGAGCAGCTTCGGTTGGCCTCATGGCTGTGATGTCATCTTGGGGCACCAGCAGTGGCGGCTTCGCCCACCAACATGCAGTTTATGTTCTCGTTTTCCTACATTTGCTTTTTGCTTACCGACGCATTTTTGCTTTACGGTTTCCAGTGCAGGCAGCATGGGGATCTATTTAAGAGGAAATTTCATTTTCTGCAGCACTCTGTAAATTGTATTTATTTCTAATCGCCCGTAAAAAAACTAAAAATCTTTTGAGAAATGCTAATGGGAAAAAAGAAGGCTGAACTTGAAACGGAAGGTCTTAATCGGGTTTGTCTTTTGGTCCCATCCATTCTTGTGTCGCCCTGTTTGTTGTGCTGTCGGTATCCTCTGACTGGAACATCCTCGACTGGGAGCGAGTCTTTACGTCACTCTGTAGCATCAGACAGGACGCCGACCACTATATTGAAATGAAACAAGTATAATTTACTTTGCACCTTACTGTACTGCTATTGTTTTCTAAACATTTCCGATTTTAATAAATGGAGATTATTGGACCGCACTGTAGACATGTTTATTAAAAAAAAGTTCCATGTACTAAACTAAGTGTGTGCGTAGTTAGTGGGGAATAGTGCAACGCCTCATAAACTATTTAAGGGTCACACACTCCTGCAATGGGAAGCATTTTCTCCTAGCTGAAAACATTGAAAATGGCTGTCAGCCTTTCAGCTTTAGACATCACATGGACTTCAGCTTTACCACACCATCACGTGTAAACAATTGCTGCTCTTGATTACCTTTCTCATTAGTAATGCATTGCTTTAGGACTGGTCTCATTAAGACGTGGGATTTGTATCACTGAACCGCGCACAATAATTCTATCCTTGTATTTATTGATGCTTTTATTGAACAAGCAGTGGAGAAAATAGTAAAGCTATCGATCCCCACAATAAGGAAAGTATTGGGGCGTTTTAAACAACACTGATTTGAATTTATCGTGACAAGGATAACTAAAATTCTTACGAGAAATTTATCACACTAAACGATAAGAAAAATTCCTGCCTGCAATCCTAACAAGGCGGTTAGTTGACGCAATGCTAAGATGTTGCAAAGATTCAATCTCAGCATCTAGTTGTTACAGTTCATAGCAGTAATATATATATACAGTATATATAATGTTTTATCTAAACAAGCTCCAACACTTTGGTACTAATGTTATTTGTAAAAATGAGACTAAGATAAAGATGTTTGGCAAGAATACACAATGTCAAAGTAAGTTAACAGCAATTATCAACCAGGGTGGCGGAAGAGTCATGATGTGGTCTTATACAGCGCTAGATTTTATTAGTTTGAGCAGAGAAATGTGAGCAGGCTCAGAGGGGAAGATCACACTGAAGCAGTTTTGCACCAGCTGCATCAAGTTACATAAATGTTTACAGGCAGTTTGAGGCCTGGTGCTGACTGGTGTTAATCTTTTTTCAAATCTATCACTGTTTTGTTCAAATTGATTACCAGTGAGGTGTTACACTTTGGACTGAACTCTGGTTGGACACCAGCTGACCACCCACTGTGACGAGAACCTCAGCCTTTTCACAATAAAAGACCACGGTTTACGGTCTGTACAAGAGACGCCGGAGTTTATCTCAGCTCATTTGTGTTTTTACATTTTTATACTACCCCCCATTTTTATACTACACACACACACACACACACACACACACACACACACACACACACACACACACACACAACGACATACGCATAACTTTATAATAGTACAGTTTATGAATTCATTGGTTGCTGTTGAAAAGGAAGAAAAGTAGACTACTCTTATTTTGAAAAGTAAACATCCACCCGGAAGTACTCGGTACCCCGCTTCACTCGGAGATGAGCCGAGTTCTGCACGTATGAGCGCCGTGACGAGAATCATGTCGAGTAAGTATGAAAGTATTTGACTTACAGCTTTTTTTTCTTTTCTTAAACGCTATTCGTAGTTTAAATTTCTCTGTGGTTTGATTTATAAAAAAAAAAAAAAAAAAAAAAAAACCTCAGCAGTAGTTTGTAACTCGTACCGGGTTGTCGGTGGTAAAGCCTCGGTGCTGACCGGGTTCTGTTGCCCCAGAGTTCCGCCTGGCTGTGGCCCAGCTGCAGGTGAGCAGCGTCAAGGCGGACAACCTGAGCAAAGTGCGGAGGCTGGTGAAGGAGGCAGCGGGACAGGGCAGCAAAATGGTGCTGCTGCCGGTGAGGAGGTTATTATTATTACTATTTATTTCCTGTATACAGTGACCTTTAGGTTTCTTATCACCCTCATTGACAGTACAAGAAGTAACAAAATGTGCAAAATGTTTTAAAAGCGTTGAAGGCACTCTCTGATAGTTTTGCCTCCTCACCCCGATTCAGGAGTGCTTCAACTCTCCCTATGGAACCAGCTTCTTCTCCCAGTATGCTGAGAAGATCCCAGGGGAATCCACCCAGATGCTGTCAGAGGTGGCGAAGGAGAACCAGCTGCATCTGGTGGGAGGTGTGGACTCGCTGGTTAAGATGGATTTCCAAATGATTTTTTCACCTGAAGAGATTCTGAAAAGTTACAAATGTTCAACCCCCCCCCCCCCCCCTTTTTTTTTTTTTTTTTTTTATTTGATCTGATTCACCTAAATACGACCCGATGCATCTACTTACCTTGCCCCGACTATGTTTACAAAGTCAGGGCAAAAAACTGGTTAGTATCTGCATTAGTGTATCAGGAAAACAAATAGTGAACATACAATAATGTATTATTTACATTATATTAACATCACGCATGAAAGAAAGAGCAAAGCTCTCTTATGGCATAACAAACTTAAAACTGCACAAAAATAATTTGACATAGTGGAAGTAAGTTCATATGTTTTCTCTGAATAAATTATTCTACACTTAGGGTAAAGTATGCTGCCATCTAGAGGATGTTTTATAGAAAAGAAACCAGACGGACCGGATAACCCGGAGCTGCTGGGTCAGTGGAGACTGTGGAAGAATGAACACAAATGAACAAACAATTGGCAAACAATCCGAACATATTCCATGTTCATGTGAATGCATGAATGACTGAAGCCTCCTCCTCGTTGTGGAACAGGCTCCATCCCTGAAGAGGACGGCGGGAAGCTGTACAACACCTGTGCCGTGTTTGGTCCTGATGGAGAGCTGATTCTCAAACACCGGAAGGTTTGCGTGTTCTTCACCCGCTCAGGGTCTCCTTCGCAGGCGGAGCCCGCTGCATTCGTGTGACCCCCCCTCCCCCCCTCTGCGCTCTCTCTCCCGAAAGATTCACCTGTTCGACATCGACGTTCCAGGGAAAATCTGCTTCCAGGAGTCCGAGACGCTGAGCCCCGGCAGCAGCCTGTCCACGTTCGACACGCGTGAGTGGCGGACGGAGACGGGTCTCTTTGTGCACCTTGAACTTTTCCATGTTTTATCACCGTTGGAGTCAAACACCTTGCTGTATTTTGCTTGAATTTCAAAAACAAAGCCTTTTTTTTGCTTTTTCGTCATATTTTTCTACAACTAAAAATCTGAAGAATGTTTGGGGGCCAAATCTCACTTACTTCATTGGTCTGTGGCTGTTTGGACCTTCCATAACTTCCCTTAATAACTCTGACTTATAAAACGATGATGAAGAATTAACTGGGGGTGCTACGATAAATCGGCCACGATTTTCTTTAATTTTAGGAAGATTAGTGATCGGGCAATAATTACATGTGATGCTGATCTCATCTAAAAATTGACCTCTGTCTTCTTCTGCTCTCCAGTGGGAGACGTTTGCCTGACAGGCCCACCAGGTCTAACATTCGGCTCCACACTGTTGCCAACTCGGCAACTTTCTTGCCATATTTATCAACATTTCAGACAAAAATATCTACTGGCCAAACTCAAAAACAAGAGGTCAGGATTTTTAAAGGTCATAGTCAGCAGTCTGGCTAGAAAACGGCAGTCGGTGCGTCCCTAGAATTAACTAATGCTTTAAATATACATTAAATATGGCTTTTTTTTTGTTTCTTTTATGTGATGAATTGATTTTCCACGACACAATGACACGAAGAATGCAAGCGATATTGTTTTAGATCTTTTTTTTTTGTAATTAAGTCGTATCCATCCTCTTTTCAGCAAAACGTCTTCCGTTTTTCTTTCTTTGAAAACCTAAAAGCAGGTGGAACAGACTCCAGGGTCGCACTTTCACATGAAATGGAACAGCGTTTGATCAAATCTATAACGTTCAAGTGTTACGACCAGCTTTCAGAAGGTGAATGTTGTTTTGTTCCGTTTCCTCCCCTGCTCTCCTGGCTTTGGCAGCGTTCTGTAGGGTGGGAGTGGGGATCTGCTACGACATGAGGTTCGCGGAGCTCGCTCAACTCTACAGCAGGAAAGGTGAGCGACTGAGAACGACTCACTGGCACTGCCTGATAGAACGGCTGAAGAACTTGTTCCGTGCTCAGGCTGCCAGCTGCTGGTTTACCCCGGAGCCTTCAACATGACGACAGGCCCCGCCCACTGGGAGCTGCTGCAGAGGGGGAGGTGAGACTGGAGCACACCTGCACGTTTGCGTCGGCCGTCGAGTTTAATAATCCAACCAAGAGCCCTTTGCCTCCTCTTCCCGTGTGCAACGCAGGGCCCTCGATAACCAGGTGTACGTGGCCACGGCGTCGCCTGCCAGAGACGAAGCCGCGTCCTACGTGGCCTGGGGTCACAGCACCGTGGTGAACCCGTGGTAAGACCGCAGGAGAGCACGGCCAGACGGGAGGTCGACGTGAACCGCCGCCTATTCTGAGTCAAACTTGTTACCGCGTAATTCAGTTTGATGTGAAGAGGCTGGAAGTCGTTTTGAGAACGCATAAACTGAGGCTGCAGGTAGAAACTGTTTAGTAAGCGATTAATCTGTCTGCTCCACTGAATTGTGTAACTGGATCAAACTAAAGGGCGCTCTGTGAGGATTTTTCATTTAACCACTAAAGTTTAATTTGTACAAGATTAAAACTGTAAATAAACCAACGACTGAAGTCATTTTTTTAAATAAGAAAAGTAAACATTGTATTGCCTAAAATGCAGTAGCAGCATTCATTTGGTGAACGCCGCAGCTCATTTAACATCAATACAGTCAAGGACCGATCTGTTGATTTTTTTTTTTTTTTTTTTTTTTTTTAATTAATTAATTTTTGGGGGGGATTAGCCAATTGGATAACTTGAAATCAAAGGTCTCCTGCTTCATAGGGGATTTAAAATAATATAAAAAAATAATCTGAGGTTACAAGTGTCACTTCAGGAATTCTGGGTTGAACAGATTTCCTGGCAAACTGTTTCAGCCGTATTGCAAACCGCTGCTGATGCTCTGTGTGGCCGTTTGATCCGATCTGAACGTGTTTGTCTGTTTTCACAGGGGAGAGGTCATCGCCAAGGCCGGGCCTGAGGAATCCATCATCTACGCTGATATCGGTGAGAGTCAGAGGTCTTTCCCTCCATCTGAGCTTTGGTCCAGAAAGTCACAGAGGACTTCCAACCAGTCTGGTAAAATGGGAGGAGTTTGGGGATTTGATTTCAGGATTTTCCACATCTGGACTGGAGAAAGAAAATAGTTTTGTTTCTAGATTTTATTGCGCACCGTAAATGTCGTCCCTCCCTCCCTCCCACATGTCAGACTGTGTTTTCCTCTGGTGTTTTCCTCTGCATGTTCTGACTCTGCATGTGTGTGGCCCGCCTCCAGACCTGCAGTACTTGGCCGACGTCCGGCAGCAGATCCCAATAGGCTCCCAGCGTCGAGACGACCTCTACGCCGTGACGGCCGTGCAGCAGGGATCGGGCTGAACGCTCCAAACTGGCTCACGCTCCTCTAATTATGTCATTTTGAAAAAATCCCAACTTCAAATAATCCTGATTCTTGTCATCGAGGAGACTGGCTGTTAATATCTAGTGCTTGATGGAGCGGCTGCGTCAGCGTAGAAGGGAAGCGCTGACTCAGGACAAGCCTTCATGTGAAGAACGAAGAACCAAGACGGAAAACGGTCCAGGGCAACTTTATTTTCTTTTTTTTTTTTTTCTTTTTCCTCCTGAACCATTTCTTAAATGTGTGATTTGAACTCGTGTGTAAATGCTGCAGTTTTACGTGTGTGTTTCTCTCCTCTGGTTGCCCAACCAAATCCAGATTATTAAAAACAATTAAAATCAATTAAAATCAATAAAAATCCCAAACTCACTGACAAAAGTGTTGATCAGTTCAGAGACACTATGTGACAGACGGAGCTTTACAACATGTGATTCAGATGCAACAACAGGCGCCACATCTAAAAGACGTTTTTTTAATAATAGGTTACCAAAGCACGTCTTTGTGGTCAGAATAAATCCTTCAGCCTCTTGTGGCTTTTAAAATTTTAGGGGAAAAAAAAAGGAAATATCCTATAAATCTTCACTTATATAGTCGCGTCATTGATTCGATCAGACAAGCTTTATTTGGGAAGCGTCCTCTTTAAATAAAGGGAACTTTAAAATATTTATGGACAATTTAAAGTGCTTCACAGAACAAAGAACAACACACACAATAAAGAAACGCATAAACTCCATGGCCAACAGTGGCGCTACCCATAAAAGTACCACAACGCTCTTAAGAACATTTGCAGCTGTGTTCAACATAAAAAGCACCAAGTCAGCCGGTGCTTTGTTTTCTGTCCTATTTTTTTTTTTATTCCAATAGAAATCATATTTGTACAAGGCAAAACATTTAACAGAAATCTGCAGTGGTGACAGAGAACAGGAACCAGTGAGGTTCTTCATTCCTTGAACAAACAGGAGGGTTTTTATTGACTTGTAGGCAAATTGGCTGAAAGCGAAAAACGTAAACTAAGCGGCTAGCGTGGTTTGAAATGCTCTAAAGTGTGAACCAAAACCAGGAGGACTTGAAGGAAAATGAGAAACGTGCGATCCAATCGAAGGATAAAAGAACAGTCAATGGAAAAAAGACACAGCCGTTGATGGGAGAAGTTCTGCTGTTACCTGCTGTAAGAACCAATGTCTTGAGGGCAAGTTTTGGGCAAAAAGCAACAACAATGTACCACAGTTGGGGGCGGGAGGGAAACGTGAAGAATTTGTGGTTTGCTGAAGAGAAATAATTCCAACAATTAGCCCCAATCTTTGAATTCAAGTTGCACTGTAAGCATGAGGGGTTTGGGCTCAATATGTGGAAACTCCTCATTCTACAGTCATTCAGCTGCGTACCAGGAATCGGTTCCAAATACTGGAGGAGGAAGAGGGGAGGTGGTGCCGCCTTATACTGAAGAGGAAATTGGTGCTTTAACAGGATGATGGCCGCCCAAAACACCAATAAGTGACCAGTAACAGCATTACATTATGGAGTTAGCCGCCCGATCTTTGGACTCCACCATCAAAAGTCCATTTTTCCTCGCTTCCTGTGGAGTAAGAGCAAATTAGACGCATGTTCTCATTAAGAACAGAATGTACCGTCCTGCTAGTGTCCTCGTCATTTCCGACTGGAATCAATCAGCCGGCACATTTAAGAAAAAAGAGAAGACAGCAAGCTTAGGATAAGCATGTAGAAAATGCAACACACAATGATTCAGAACTATTTACATTTCAGTGCTTTTTTGTTTGTTTGTTTGTTTGATCATAAAAACGTGGCGGTGGATCCATAGATTAACTTTTTCTTTTTTATTTTTCTCGTCCTTTTCTTTCACACGTCAGTCTCTTTTGGCTCTGGCATCATTTCCTCAGTCGCCTGCTTGTAGTGATATCGTCGACCTGATGGAAACAAACATTCAGTCAGACACGGCGGCAAACTCTTAACTGAGATAATGTGCAACCTAAACCTCCACAACATCATCCCTGACCCATCTGTCGGTCACGAACGAAACTCTGCACTTACAAGCAAAACAAACCACACACTGGGCTCCATTTATTAATTAGGGGATTTCTGATAGCAGACACTTTCAACAGGTTTTATTTAGGGGCATCAAAGTAAAGAGAGGTAAATGTCACACAGATCTTCCTGGGTTCACCGTCAGAGTGAATTTATTCAGAGTTATACTGAAATTAAGGTTGTAAATAAACAGATCCAACTCAAGGCACACGATGAAGTTTCTACTGAGCCGACAGACCCCCAACAACAACAGTACGCATATTTAAAAAGAAGAAGAAGCAGGAAGAAAGATATATAAAAGGAACTTCTGTGTTTGAGTTTCACACCAAGCTTGGGAGTTTTGCGAAACGAACAAAACCGTTAGTCATACAGCTGCTTGTACGGATTAAACGGCCCGAGTGGGAAAGCATTCCTGGTTTCCTCCGCTTCACTTCACCGGGAAGTATCGATCGGCTCACCTCTCCGCGGTTCCTCGTATTCCTTCTTCCTCCTCTTGCTTATCTTGTCCAGGTGGATCTGATAGTAGATCCCGGCGAGCA
This sequence comes from Poeciliopsis turrubarensis, assembly GCA_010277015.1. Taxonomy (NCBI): domain Eukaryota; kingdom Metazoa; phylum Chordata; class Actinopteri; order Cyprinodontiformes; family Poeciliidae; genus Poeciliopsis; species Poeciliopsis turrubarensis. Next base: position 2,699,903 of record VMRN01000035.1, read on the forward strand.
CCATGACGGCGACCACCACGCAGAGGACGGTGCTGAAGATCCACATGCCCTGCGAGGCACGGCTCCCGCTGGTGCTGGCCCCCACTGTGAGCCGAAAACAGCGGACAGAGTGACGGCGCGTTCTGGCATCCGACCAAGAAGACCTGACAGAAGGTCTTCTTCAAATTAAATGAAATTGTGCTGCACAACTTTTTTTTTTTTATTAGCGCCACTATTAGAGATATTAGTAAATGTTCCCAGAGGTCATCAAAGGTCAATCAGCCTCCCTCACCCGCTTATACAAAATCAAGCAAATTTGGTGTCAATCAACTGTGCTGCGAATATATTTGCTGCACAGATTTATATAAATTTTGTTAGATTTTGTTCATGTTGCATTTATATTGAAGTCTTAAAAATTATAATGACACAAGCAAAAAAAAAAATTACAAAATTGCAGAACAAAATGTTTTTGACGCACAAACTTCTCACAGTTGACAGACACCGTATTTTGTTTGATTTTGTAAACGTGGACTGACTGCCTGACCTTTGATGACCCCTGGAAGCACATCTTAACGTCTTCAAAATGATAGCGGCACAGACAAAACTTTCTGCGGCACAAAGATTTCTGCTGCACGTTTGACACCGATCCCGTCTAATTAGAAGCAGGACCGTCTTCACTGAGCACCAGTGTGAGACTCACGTTTGACCGTCAGGGTCTCGTTCGTGGACGGATTCTTGACGGTGCACGACACAGTGTCGTCTTTGGAGACGTTGGCGGTCAGCTGGCTGGTGAAGTTGTACAGGTGGGAGTCGGGGAGCGCCTGGGCCCGGGTCCTCACGGAGCCGTTGGGAGGCCGGCGGCTGTCGTTGATGAGCCAGTAGACCGCAGGCTGGGGGTAGCCCCCCCAGGACCGACACAGGAAGGACGATTCTGCCTTGCTCACCTCGGGGATCCTAAAACTGGCTGCGAAAACGACAAACTCACAAACGTAAGGCTTTTTAAATGATTTTGTGGTCATTTTACTGTAAGTACATCTGACTAAATTAGGATAGGATTGAAAAGATGATTGTTGCTCAATAGTTAAATGGAAAAAGTAAAATTTACTATGTCGATTTGCGCTTTTGCTAATAAAAAAGAGCATCTTCGTTGGGCTTGTCAGTAGAAAGCAAGAAGCAGGAGGTGCTGTAAAATTTCTTGCACAGAGTTTGGACTCTTCCTCCAGACTCCACTAGCTGCACCTATTGCTCATGCACCTTTTTCTACATCATTTTTTCCTTCCGCTCAACTTTCCTTCAACGTGTTCGGAAGCCACGCCAACAACCTGCTTCTTCGGTGATGACACATAGTAGCCTGTGCACAGTGACCATGTATGTCACCTTAAAGGGACAGTGTTATGTGTTTTTCAGACACATGATGGCATTTTGTTGACACAATCAAGTAACTACGCTAACTTCAGTTGTTATACAAATGCTACACATGTCAATTACATCTTAAAATAAATCTCCCTGATTTAATATCTTGCAATTGGGCCTCCGTGTCTTTAAAAAGTCCTGCTCTTTGGGAAGTCGTCACAACATGGCTCCTTATTAACCCTTTAACAACATTTTTATTGGAGAATTAGCTCCTGTTATGATCTCAGTCGATCCACAGTTCCACCACGTGTTTGCTAATTGCTGCTGGCTAGTCTGAAGGAGCTGAGTGAGGGAGTCATGGATGGGGTGAAGGAGGAGCTTCGTCCACCCAGGCCTTTTTGGACAGCTGAATGGTTGCCATGGGCGATTCCAGGGTTTGTCAAACATGCATAAAATAATGAAAGCAACACTCCATGTATGTTTTTGATGAGGGAATAACATACATGACGCAGTTTCTGATGTGATCCGGCAAAAATGGAAGGTAAAAAAGTGCTCAAAACACAACACTCTGGGTGAGTTTATTATTTCGAGTCATTTGAATTTATTCATTTCAAAGCCGTGGAACTGACCTGCCACCCTGAGACACCTGGTGCACAGAGGCGCGCTTTGGTTCTCCCCCGACAGCAGGAACAGGCTGTATCGGCCCAGGTCGTGTTCGGGCCGAGCTGACGGCAGCTCCAGGGAGAAGTTCCCGGTGGTCGCTGCGTCTGTGGGAATCCTGGCATAGTTTACGCTCCACGTCTCCACGTTCCCGTCCCCGTCCCACCGCGACCTGAACACGGCTCTGTCGCGGTTCCTCCACTCGACGGAGAAGTTCAACAATCTCCCCAAGTTGGGGTGGCAGGGCAGCAGCACCGGCTGCCCCACCTCGCCGAGGACGCAGTCTCGCTGCTCTGCGCAGAAAGAGAAACGGAACGAGGGTGAATGAGGCCGGTCGGTCGGTCGGCGCGACCCGCGGCGCGACCAGACGGAACCTGCCGGGTCAACTTACCCAGAGCGGCGCACAGACACGCGCAGCAGAGAAGCAGCGCCGCGTCGCGCCACGGCGCCGCCGGCATCGCGCCTTCCCCGGCGCGCAGGAGAGCGCATGCACAGACCGCGGAGCGGCTCCTACAGCGTCTGGCTTTTCAGTTGGAAAAGGCGAAACTCGTCCATCGCTGACACTCTCCACACGCACACGCGAAAATATGTCGGTTCGGTCTCACTTCCTCGTCCGGCGCCGAGCCGTACGCACACCTTTCCACATGTCGGGTCATGCTGCGGCTTGTTCTGCCATACCTGATATCCTGTTTTAGGTCAGCACAAAAAAAAAAAATAAAAAATCAATAAATAAAAAATAAATACCGCGGATAGGAGTTGATGGAAGAACAGTGAAGACTCCAGGCTCTTCAGTGTCAGTCAGTTAAGATCAGATAAGGACCCAGTTTATAGGTGGAGGCTGGTTTAACCTGCCAGACCGCTTTGTAGACAAAACACACACACACAAACCCACACACACATGTTGTTAAGGAAGTATGAAACAAACATGTAGCGAAGTATTTATAATAACAAAATAAAGCCTGGGGAGGTGAGAAGAACTGTGGCGACATGAAATTTGCTCCTCCAACATGTCAAATTTGTGCGCAAGATTCAGTCATAATCAACTCAAGCTCATTTTATAAACGAAAACAAGTATTAAACATACTTTTAATTAAGGATACGTTTCTGATTTCATTTTGATTGTTCTGATGCTATGTTGTAGTTCTACATTGGAATAGCTACAACGAATACAAATCAGTAATATTACAATTTATGAAACATATATATTCCACACATAAAAGGAAATTAAATTAAATATGTGAGAGTCTGTGGGTTAGTCAAATTGTGGAGAGGAAGTTCTACGCGTGTGAATATTTTCCAATATTAACCAGTCTATTATTAAGTAGTCTACAATTAACCAGTCTGCTATTAACCAGTCTACAATTGAACAGACTATTTTAGGGAAGAAAAGCACAAACTTTATGGACTTTTCTGCCGCACGAAAATGTGCATATTAAAGGGCTGATGATGTTTATTCAAAGGTGGAACCACATATTTCATTTACAACACAACTGCTGTATATTCGATGATGAGACTTCATTCCCTGTTTCAACAGTGATGCCTCTTCCTATTTTTAAATAGGAACGTAAAAAAAATATTTCAATCAAAAAAAAATTTTTTCTAAAACGTCTGACTGATTATTTGGAGTTTTTCTTCTTCTTCTTTTTTTAATCTATGAATGTTCATCTAAAAGCACGCGACTCTCCGAGACAAAAACAATCCTCATAACTGGGGTTCAGCACCCGAAATTGTGCGCATGCGCAGAAGTACGCTGAAACGTCGCAATCCCCTCTCAGAAACACACCATTTTCACGCATGCCCAAAACAAAGATGGAGGCGTCTGACCATGATTACAGTTACCCTCTCGCCAATGCTGAGGCTGAACACCAACAAGTAAGCTAGCTTAAACTTTTCACATAAAGCCCTATTATACAAATACGTCTTTTGTATTAAATTGTTTTTATTATTATTATTATTTGGCTGTATCGAGTTGCGTTTCCGCGGAGTGTCCAGCTGTAAGCGTCGCTCTCAGGCTCCGCGACTGTCAGGTCTTTTCCGGGTTTTATATTTTTTTTTTACGTAAAAAAAACTTTATTGAAAAAAATAAAATCCTGAAACAGTAAATGAAGACGAAATAGTTCTGACGTTTGGTCAGGTTTTAACCAAAAATATGTATTCTGCCCACTAGGATAAATAAAATAAAATAAAATTAAATTAAATTACATTAAATTAAATGCAGATGAAATGTTTTTACCTATTGAAACTTAACTGGTTAGACAGGATGTAATGTAGGAGTGTGAATTGGATGCAAGCCACACTTTGGGTTGAGCTTAATCTGATTTCCTGTTCCATTTTCCTCCAGCACCATGTAACAGTTCAGACGGGGCGTTCACTGCCATCTGTGAAAAAGTGTCTCTGCTGTCCATCTCCACAGTACCACTGTCCGTTTTGCGGGCCGGGATTTTTTAAGCCCACAAAACTGTCAAAGGTCAAGATCCATATGGACGGACATTTTAATAAGGCAGTTTCCTATCTAGGTACGGTGTTTTTATTTGCAGTCATTTAAACTGTGATTGCAATTTTTCTCCATATGTAGGCTGTGTACGTATATGTGTTTATATTTGTGTGTGGTAAATTCTAAGATGCGAATATTGGATTTTAAATCAATTTCCTTTTGACATTTCAGATTACACCATTCATAGATGTGGACTCAGTTGCAGGAAACGACAACACTTTCACTGTCTGTATTGCACGACGACCGTACTCAGAAAAAGAGACCTTAAAGTCCATCTTTCATTTTGCCACATGAAACACACCCGAACAGCGTCTGTTCAGACATCAGACTCTTCAGCGCCGGCACAGGACCCAAACCCCACACGCTCTGCCCAGGACTCAAAACCTGCACAGTCTAAACCTGCTTACTGCACAAAGTTAGAGGAAGTACTGCCTTCATGGCTTAACAACGCTCCCCTCTGTCCCACGCTCCGGGACCCTCCAGTTCACACACGCTCAGAGAAACCCTCTGCGCTCGAGCCGCTTCACTCTCCGGACCTTGTTGGCACGTGTGTGAAAGAGAATAAAACAAAGATGGCCGAAGACCACGACTATGGTTCCAACCTTTCTGAGGCTGAACCAAAGGAGAACAAAGTAAATCTGCTTATGATGGTTTGGTTTAAGTAACGTTTACAAATAACTTTCCTTGTAGTTGGAGAAATTTGGCGTCATTTTCTTTTTACGTTTTGCAGCTCCACATTACAGTTCAGACGGGGCGTTCACTGCCCTTTGTGAAAAAGTGTCGCTGCTGCCCATCTCCACGGTATCACTGTCCGTTTTGTGCTCTAGAATTTTTCAAACCCACAAAACTATCAAAGCTCAAGATTCATTTGAGTGGACATATTAAAAAAGCAATTCCCCATGGAGGTATGTTTCCATTGTTGTTTTTTTATTTAATATTTAATGGATTGGATGTTAAATATCTAATTAATGTAATCTATTTACATTTCAGATTACACCATTCATAGATGTGGACTCAGTTGCAGGAAACAGCAACACTTTCACTGTTTGTATTGTACGGCTACCGTACTCAGGAAAAGAGACCTGAAAGTCCATCTTTTATGCCACATGAAACATACAAGAACTTCTCCAGCTTCTGACCAGAGCTTAAACTCTTCTTTTGAGATGCCTACCCCTACATCCTCTGCCCAGACACAAAGTCCTGTAACATCTGTCCCGAGCCCAAACCCAACATCACTTCCCCCCAACCCCAGAAAGCGAGCTTGTAGCACTAAGTTAGAGGAAGTACTGCCTTTAAGACCAATCAAAACTGACCCGGATAGCCTTCCTCAGGGCCCTCGAGGTCCAACATGTGTCAAACAACTTTCTGTGGTAAAACCTCGCTGCTCTCCAGATTGTGGTGGTACAGATGTGAATGAAGACGGAGGCTCTGGTTCCAGCGTTGGCGAGCAATCATGGAGGAAAACAAAGTGAGTTTCCTTTTTATTCATATAGTTTTGCTTTAATTATGAAGCTTCTCTTAATTGTACTGTTGAGAAGAGTTTCTTACCATGATGTGTTCGCTAAACACTGATGGGAAAACATTAGCGGTTTGCTGATGTTTACTATTGTAAATGGCGAACAATGGGGCCAGGCGTGGCTTTTCAAACTGCGCATGTGTACACATAACTACTATATGATCTGTGAGACTCTGGGATGTAGTAGAACGCACTTCTTTTTTTTTTTAGTTTGATCAAATAAACCAGAACACTGATTGGCTTCCTGTTAAAAAAAAAAAATTATATTGAAAAGTCAAGAAGATGGCACTTATCTCACATTGTGCTACCTTGGCATCAGTTCCAAACCGTCCTGTTGGTGAGAAGGAACGAATCGTGGCAGGTCACCTCCGCACTGTAGTTTAGATTAGTCAGATTCCCTGTTCCATCTTCCTGTAGCTCCATGCAACAGTTCAGACGGGGCGTTCAGTGCCATCTTTGAAAAAGTGTCACTGCAGTCCATCTGCACAGTATCACTGTCCAGTCGGCGAGCGACGATTTTTTTTTTTTTTTAAACCCACGAAACCTTCCAAGACCAGGATTCATTTGAGTGGTAATTTTAATAAAGCAGTGTCCTACAGAGATTAATTGATTAGTTGTGATTAATTGTTTTTTCCATATCTAGGGTATATTATGTATGTGTTTATATTTGTATATGGTCAATAAAGAAAATGTAGATTATTTATACAAAATCATAGTAAGAAGAAAGATCAGCCTTCATATTCTAGTTTTTTGCATTCATGTTTTCATTTTTATATGGTGAATAATGAATATGACTATTGAATTTCAACTTTGATATTTCAGATCCCACCATTCGTAGATGTAGACTCGATTGCATGAAACAGCAACTGCACATCGACGGTACTCAGGAAAAGAGACCTTAAAGTCCACCTTTCATTCTCCCACATAAAACACACAAGAACTCTGCTGGATCGGGTCTCAAGCTCTTTTTCTTCATCCAAGGATTTAAGCTTTGAGACTCTTAGAAAAAGACCATGTCCCCAGAACCGTTGCCCAGACCTCACGCCATATATGACTCAGAGCAGAAGCCCTGTGGACTCATAAAAAAACCTGTCGCTGCTAACTTGATATTTTGAGTTATGGTTATGGAAACCTCATGTGAAGATGTGAAGATTTTTTTTTCTACAAATGGTACTTTGATATTCACATTATGGTCAAATTGTGACATTCTGTTCATTCAATGCTGATTTTCAAAAATAAATGCAATTTTTTCACTCAACAGCAACTTTATGTTATGTTAAGATATAACAGATGTATCAGGTTCACCTAAGACAGATATTTGAATGCATACTGGTTAAACCAAGACCAGTGTGTATGTATGTATTGTTGGCATTACAGTATAATAAATTTATTACATAGTCATTAAAACAGTTATGCACATTTTGTGAAAGTAAAAAAATAGGAGTTCTGAGTATCTAAACATCAACCATTTATTTTAAAAATTGCATCATCAGATGGACCAAAAATATAAAGTTATGTGGTAATTTTGGCATTTCTAAAGATTAAAATGAAAATAATTCATGGAAATAAATTATGTCATGGAAATGACATAAATTTGGAAGAATGAGTTGGAAATATATTTTTTAAATTAATTTGTTTCAATATAAAACTTAGGAAATTCTGACCAACACTGCACTTGTGTGGTGCATTTTTGGTTAAAAAAAAGCTTATTGTTCATTTGGTGAAGTTTCTCACAGTGGGTAGAGAATCCAGACATTTTACTCTAACAATGGATCATAGTAGTTACTCAAGTAAAAGTAAAAATACTAATAAAAGTATTCCCCTCCAGCCCATTCTAAAGTTATTCAAGTATGTAGCAGGTGGCAGTACACCGTCTGGACAGCAGGTGGCAGTACACCTTCTGGACAGCAGGTGGCAGTACACCTTCTGGACAGCAGGTGGCAGTACACCTTTTGGACAGCAGATGGCAGTACACTTTCTGGACTGCAGGTGGCAGTACACCTTCTGGACAGCAGGTGGCTGTGCAGCGCCGCCATGCCAGCAGGTGGCAGTGCAGCGCCGCTACTTTGAACGCGACGGGAGAATAAGTGTCAGCTAGAAAGACGTAAACAGTCCACGCTGACCTGCAGCAAGGGCGTTTCGCATCATGTATCGGCGGTAAAACCTCTCCAAGCGGCATGAAGACTCTGAGGTTCGTTCATTCGCGACTGCCTCTCTTCCTACGCAGCTGTCACAGACCCGCAGCTGCCTGCAGGGTTCTCCCCACGTCTTGCCGAGGACAGCCGCCCGACCTGCCGCCCAGCAGGTCCCTGGCGCTCTCCGCCTCCAGCCGGAAGAACTGGAAAGACCTCGGCAGCAGTTCAGTGGAGGAGGATGGAGACCTCGTGGAGGAGGCGGAGGTGGAGGAGCTGTTTCAGCAGCATGTCCCCGCGGGGATCGGGCAGGGACAGCACAGGGTGTACATCGTCCACCCGGATGTGAAGTGGGGGAGCAGAAAGCAGCACCAGACCACAGGTAACGAGTCCAGCTCGCTCAGTTGAACGAGGCGGGTCATCGGAGGGTTTTGACTCGGCCGCGTGTTTAATTTACAGCCGAGCTGATGATGGCCGAGGCTGAGGGACTGGTGAACACCCTGGACAACTGGACAGTGGTGGACAAGATCATCCTCTCCACAAAGACACCAGAGAAGAAGAAGATATTTGGAAAGGGGAACTTCCAGCTTCTTACAGGTACTACCGGCCTCCCAGCGGTCCTGTCCGGTGGGAGGCCTGATCTGAATGAAAACATGTCTTCTGTCCAGAGAAGATCAGGCTGACCCCGGGAGTCACTGCTGTGTTCGTGAATGTGGAACGTCTGCACTCTGTGTCCGAGGTGAGACCGCGTGGAACTGACTGACAGTGCTGAGTGTCAGTGAGTGCTCCATCAGGCTGACCGATGGACGCCTTCTGTCTCCCAACTCCAACATCAGAGGGAGTTCGAGGAAGCCTGGGGGGTGAAGGTGTTTGACAGGTACTCGGTTGTTCTCCACATCTTCCGCTGCAACGCCAGAACCAAAGAGGCCAAGCTCCAGATCTCTCTGGCAGAGATCCCCTTACTAAGGTGATCACACGCACTTCACGACACGGCCTGCGTGTCAGGGTTCTCACCAGGAGTGATTATGAAGGTGGAAGAACTTTCCTGGGTGTCTATAAGTCTGTTTGTCCGTTATTGGTCAGTGTCGCCACCACTTGTCCAGTTTTTCCATCCATCTGTTAAGAGAACCCAAAAGTTAGACTGAAGTGAGAGCAGTACTACTCCAACATACTTTTTTTACTCAAGTAAGAGTAAAAAGGAAAAAAAAAAAGTGTTCGGTTTAAAAAAAAAAAAGTCTGAACAGCTTATCATCAAAAATAAATGTCCACCCCTAATTTATACTTTTAAAGATTTGGTTATAAAATACTGAAACCCCTGGAAATTTGATTCTAGTAAAGTTTGGAAGTTGGACAGGAAAACATAAAGTTGCATTCAGCCTCGTCTTTGTTACGTTCTCACATCTTTTTTGCCGTCGTTCTGTTGGTGTCCCACCTGCAGGTCTCGTCTGAAAAACGACATGGCGGGTTTGGATCAGCAGGGCGGGGGAGCGAGGTACATCGGAGGTTCAGGTGATGGAGCCCTGACGCAGCCTGTGTGATCCGCCGCGTCGACTGAAGACCCGACTGACCCTTCCTGCTCGGTTCTTCCAGGCGAGACGCTGTATGAAGTCCAGCAGAGGATGCTGAAGGAGCGGGAGATGAGGATCCGCTCGGCGCTGGAGAAGCTCCGCAAAAAGAGGCACCTGCTGCGGTCTCAGCGGAAACACAGGGAGTTCCCCATCGTGTCCGTGCTGGGATACACCAACTGCGGTGAGAGCCTGGAGACGCCACTTGGAAAGTCTCGGGAACGACGTTCTCAATCGTTTTTGCTCGTATCCTTGTCATTCTTAAATTTTTTCCCCCCTCACCTGTTCAGGAAAAACCACTCTGATCAAAGCTCTGACCGGCGACAGCAGCCTCCAGCCCAGGAACCAGCTGTTCGCCACCCTTGACGTGACCGTCCACGCCGCCCAGCTGCCCAGTCACATGACCGTTCTGTACGTGGACACCATCGGCTTCCTGTCCCAGCTCCCACACCAGCTCATCGACTCCTTCTCCGCCACCCTGGAGGACATCGTGCACTCGGTAGGGAGTCCAGTTTCTTTTTCTGCACTAACTGGAATAAGATCATCTTTTATTTCATTTATTAGACTTGGCTGAATATTAGGAAGCATTTTGGAAGAAAGTGACTGTGACTTCATTAGTGCTCTGAATATGTTTGTGGGGGGGTTAGGGTTAGTAGGGTTAGCGTAAGGGTTAATTGTTGTTGTGGTCATTATAGTTCAGCAAAAATAATAATAATAATAATAATATTAATATGCAGCCATGTAAAAATACCTTCATATTGATGTTGCCCCAAAATGCATTGCTGCAGCATTCACACCATATGTACATTTTCACACACTGTTGCATTGCAATTGCACACTTTGTGTTTTATTTGGGGTTCTACTGTGGAAAAAAACACAAAGCAAGAAATAAGAGGAGATTTGAAGGAAATGGATACATAACTTTCCTTCTTTTTTTTTTTAGGAATAAAAGTCCAGAGGTGAGCTGTGAATTTGTATTCATCCCGTTGAGTTCATACATGGCAGACACCAGCTGTACCTACGTCTGCTACTATATTAATATTCCGTATGCAGAGGTTTTCCTTACACTTGAAGGCAATTCAGTTACACGATTGTGCTATAAAATGGAAGGCACATGATGCTGCCCCTTTAAGACACTTGTTCTACAAGGCGTTAGCACAAACCACGTAGCTACAGGCTCACACACTCCCTGGATGAAAGTACTTGACCCTCTAAACCACATCATTTTGAGTGTTGGTTTGAAGATGAACAGAACCTAGATAAAGGTACAAAGGTGTCGACGAGGCCTTCCCTCAGGACCCAGCACTCCCCTGAGATTATCACGGTTAAAAAACTATTTTTGAAAAAAGACTCTCTTTCCATTCTGCTCCCCAGGATCTGTTGGTTCACGTCAGAGACGTCAGTCATCCAGAGACGGTGAATCAGAAGACGAACGTCCTGAACGTCCTGAAGAACCTGCAGATCCCACACAGGCTGCTGGACTCCATGATCGAGGTCCACAACAAGATCGACTTGCTTGACGGGTGAGAGCCGACGCTTCCTCAGCGGAGGAGGACCGGCTTCGGTTTCTGCTTTGGAAACTTTGGAATCTGAGATTAAATCTGCTGACATCTTCTCCTGTGTGTGTGTGTGCGTGTGTGTGTGTGTGTGTGTGTGTGTTAGTTATGAGAGCTCGGAGCCCGGTGCTGTGCTCATCTCGGCCCTGCAGCAGCGAGGCCTGGACGAGCTGAACAAAGCTGTGGAGCAGAAGGTGGTGAAGTCCACCGGAAAGCAAATCCTAGACCTGAGAGTGAACCTCAGCTCTCCTCAGTTAAGGTCAGAATGTGACGTTTGGTCAGCCGGTTTCATTTTCCGTTCTGGACACGTGGTGAGCGTGTGTGTGTGTGTGTGTGTCCCGGTCCACAGCTGGCTGTACAAGGAGGCCACCGTCCAAGACGTGCAGGTGAACGCAGAGGAAGGCTCGGCCATCGTCAAGGTCATCATCAGCGCCGCTGCTCACGGACGTTACAAGAAACTGTTCGAAAGTCGGTGAGAGAGGACGGGAGGAAAAAAAACAAATGACTGAACTCAGAACCACGAAGAGCTTAGAAAAATACCGTGTTTATTCTGCAGCGATTAAAAGATCTGAGCTGAGAATCTGAGCCAGAATGAGACGTTTTCTTGTAAGAAATATATACTCTGCTTCACGTGAGAAATGCAAACTCTTCTCAGGTAGAAAACAAAACGACATCAGCTGATTTTTTTTTTTTTTTTTTCTTTAAATCGGTGAAGACTTTAGACGCAAGAAAATATTCAGACGTGAAGCTGAAATCACAGCTGCGGCTGCTGCTCCTTCCTGGAACGGGCTGAGATCTTGGGCCGCAGTTTGTGGTTCAGTCCAATCACCAGGGAGCAGAGCGGGAGCGGACCCACGAAATCCCCCGCTATGATGTTGAGGCTGTGGGGGTCCGACCCGGGTCTCTGCTGCTCCACCCACTCCCTGAGACACTCCCAGTTGCTGAAGGTCAGCGTCCGCAGGGATTCCTTCGGGTTCTTGGCGATGTACGACCTCGGAGCCGTGAGGTTCAGGCCGCAGACGAAGAATCCCTCTGCAGAGACAGGAAACGCTGAATGATGCCGCTTCTCTCCACCCGGAGGCGCCACTGATCAAAGTCCAGAACGAAAAATCTGTGGCAAAATTTTGAAAACACTGGCTTCTCTGGAGCCAATCTGACTGAAGGTGTGACTCTTCACATCTTGAGAAACTTGGCAATGAACAAACCAATGTTTGGTAAAACCAAACAAAAGTGCAACAGATAGCTGAGATTTTAATGTTGGTGTGTAGAGATATGATGGTGTTTTAGGGCCTTTGGAGGCAGAAACATAAGAAGAAAAAAAATAACTAAAAATATTTCAGGTTAATCTCAGACATTTTTTAGAAACAGATATTTCAGCTTAAAAAAAAGTAAAAAATGTTCACCTTTTGGAACTTTTCAAGAACTTAGACTCAGAGAGCTGCTAGAAAAACCTCAGAGATTTTCAGACTAATCTCAGAAATTTTGTAGACAAAACGCAGAAATGTCAGAGTTTCAAAATTCAAATAATTTAGAGAAGAAAAACTCACAAATTTTCAGATTAGTCTTCAAAATTTTCTAAAAAAACTAGGATATTTGAGCTTTAAATGTCAAAAACTTGCCAAAAAATGAAATTTTGAGATTAATCTCAGACATTTTCAAGAAAAAAAAAAACTTGGAAAGTTTGGAAAGATGCAAATTTGCTAGAAAGAAACTGAAATTTTCAGATTGATTTCAGAAAAAGAAATGTCTGAGCTTCAAAAGTCCACAATTTCCCCAAAAAACTAAAACCCTCAGATTAATCTCAGAAATTAAGGACGAGAGATTTCAAAGTTTTTTTCTAGGAAATGTCAAAAAAAAAATAAAAGAATAGAAGTTGGAAATTTATTCCCCTGTTTCTTTTTTTTTTTGTTTTGTTTTTGTTTTCATCTCCAATGCCCCTGATCTGCCGCCGACTCACCTGGTCGTCCCATGTCTTTGTTCCAGTCCAGGTAGCGGATCACTTCTTGTGCTGTTGTTTTGTTCGCCCACCAGTACAGCATGGCTGGCCACAGCTGCGGGTGTCTGGCAACCAGCAGGGATTCATAGGATAGGATGACCTGGTAACCGGACGCCCAGAGCCTCCGCAGGCTCAGGACCGGCTCCTGTTCGGGGGACAGAGGACACGGTGAGGCGGCGTCTGGTGCTCGGAGCCGACATCGCCAGCAGGAAGAGGGAGCCCACCTTCCGGGGACACAGCTTTGAGCCAAACATCTTCTTCAAGTGGGAAATGAACAGTTCGTGGCGAGCGTCGTCCATTCCCTCAAAATGGCTGCAGGCCAGGATGACGACCTCCTTCGGGTGAGAGTTCAGCCAGTGCTCGACGCGTTCCAGAGTTTTCTGTGGAGCGGGAGCGAGTTATGGCGGGAAGCCGCGACAAACCAGAGCGACTGACGTAACCGGAGCTCACCAGAACCGTCAGGTGTGTGTATATGACGTGTGTGAAGTAGAGGTCGTCGGTCGGGTCGTTGGGTTTGTGCGCGACGCGGAGATCGAAGAACCGGATTCCCTTTGACAGCTGCTCCTCGATGCTTTTGTCCTAAACACAAGAACGAAACTCCACGTTTGAATTCAGCCTCCTACTCGGATTTAAATCCAAAGTTTAAAAGCAACATCCGATATATATATGTATATATTTTCCGTACCAGAAACATTTCCTATGATGCCGTATTAATAGATAAAAACTAAACAAACCATAAAAAAACTAAACTAATCGGTCAACTCCGCAGTTTCTCTAATCTCAGTGGAATATCCTCTCTCGCCGTGAACTCTGACCTCTGGTTTTCAGCCCCTGTTCTCTCAGAACAACGAACATCAAACATTCTGCTCTATCTGCATCTTGTTAAACTTTGGACCATCTCTGCCGAAAACCTTCATGTGATTTCTGGCTCCAAAACACCGACATCAGCGACCCCCTCTGCAGGTGAGGTCAGTTCAAAAACAAAAACAAAAAAAGGTTACTTCGTGATGAGATCATGAGAAAACAACAGAGTTTCTGAGGGGAACACTGGAGCTGGGAAAAGGAGAAAATGAAAACGGAGACGTCCTCTCGTAACGATGAACTCTGAACACGTTGACGGGCCGTTCTCGTTTCTTCGTACCTGTGTGGTGGCCCACTTGAAGATGAGAGGCCTGGTGACGCAGGAGAAAAGTCCGTCCAGGAGCCAGAAGAAGTCCGACTCGGACCTGAGGAGGGGCGACGTTATGTCCAGACAGTAACTCATGGCGTCATGGCTGCCTGTTGTGAACGAGACACCAACGCAACTTTTGAGAAACGAGTTTGTAAAATGACGTCACCTCAAACTGGAGCGGCAGGAGAAAGAAACACCTCTGTGCCATTTTTAGTCTCACTTGAAGTTATTGTTGCTATATTTCATGTTCTTCACTTCCTATTTTTTTTGTGCAAATGATATATTTTTTTTAGAGCACCACTCTCTCAATAAAATTACCCTTACATTTTCTTTTTCTTTCTTCTTTTTGTTAAACTTTATCAAGCAGTGGATGAACTGGGTACTGAAGTATGAATGTCCATAGCAGGATTTAACAAAATAAATGTACAAAAGCTCAGAAGAAAAAGCTGATCTGAGTTTTAAGTCGATGACATCACGAGAGCCATAACAGTCACGCAGGGGTGCAGCTTCCGATCCGTTTCAACGTAGATTTTTAAAGAATTGAGAGAGTCGACCCAGTGGGTCAGAGTCAGAGTTTGACTTCGATTCGTTCCCAAGGCAACGGCGCGATGGCAGTAAAGATGCCATCATCTTTGGCGTGTATTTGGTTATATGCCTGTGCGAATCACTAAATTCAATTGGTTGCGACGTATATCTCTATGAACACTGAAGAATACTGGCCATTCCAGTCCGCCCTGATTATCTTGATGAGCCCCTTCGGCGAGTTGACAAAGTTTCCTGAAAAACAGGTTTGACGAAAACGAACATTTTTGCGTCACCGAATACAAGTGGCTTTTGTACCGCAGACAACAACATGCAAATAAGGAGCAAAAACAGGATGGAGAAACACGAAGACATTCTGAGAGGAACGCCAATCAGATGCCAAAAGCCTCGTGTGACGTCATCAGGTCACACAAGGCATGTGGAAACCAGTTTTTGGGGGAATAAATGTTATTGTTGTTAAATGCATATTAATATCAGAACAGAAGAAAACAATGGAACTAATCAACATACAACTAAAATAATAAATTTGAAAGGTGTGTGTGTGTGTGTCCGCCTTTAATACTCCATAAAGTCAGCAAACTTCAAAATAAATGGCCGACCATTAAACCAGTAACATCCCTTTCAAGATAAAAAAAAATACACATAAAACAGCACCAGCAATTCAAAGGAAAAGTTAAAGAAGGGACATTTTATGTTCAGTCGTCGAGTGGAAGGACTCTCCATTCCCGAACGAAGCTGTGTGAAAGCTGGACCCACCAGGTATCGCCAGCTCGGTCAGCGGAACGTCCCACAGCTCCTCCGGCAGCGCGGACATCCAGTCCTGGTTGTTGACGTCCATGTCGAGGCGTCGGCGTCCGAGCCGCGTTTACCGCGGGTCACATGGTTCAGCTGCTTCCCTTCACCTGGTTTCTCAAAGCCATCGGCAGCAAACAGCAGCGGCGACAGCGCGCAGCAGGAGGAGGGAGGAGAAACTCGCAGTTTCCTGGTTTTTAACTGACCAGGAGCGCCACCAGAGGGCGCACTTTCAAAACAGTTGAGATGCAGCAGCTGGAACTGGGTTCGCAGGCGGTTCGGCCATTTTTCCGCTGAGCATCCAGAGGGAAAATGCGATAATTACGTCACATTATTACTGTACAATATTACAGTATGAATACTTGGTGATCCCAGGATTAAGTTAGTTATCATCTTGTCGTTTAGGTCATCCTAACGTATTTTAATGTCATGATATATGTACAAATATTTTATATAAATCTAACTTTTTGTCACGTTTGCAATTTCTATTGCAATTTGTATTTGCATTACATACTGACATTACAT
>VMRN01000035.1:2716584-2729784 GCA_010277015.1 Poeciliopsis turrubarensis
TCTGTGTCGCTGCAGGGGAGCCACCGCTAAACTCTTGCAAGAGATAAAACTGTCAACCCTGCTTGGTTCAGCCCACCAAACCCAAAAGCCATCGGAGCATTTCAGTTACTTTTGTTGAGGTGTGATGCTGAGGCAGAACTTGCACTTTCTTGTTTAAAGATAACCAAAACAGCCTCAAGATGTATTTCAACAACTTACGACTCTATAAATTAATTTTTGTGACCTGGCCCTACAACTGTTTTTTTTTTCTTTTTGTAATTATTAGTTCTTTTTAAATTTGTGATCTTAAATTCAATAAGGTTCGGATTATGCTTTATGAGTTTGTCTACAGACTTTTGCTGGAATTCCTTGGAAGCATGTTTCAGTAAACATTCTGCTGCTTTGAATTTAATGATGCTTTATGTGGAACAAAATAAACATGTCATGGAAAAAAACAACAAAAAAACACTATTTCCAAGGACTGTTCCAGTAAAATCACTCAGTCAGGTTTATTCATGAATTGTGCACAACTCAGAGAGCTCAAAAGACAATCAATAATCAAGCAAGTACTGGATGAAACGCTCTGCCAGGCAGAGACGACACATAAGTTTTATACAAAGATAAAGGATCCACAGGTTCCCTTACAGCTGTGGGGAACGACTTTCAACCTTGTACATGTAACACAAATGGCTTTATCTTGGTGGGAATAAACATATAACAATACGACTAGCAGATGTGACCTTATTGTAATTTTTCCACCACACATGTAATAATCTTGTCCTTTTCAAATACACTTTTTTCTGTCTCCACTTTGTGTTCTTGCCATTGATGGAAAGGTAAATATTGTTCTGTACTTGTTTTGTCTTGTATTTTTTTCCTCTCTTTTTTGACTTGTGTAAGGAGAAGTTAAAACTGATAGAAACAGAATAAAATAAAAATATCTATCTAGTTCTAGTTGAGGGCGTAGCCTGTTAAAAATCAGCTCTTCCTTCCCACCGGCGCCACATGCCTCAGCAGGACGTTTCCTTACGCGGATCACTTTTCACCTGCTTTAATTATACATTTCTGAATATAAAGTGGGTGTTAGTCTTACATAAGTGCCTTGAGATGACAACTGTTGGAAAATAAGCAACAACCTATGTAACCACGAGGACAGAAATGATGCATGTTAATCAAAATCAATGAATTATGAGACATAAATAAACTTCATGGATTGTGACATTAACAATCTGCTTCAATAACGAATATCTCTCTTTTATTTACCCCTCACTTATTCCAGACCTGAATGTTTCATTAGGGAATATTGACGTTTGAGCAGCTCGTCTCCACAGGCACGGCGGTGCAGCGTTCACTTCTCACACCTCAGCTGGAGGCGAAAAGCTACTTCTTAAAAACAGAACAATCGGTGCAGGGTTCATGCAAAGAAATCCTCTTCATGCATTTTTGCATACACTTGCATAAATAGTTTCCACATTCCGTGATGCGACGCGTCGAAGCTTTCACCGGCATAATTCCTCAAAAACGTTCCTGTTGCAGAGCTTGTGCTTCCTGCGGTGGGGGGAGTTCAGTTGTGCCGTTATTGCTTCAGTCAGCAAGTCGTCAAACCCGGTGCTGACTTGTGAAAACCGATATGGCGCGTTGCATAAAGCGCGAACCGAATGTAAACAAAGGAGTTCGGGTCGGCGCATAGAAGAAAAAAAAACACAAAAGACACAGTCTGCTTGAACTGAAATGTGCACACCGCTGCAGCCCCGTAAGTGAATTCACAGTCAAATAAATAATTCAAGAGGTAAAAAGAACAAATGTTTTCATCAATCCGATCAAAACAAACTTGTGCGACGACTTTTCATGCTCTGATGTCTGCCCTGCCTCTGCAGAGGCTCGGCGCTTTTCCAGAGCGAGAAGTCACGAGGACCACTTCAGCAGCTTCTCGTTCAGCGTGACGACGGTGGGTGCGAAGTGGCTCTCTGTGATGAAGTCCCCGGCGATGATGTTGAGGGAGCCCGCTCTGGGGCCGGGGGTCTGCTCCCTGACCCAGCCGAGCAGCGCCGGGTACGTGGACATCACCAGGTCCTTCAGGGACTCGGTGGGGTGGGTGCAGATGTACTTCAGGTCCTCCGTCAGATTGATCCCGGTGACGAAGAAACCGCCTGGAACGGGAAAAAAAAACCCTGCATTGAGCACTTGCTGTGCAGATGCCGTGAAGCGCCGTGAAATTGGGCCTCTGTCTCTTTAAGAAGCTCCTGCTCTTTCTGAAACTCCGCCTTCAAGAAGCCAACACAACATGGCTCCTCTATTAACCCTTTAACAACGTTTTTACCATCTCCTCACTGAGAAGCAGTTCATGTAATGAGCTCAGCAGATGCTCAGTTCCATCATGTGTTTGCTAATTGCAGCTGGCTAGTTTGAAGGAGCTGAGTGGGGGATTTATGAGGGAGGGCTACTCTGTGAGGTGGAAACTAGAAAGCTTAGAAACTGAAGCTCTACGGAGGAGCTTCGACCTTGAAGGCGGGGCTAGGTTCACCCAGGGGTTTTGAACGGGAGATCAAAGGACTCAAAATCTCAAAAAAGTAAATTTCACATAATTCTACTCCTTTAATGTTTTCAAATACTTTGAGCAAAAACCTCTATGCTGACATCGTTCGAATTGAGTTTCCGCAAAAAAGGCTATCTTTCTATCGCTTTACACACGTTTTCACTCTTGCAGGCATAACAACATAACGTTACCTGGTCTACCGTGTTGCTTCCGCGCCTCAAACTCCTCGATGAGCGCCTCGGCTTTGCACTTGTTGGCCCACCAGTAGGGAATGTGAGGCCACAGGTCGCCGTGGGAGCTGGAAATGCTGTGTTCGTAGGACACAATCACCTGGTAGCCCAAAGCCCACAGATTTCGAAGAGTTAGCACCTCCTGAAACGGAGAAGTTCTCATCAAGTAACTGTGAAGGAACGACGCTTTGGATTTTGTAGGCAAGTAATCAAAACACAAAACACTGATAGAGTATTGAGGTTTCGGGGGGGGGGGGGAAAACCCCAAAAGCATGAAGGTTAACTGTACCGTTTTGGGGCACAGTTTGGAGGCGAATGTGTTGCGAATGTTGGTGAGCAGCCGGACGTGGAGCTCCGGGTTCAGACCGAGGAAGTGGCTGAAGGACAGAATCACCACCTCTTTGGGATGAGCGTCCAGCCATTCCTTTATCTCCGTGAGGACGGTCTGTCAATGAGAGGACGTCGTTTAAATAGTAGTAAAATAAAAGAGATAAAACGGAAAAACCTTCAGATAAAAACTGCAACTCTGTCAATACAGAAATGTACTGCAGGCTTCCTTGGCTGTTGGATATCAATAAATCCAGCCTGCAGGCGGAGGAGCTTGCAGGACCAGGCTGACGTCGCGCTAAGAGGCTCTTCACTTCCCTTATCTTTGGGTTTTTAGGGCAAACTCAGCAAGCCTCGGCTCGCTGGCGGTGGTTTACGACCCGGGGGGCGTTTTCGTACCAGAACTACTGGACCCTGTGCGCCTCTTGAGGTTACCTCGACGGTGAGCGTGGTGTAAACACCGTGGTAGAAGTACAGGTCTGAGGAGTGGTCATTGGGTCTGTGAGCGATTCTCAGGTCGCAGTATCTAACCCCGCAGTCCAGCTGCTGCTTGATGCTGAACTCCTGAAAACACACACAGGATTGTCGGTGCGAGAGGTGTTGCGCGTCTCTTCCGCGGCGCGCCGCATCTCGGCCTTATTACCTGCGTTATCGCCCACTTGTACACAAAAGGGCGAATGAGGGGCTTCATGTATTTGTCCAGCTTCTGGAGCATGTCCGGCTGCATGGGGTCCACGGGGGACCTGTCGTTCATGTCCAGGCAGTACGTTATGGCGTTGTGGCTGCCTGAGTGAGAAAACGGAGAAATGTTTTGGTCGGTTGTGGCGGGGACACACCGGCGTTTGGTTAGTGAACGGAGCGCTGCGAAGACTAAATCTTAACCTTTTGGCTTGTCTCACTAAGCATTTAGATGATGGAGCCAAGCCAATGTTCTTAAAGGGGCAGTATTATGTAGAATAGACCTTCTTTTTTTTTTAGCTCTACGTCGTGTTATAAAGTTATTCTCTCATCAAAAGCACATCTGGAGTGTTGCCGTGACTCTTTCATGCGTGCTTGAGAAATCTCTTAATCTCCACGGCAACCAAAAACGCCTTCGAGACGCAGCTCCTCCTGCGGATGCTACTGGCAGTTAGCAAACACGGTGGGAATGTTCATCTGCCGCTCATTATAGGAGCTACTTAGTTGTCGAAGATCAACAGAGGAGCCTTGTTGTAATGACTTCCTGAAGGCAGAGCTTCAGGAAGAGCAGGTGCTTCTTAAAGAGACAGAGGCACCAATTTCAAGGCGTTCATTCTAAGTCACGTTTAACACACGTAGCTTCTTCTTAACATAGTTTCTTGATTGTGATACACAATGGCCTTCTGTGCCTGGTAAACACATCATACTGCCCCTTTAACACAGTATCATCAGCACTGCGGAGGAAGAGGGGGCTTCCTGTTCATGAGCCTACCCGGAATGGCCAGGTGGTACAGCGGGGTGTCCCACAGGGCGCATGGCAGGTGAGACATCCAGCTCTCCATGGGCAGCTCCCTCAGGCTCAGCTCGCTGCATCCGGACATGCTGAGCTCCGTCGCTCACTCTCCCTTAGAAACAAACGACAAACAGGAGCGCCGTGGAAGGAAACGCATCTCCCCATTTCCTGTGTCGGAGCTGGGGGTCAGGACGAGACTTTAATGAGGCGGAAACTTGTGCGGCGCGTGCTCCGGTGACGGGAGCCCGGCTCGTCTCGCGCACTTACTTGTTCAAATCGCGGCTGTGACCAGCGGACGGGCCGAGGACAGCAGCAGAGCCCGGAAACAGAGCCGCTTTCTGTGCGGCCGTCATTTCACAGCGCGTCCGAGAAGAAAAACAAAAAAACACAGAATAATCTGCCGCTTCGGGGTTTTTCCCCCCCATCAGCACTTTTTTTTTTTGCATTGAGGGCGCTTTTTTTTTTTTTTTTAAGATTTTCATAATCTATTACCGATAGTTTAGCATGACTTCCTCCTCCTCCTCAGGTGCACGGGACGGACGGCGCTGTTGTCCCGCCGGGAGTTGCAGCAGCAGCAGCAGCAGCAGCAGGATGATGCAGCCGGCGGACGGATCAGCAGATTCGGAGAGGCAGTTCTCTTAAAGGAGCCCTCAGATTTAAATGGCCTGAGTCTCTGCAGCGGAGCAACACACACACACACACACGGACACGCACACACACACACACACACGCACACACACACACACACACACACTACAGGGGCTGGTTTCCTCTTCCAGTGGAAGTGGAGAGCGCCAGGTGAGAGCCGGTGATTAAGTGGCTCTCACTTAATCACGTTCCAAACTCAAGAGGTCAGAGGTCAGAGTGACGGCGACAAAATACTTTGAAAAGGATGGAGTGAATGATTATAATTTTTACTTTAAAAAACCTTTTTTTTTTAAACCAGACTTGTAAAGATGCTGGACCTTTTGACCAGAACCAGGTCTGACCCTGAAGACGTCTGCGGGCTCCGCGAGTGACTCTTTGGACCTTCCACAATAACTTTGCCTAAATTCAACTCAAATGATTCAAGACTCTTCAGTTACATTTTACCATCTCATGGTCCCAAAGCCAGGACCACAAGATGGTAAAATGGCAACATTGTGACTAAAATCCCTCTGGGTTTGGTCTTAAGTGTTCTGGTTCAGTCTTTGCTTGAGTCAAAAGGTAACCAGTTCATTTTCTCTTGTTCCTGCAGCTGATCAGACAAAAAATGAATCTGTGGTTTAAATCTTTAGCTTTGACAACGCTGCCCTCTAGTGATCGATTCAGGAATCTGAAACGAATCACTGACCAGGTTGAGTATTGGTATCCACTCGGTTTGTCGATGCTTCTGAGTGGGGTATGTTTTTGAAATGCATTTTTATTTTAATCAGCAAAAACTTTAGATTTGGCCTTCATGTAAAGAAAACAACCCAGCAGGTTTGAAGCACTTATGCCACGTTTATTACTGAAACAGGAGGACGTAGAACAGCAAAGATGGTCGTTTCACAGCTCGTTTTCACATTTCGACTCTGACCACGAAGGTTGCTCACGTGACCGACTGACACGAGGCGGTCTGAGCGCCGCCTCAAAATACTTTGCTGCCACCACTTTCATTATTGAAGGATACTTGGGATGTTGGCATGACGTAAAAAAAGTAAAATAAAGACGTGTCTCGTCCCATTTTGAGACACACGTGTAGTGTTTACTCAACGGAAACGAGCTGTAACCCAGTGGAGTGTGGAGCGCTCGCTTTCAGACAAGGCAGCTGATGTGGAAAACAGAAGCATAAAAATAAAACCCTACTGGACAAATGTAAAAAAAGTAAAACTAAAAAAGTTTGCAGTTGGTTGTACAAATCTCTCAAGATGAGTTATTAGCCGTTTCAAACTGCATGTATGGCCCTGAACCCGACACGCTGTGTCCTGTGTGGCAGCACCGTCGACGCCGTGGCTTGGTCCCTGATGAGAGGAGCTGGAAGCGTCCGCCGACGGCGTCACCTTGTCACCGAGTGTCTGGACCCCGCCGAGTGCTTCCCCTTCCGCTGGGCGTTTGGCTGCGGCAGCCCCACCTGCTGACCGAGTCGACCTTTGGCCTCAGGTTCGGAGTCGCTCAGCTCCAGGTCGGGGCAGTACCCGTCGCTGTCCTGGTGCGGCCGTCTGTTTTTGGCTTTGTGTTCTAGTACGGGTTTGGCCCACTGTTTCTCCTTGCCGGCGCTCTTTCGGGACAGTTTGTCCGAGACCCGCAGGTCCTCCGTCGTCCGTACCAAGTTGATGGTCGCTTCCTTGAAGGATCTGCCGAAACGCTCCATGGCAGACTTGCAGAAGCTGCTTTTGTCCAGGTCCTCCTTGGAAACGTCCCGGGTGCCTGGTGTCTGGCAGGAGCCGTCCTTCTGAGCCGCCGCCTTGTCCAGGATGCCGTTGCACTTCACCGCACACGCTCGGTCCTGGTCCAGTTTGCCGTTGCTGTTGGAAGAGTGAGCGTGGTGCACGATGTGCAAGGCCAAATGTTTGCCGGCAGGCTTGCCGGCCAGCGGCCCGCCGCCGGAGGACGACAGGCGACCGTTGGGTCGGTCATCTTTGCGGGCGTGCAGCTGGGGCTTGCCCTGGCCGAGCCCCTCCGCGGCGTGTTCGTTGACGTTCCCGCTGTTGTCCGGGCACAGCGGCCCGTTGCCCAGCTTGGAGCTGCGGTTTCCGTTTCCCAGACCGGAACCTTTGGGCATCTTCAGTTTCAGGGTGATCCTCGGAGGAGGCCGGAACAGCATGTTCTCCACCGGAAGAGAAACAGGAAGATCTGCAGGGGGTAAAACAGGAAAACATGGTTTAGACTGGGAAGGCAAACGAGACGATATGAAACCCGACCCAACAAGTTGGGCGACAGCAAAAGGGAGCAGTGTTTCTGACGGAGCGATGTGGGAAGTTCCTTCAGATTGCTAAACGGGGAGCGAGATTCTCAGGATGAAGGTATTTCAGTAAAACTGGTTGAAAAGTGACAGAGTCGTCCATTAACATATTTATGCTGTCATAAATAATGACAGCATAAATATGAACAACATTTGAGCTGGAATAATACCCAAGAAGAAGGCCCTAGGTTTTTTTTCCTTATCGTAATTTTTTCCAGATTTAATTTTCAAAATATTCTTGGTTCGGTTTAAGATACATTTTTTAAAATAAACCTTCCTTTAAATATGTATTACATCAGTAAATGTCAGGTATTAGTCATAATGGCAATGTTAGTATTGGTCCAAATTTTCTACCGATAGTAAAATAAAGAAATGTTACTGATGCAAAATGTAAGTTACTGATCATAAATACACAGAAACCACAAACGAGACTGGAATTCTGCCCAGAAACGACAGGACATGCATCAACACTGTAGAAACAAAGAAACGCCTCTTGTTCTCACCGGAGGACATCTCCTGGCTGAGAAGCTTCACATGCAGGTTGAACATTTGCTCCTGAGCTTTACTCTGCAGCAGCTTCAGCTTCTCCCGCCGACTCACCATGTAGCACAGATTCCTCACCTGCAGACAGGAGCGAATGGAAGCCGACATGAAGACCATTAAACAGCAGAAAGAGAGCTGGATGCAGAGTCATTATCAAGCTGGAAAACAGCATCCACCATGTCTAATATGCAGATCTGTTCTGCTGCGTTTTGTTATGCATGTGGCTCAAAACGAGCAACAAAACCCCAAAGATATATTGAATAAAAATCATGTCAAGTTGCGGTAAAATGTCACAACATTAGAGTCTCCTACACTGTCTGGTTTATAGAGAAGTGACTAAAACCACTACTGAGCAGAGGGAATTGTTTCTTTTTGCTCCAGAGGCTAAAAATACACCGACTCAGCATTATGCACTGCTTCACTGCAGTAAAAATGGAAGTGAAGAAGAAGAAGAAACAAAAAGGAACCAAAAGCACTCACCCGCTCCAAATCCTGTCGCAAGTGCATGAACATGCGCATGCGCGTGTGGATGCTGTCCTCCTGCGGCTGCAGCACCAAGTTCTCCTCCTCCTCCTTAGGGGGCAGCAGAGGCTTGTTGAAGCTGGACTTCCTCTTCAGCTTCCAGTACTGGTAGATGAAGTCCAGCGGGCGCTCGGAGAGCCCCAGCTCCTGCGCCAGCTGGCCCAGCTGGATCAGCGTGTAGAACTCCTCCTCCAGCTCCTGCAGCCTCTGCGCGCGCTGGCCCACCTTGGCCGCCTCGCCGGGCGCTTTGGAGCGGCCCGGGCTGAGGCCGGCGTCGCCGGGCTTGCTGTGCTTCAGGCAGAACGACTTGAACTTGACTTCGTCGCCCTCGTCCAGGATGGTCTTCATCTCCAGGCTGTGCTCGAAGGCGCAGGTCACGTGGAAGGGGATGGTGCAGTTCTTCACCGAACACTACGAGCAGAGCCGAGGCGTTAGCGTGACGGTTTTCAAAGCTGAGGTCATGTTTAGCGGCGATTAGGGCTGAAATGATCAACTGTAATGATCAGCTGTTGAAATGATCGTCAATTTAGCAGTCGATTAATCGTTAACCGGCACATGCAGCTCTGGAAAAAATTAAGAGACCACTTAAAATGATCAGTTTCTCTGATTTACTTCTTATTTATGTTTGAGCAAAAATGAACTTTGTTCTTTTATTTTATGAACGACTGACAGCATGTCTCTAAAACTATTTATTTGCAGTAAATGAGAAATGGTCAAAATCATACAAAAGATGCAGCGTTTCAGAAGTCGAGTAATGCAAAGAAAACAAATTCATATTAATTAGGTTTTAACTCAGGATGAATTCAGAAATCAATATTTGGTGGAATAACCAGGTTTTCAATTTGGTTCAGTGCAGTGGACTCCTCATTTTTTCTAGAGCTTTATATAGACTCAAAAAAAGACATTTGCTGAAAGAACAACACACTCAGTGCAGTAATTAAAAAACTGTATAAAATATATACGCATATTGCAATTAAGATAAACAAAACTAAAGAAAACTGTGAATATGCTCTTTCCGAAACTCCTCAAGTGGCAAAGTTTAAACTTCACTCAGTTCAAATCTTTTCATCTAAATAAACTTAAGTCAACAGACCAATCACACGCTGAACGTTTCAAATGTTGGATGTTAGAAGTATTTTTGTGTTTTGTGACATCGCCATCCTTTGCTACAAACACTCAAGCATTCACTCAATGAATGCTGTTGCGTTTTAGGCAATAAAATGAACATTTTCTTATACTAAAAAAAAAAAAAAATGTGTCAATTTGTCTGATTAATCGTCAAGAAACTAATCAATAACTAGAACAATTGGTAACACATAGCAGTCATAAACATGACATTATGCAAATTTGCATTAAAAGTGTCAGCTTAGCATTAGCTGGTAAATGATGACATTTTTATGCAAAGTTACATCAAATGTTACATTAAAAGTAAATTAAAACAGTCAAATTTGCCTTAAAAGTAAACTGAGCCACACTCACCTGAATGCATGCGCCCGTCTTCAGTTTGCACAGACTGCAGATGAGCGACCAGCGGCTGGGTGGGATGTGGGACACTTTGGTGATGGGCTCCATTCGCTCCGGACAGGCGATGCTCACCTGGAGCGAGAGCCGCCATTAATCAAACGCCTGCTACAGGCAGATGTGCAGCTGTCTGCGGGTATTGCTGCAAGGTCTGACACACACCTCAGGTATCCACAGGGCGCAGCTGACGTGAGCCCATTTGGTGCCGGCGCGTGTGGCCTTCATGGCGCCGCCCTTCTTGGGGCACAGCAGGCACTGGGGGTCGATGCTGAGGACGCACGTCCTGCAGAGCCAGTTTCCCACGGGCACTTTGACTATGCCGTAGCAGGCCTGAGGAAGAGGCAGAGGCTTAGAACGGGATCCGATTACGAGATCATCGTGACGTTGACGCACAGCTGGTGGAACACTGGAACAACGCTTGGGCTGGAATGATTAATCGGGTTAATTGTGATTAATCGAAAATTGAAATAACCTACTGATTTAGTAATCTTTTAATCATCCGCTGGGGTATATAGACTCCCAAAAAAGGGCATGTGCTGAAAGGACAGCGAAACCGATTAATCAAACGTATTGATTAATCAAATTGTCTAATTTTTGAAGATTTCTGAAAAAAGTAGATATTTTTAAGGACAAACTGCAAAAACAGATTCAAATCGGAAATTGAGTTTCTCTTGGGGGTTTTTCTACAAGACATTTGGATAAGTTTAAAGTTTTGGAGTACGCCTGTATTGAGATTACAATTTCAATTAAAAACGGGGAAAAAAAATGTTGAAATCAGATTTGATATTTGGAAGCCACATCGCTAACTCTTGCCAAAACTACACAAAAAAATGTACGGTTTATACAATTTGCATTCAAGACGATAAATGTACTTTTGTTCTGCCTAACCTTCCTCAAATGACAATTTTTGCTTCTGTAAAAAACTAAAAATATTCTTTTTTTAGCACCTTTTTATCTGATTATTAACCCAAAACATAAGTCAACACATTAGCAGGCCGTTTTTTTTAGCTGCATTTGCATGTTTTGCTACAAATGATCAAGCATACACAAACTGAATGTGATCTTGTTGCATTTTAGGCAACAACTTTTCTTTTCAGATTCAAATAAATAAATAAAAGGTTTTTTTGCATTTTTTAAAACATTTCTAATTAAAAAAGCCTTAACCGTTTCCCCCCACCTGATGCACGCAGATGTTGCACTTGTCACAGAACACCATGTCGTTCCCTTCTTCGCTGTCCGGGGAGCGGCACACGTCACAAATCACGTCCTCGTCGTACTCGATCCCCAGGCCTTCCACCGTTTCTATGGCGTGCTTCATGTTGTCATGGCACTGCCTCTCCAGGGCCTCCATGACTCGCTCCATCATCAGCTCGTCGATGGGCACCTCCCCTGAACGACGGATAGAAACCACCAACACTGATGAAAGGCACAGCGCAAATCTTTTAGAATTAAACTGAGTCGAGAATGAACCTGTCCGATTCAGAATATCGGATCGGGCGCTGATGCTGGGACTTTTGAGTGACTGTACTTTAGAACCTGCACAATATTTTATTGGTGCAGCAAATATTGATTTTCCATAACAAGTTAATATTTTTTTCTCCCTTTTCACAATGACGTTTACAGCCAACGAGCGCTTGCGTCTGTCTGTATCTGTGACGAGAGCAGCTGAAACACCAGTCATTAAATTTCATGACGTTCAAAACAGAACAAGTTTTTATGAAACCGAACCTTTTTTGATCTTGTGCAAACTGGAACTGTACCGACATACAAATGATCAGTCAAAAAATATTAGCACCAGCCAAATGCAAATTTATTGAAAGCCTTAACTGGCTGTGTTGAGTCACAACAGAGTTAACTTATGCTAGCATCTCTAAGCTCTGCAGCAGAAAATCAGGTTGGCACAAAATGTCTGCTGCTCTCAATTCAAAACAAGAGATGTATGCGAAATTAACTTTTACTGCATTAAGAAGCTACTGAGGATCCAAAGAATATTGTTCATTTATTTTACAATCAGAAAGCATCTTAATGTAGGTGGCTGATCAGTGTTTTTGTTGTTTTTTTTTTCATTTTGGTGAAAATTTCAAACATTTCAATAATTTTATAGACCATTCTAAAAATAAAATATAGATACAATGTTTCCATGTGAACTTAAAGGGGGCATTTTCACAGTGGTCAATTTTTTATTATGAAGTAAATAAATAAATCTAAAATGCAAGGTAGATGGGCCAACAGATAGGTGGGCCAATGAATGGACAAAAACAACTTTTAAAATAATAAAAAGTGTGGAAAATGTAAGAAATGACTTACCTCTTCACCTACCTCAGCAGTCTGGGGCCATAAACAAAAAGAGCCAACCTTTAATCAGCTAGATTTTCTTACCCATGTGACTAAGCTCACTGTTGAGCGTGTGCAGCCAGTACAGGTCCATGTCGTCCAGGTCGTAGCGGCACATGGCCTCTGCCAGCTCCTTGATGTTGACGTATCCGGGTTCCGTCGCTTCCTGGCCCGAACACTGGATGTACTTCCTCTGGTGGGTGTAAAGCACCTCTTTGGACTTCTCTGTGGTGACTCTGAACAGGTGGGAAGCGAGGAAAACCTTTCAGCAGCCTGCCGAGAGCAAGAGCGCTCGAGACAGGACGCAGCTTACCTCACGGACGGCTCGGGGATGGTGTCGGGACTGGCCAGCACCTGGACGCCCTTCTCCCACTCCTGCTTCCAGGTGTCGGCCAGCAGGCAGTAGTCCTCGGGCGACACGTGGTGGGAATCGGGGATCTTCATGGCACTGATCAGGTCTTTTCTGAACACCTGGAGGAGAGAAAGGAAAGTGGAAAAGTCTAGAGCAAGTCCTGGTGTGTTTTTTTTTTTTTTTTTTAAATCAGAGTTTCTTACTTCAGCAGGTTTTTTCGGGTCGGAAGCTGGGATTCCAGATTTACTCTCATATTTGTTGGAAGAGCAGAAAGAGGTTGAAGGACCTGAAAGGAAAAAGGGACGAGTGAGTGTTGATTACAGAGAAGAGAAACACAAAGGAGGTGCAGGTTCTTGCGTCTCGGACAAACGGGACTCACTCTCATTGTCGGAACTGTCGCTGCTGCTGGACGACCTGAGACGTTTCATCCTGTAACGTCCTGCAGGAGCAAAGGGGCAACTT
>VMRN01000035.1:2729794-2878910 GCA_010277015.1 Poeciliopsis turrubarensis
CGTGAAACATTCACGTACTGGAGCTACAAATACAATTTCCGCAAGAACATATCTAAACTTTCATTTGAAACGTCGTGTGTAAGATGGAAAAACACTCCTAATGCGTATTAAAAGTAAGCCATCATCTCATGTCCAAACACGGCATATTTTATTGACAAAAGCGATGCAGTTTATCAGATTATGAATCATAATCTCTTTCATCATCTGAAAGAGATTATGAGTTTCTTTTTACTCTATTTATTTCACTCTGCTTTTGTAAAATGCAGTTTTTAAGCCGCATGCTGCTTTTTGTTTTCCAGTGCATCTGTCGCAGGGAGTAGAAAATTAAACAAATTAAGCAAATCCAAACAGATGTTATTTTAAGTGACTACCTTGAATGCATCACCAGTTCCACACCAGACACTCCCCTTCGAGTGCTTCCTTTGCTTAAAAAACAGTAAACCGTGACAGAAACATAAATAAAAAAGATCAGATGACTAAAGAACACTCATTTTAGCTCTAATGTGCTGATAGTCGAAATGATGCATTCGCTAATAGTTGTTTGAGGTTTTTATACATGCTGACCTGGTGCTTATGAGGATGTTCTGAAACTGGACTTAAATATACACAGGTACAACAACAAAACTCCAAACACCACGTAACCGTGGGACAACCGCATGTCAGATTAGCGTCCTACTTTAACTGCCAGACTATTCTAATAATAGGTAATCTCTATCACAACTATCTTCATCCGGTCTTTTCAGTACTTTCTCTCTTTCCCCTCCTATGGCCACAACAACATGCCAAACAATTGAGACACAAAATAGGCAACCTTGTTTCGGTAATGAGGAGATTACTTAAAATAAACAAAGAAGCAAAAACAACCCAGTGACAGGTCACCCTTAAATGAATCACAGCTTTAGAGGTTGCAGCTTGAGGTCCCATGAACATTAATCAGACTGCATTCCTCACAGCAGCTGTTTTTCATGGTCAGGGATGATGAGTGCTACTATGAAACACGCCTTGCTCATAGCGCAGCGATTGACCAAAATTTCAAATTCATGCAATTAAGATTTGGGTCTAGAGTCTGCATCTTCTCGACATCACACGACGTGGGTAATCCAGAGTGAAGAGTGCATCTTAATGTTTCTAACATGACGATAGAAACATTTGGGATGGCCCTTCTATCTCATATGTATATGCTTTAGGTTGTTTTCCTGCTGGAAGGGGAACCTCTGTCTCACTCTCAAGCCTCTTAAAGTTTTTTGTCTGATATATATTTAGCTACACACACTTGCAAATTATGCACCACTTTGTGCTGGTTTGTCATATAAAATGCCAATATAAGATCTTTTGGTTTTAGAAGTATATGTGCTTTAACAGGAATAAAAATGAAGGAAACTAACTGATTTTTTTTTTAATGACCACTAGGGTTCAGTGCAACAACACCTACTTGAAGCCTCAACTCACCCTGAAGCCTCACTCTAGCTCTGACTCAGCAGCCACATTTTCCTACATGTTAACGCCACTTCTTTGTTTAAAAAGATCAGCAACTGCATAAGACCCAAATGGTGCGACTAAAACGGCACTTCTCCTGTGCATTCACCGGATACTAGTGACAACTTTTTTTACTTTCTTTTTGCTAAATGAAACCCTGTCCTGCCGCGTCGATCTCATTTGTAGATTTTTACATGAAGTGGAACGAGTAAGTCAGGTCACACCTGACGTGGGAATGTGCCTCCACACGAATCCAAAATGACCACTCATGAACCGTGTTCGGTTTCCTGCTTCAAGTCCTCATAAGCTTGCAGCTTACTTGATTTCTGTCTGAGTGACCAGATATTAAAGAGTGTAAAACACAAGATAATGTAGCTGGTGTTTAAACTCTGATCTCTAACCGCCTGGCTCAACATTGGAGGGTTCAAGAACAAGACGTGTCCAGTGGAAATTAAAACATATTAAAAAAAAAAAAAAAACCAAACACCTAAACTATCTGCTCTGACACCATCTTTTCACACTACTGTATATTGTCCCAAAAAATAAAAAGACGCTTACAGTTACACACAATATCCCATTCTTAACACAAAAGTTCACATTTTTTGGGGAAAAAAAAAAAATGAAGAGATTTGGATTTTTTTTTTCCCCCAGTCAAATATTTGTGAGATCAGGGACTGATGTTGGACGACAGAGCTTGGTTGTAATTAATCCCAAACATGCTTTAATACACTTTTGGATGTTACATCAGTGACGTAGCGTCTTTGAATTGATTTTTTTTTCATCCCAAAACCTCCCAACACACAGAACCATGATTCACCTTTTCAAATGTCTAATGAATGAATAATAAAGATCAACCCAAGCATCAAAGTTTGGAATCATAAAAAAAAAAAAAATCTACAGACTTACTCATGGTATTATTTTATAGAGCGGTTTAAAATATGATTTTTTAGACATTTGTCAGGTTGTTTTTCAACAGAATTCAAAATACAGCAATCGCCCAATGAAAATCGTTTAGGTTCCTTCAGTGACTTCAGCTTTCAGACTGAGGGTTTACAGACTGAGGGTTTACTGCTGGCCCGGTCCAGCAGTCATGCAAGAACCGCCACTGTGTTGGTTTTCCAAGTGGGTTTCTCCTCCAAACGCGTTTCGATCTGCTGCCATCACAACTACTACAAATTAATGCGGAGTATTTGGAAGGCACGCCCCTTTCCTCCCAACATCCAGCTCCCTCTCCAGACCAGATCATCCCAAACGGGATGTCGGATGTCTACTTCTCGTTTGTCCAGCGACGGCTCCTCCGATTTCCTGTTTTCGAGAGGAGTGACCTCCGAATTGCACCATCATCAGAAATCTCGGAGCAGTGAGTCAGTCGCTTGCGGTTCGGTTCGGGCGTGCAGGTGGTGGTCTCCTCCTCCACCGTCAGAGCGGAGCTTTTCGTTGCATTGCGCCGTGTCTCTTTAAAAGGTTGAGTTCTTCGGGCTGTGAGCCCTGGATTGTGTCTCCACTCGGTTTGCCATACCCACTCGGCTCGGCTGTGTGTGTGTGTCTGTGCGCGCGCGCGCGCGAGCGCTGTTCTTCCAGCTGTGACATGGCACAGAGGCTGCGTGTACTCTCAGTAGCAGCAGCATCCTAAACCATGGTCGCTCTCGGGAACGCAGCCAGCGCGGCTCGGGGAACCAGGGCGATGCTGCTGCCGGTCTGGACCTTACTGAACGCCGTGTCGGGACTGAAGGCGGAGGACGGCGGAATGGTGGAGGAACTTGTAACTGAGAAGGAGGCAGAGGAAAGTCACCGACAGGACAGCGTCAATTTGCTGACATTCATCTCGCTGCTGACTCTCACCATTCTCACCATATGGCTCTTCAAGCACAGGCGGGTTCGCTTTCTTCACGAGACCGGGCTGGCAATGATTTACGGTGAGCTTGGGTTTTTTTCACGCGCACATGACGCTGGCTCTCCTCCTGCAGCTACACCACCACCACCACCTTCCGCAGGCTTTACGTGATTCAGCCCCCCCTCCCCTTCCTCTCCCCACGCGCTCTCACAGCCTCTAATTGGTTGGGCTCGCGCTAATTTCTAGAAGGTGCTTTCAGCCGAGGCTCATCCCCACAGACAGAACTTAATGCACTTTAACGTGGTTGCGCCAGGGCCGGGTTTAGGAGGATACGGGGCCCTGGGCTAGAGCGAGTGTTCTTGCCCTGCCCACACAAGTTTCCTGCTGGCATTCCAATCAGGTTGATAGTCAGGTTTGTTTTGTTTCGTTTATACCTCATCTGATTAGTAATTGTTTCTCTGAAATGGTTATAATGGCTAAAAAACAATAGTTTGTCATACACGCTGGATCATTTCTAGGTTTTCTTGGTCTGCATGCGGTGTTGGGATGCAGTGAATCAAATGTGCACACACTGGAAGGGAAACAAGGCAGTGAAAGCTTGAGGTCAAGGGTTATGTTAGAGGCCTGGCTTTGACCATTTAGTGAATAGTGATGAAGTTGTATTTATTTTTTATTGGACAGATACAATAAACATCATTATCGGAAAACAATTCAATACACAGGCTTGATGCAATAAGCTATAAATCAATGAATCACATGATGAATTAAAGCAAACTCAATCATTTCCATTTGCATGATTTATAGTTTTTCCCTTTTTTTTCTCTCTCTCTCTCTTTCCACCAAAAACTGGATGACAAAAGTCCTCAGTTTGGTGCTCTGGTGTCAACTATGATCAGAAAGAAACGTAAAACAACATCTTCAAAACAACTTGGTCAAAATTACCATAGGCTATCTAAAACACGTGTCAAACTCAAGGCCCAGGGGCCAAATATGGCCCACAGTAGCTTTGTATGTGGCCCTCAAGACTCAAAGTTACATCAATGAGTCCCTCCAGTTTTTCAACAAATTTGCAAAACTCACTCAAACGTTCACACAAAATTCACATGAAATCTACAGATTTTCACACTTTGTTTCTGATTGTCAACACACATTTTTCCTGAAATGTGTGTTAAAATTTGAGGAAATCTTAATACACTGATGTTGAATGTTCTCAGAAGAACAGCCCTTTCAGAACATTCGTATTTTTGATGTGGCCCAAAATGAAAAATGAGTTCAACACTCCTGATCTAAAATGAGTATGGGCATCATAGGGCATGGAATTGAACATTTCAACATCAGTTATGTTTTTGTTTAGAAAAACCCAGATTTTAATGAGTTTCAGAGCTAACAACTCTTAACAGAAATGTCCGTATGTCCAAAGGTTTTTCTGCTAGACGGTATTTTACAGTCATGATTTGTTCTGCTCCAGTCACTGTCATGCTGTTCTTTCTCATCAAATGGACGCAGCGTCTCAGGTAGCAAGCTAGCAGTCATATCTGTTGTAGTATTAAAATTTATTTAACCTGTTATAAGAGCGTCGGCTTTATCTCCAAGCAGCTGACTTTCTTTTTTTTTTTTTTTTTTTTCAAACAAGAGAAAATGTCAAACTTCTGTTTTCAGCCAGCTAACATGTAGTGCACAGCAACAAGTGCAAGAAGGAGGGCCCTGTATGGTTTATACAACTGGGGTAAAAAAAAAAAACCTCTACGGTCACTCTGGCAACTCAATAAAATGAGTTTAAACAGCAGATATTGTATGTTTTTTAAAATCCTAACTTCTGCAGTTTAGATGCACATTTCCCGCTGATGTAGCTCTTGTACATCCAGACTTGTGCGACAGTGCTGGAGCCTCCCTTGTTGTTTGAGGAAGCTGAGCATTCACTTGGTCCGTTTGCATCTTGACGCTGCTCTGAATCGGATTACGGAGACTTGTGCTTTTGTCTCATGTTACGTCCATTACTATGGAAGAAAATGCACCAAATGCAGTTAGTGAGTGTAAAAACAGCCTTAAATGGATTCTAATCAAATGAACTCTTCAAAGCAATCTGTCAAAATTTTTGTGTATCAAATGCTAAATGCAGGTTTATTGTGCATGAGTGGAGAAATTCAGTCGTACCGGCAGCAAAGTGACATACAGCTTCATGTATGTAGATCCACATGAAGATAAAAATATAAAAACAGAAAGCAAGAATAACACCTGATTCAGTAAGGCCACAGCTGATATGTGAAACATGTCAGTTGTGTACGTCATTCCAAATGTCTTTGTTCGTCACCTTATTTGCCTCTATGAAGGTTTATTCTCTGTTGGGCTTGAGTATTGCTTAATGTGTGAATTATGTAATCTGAAATGGTGTTTCACTAAGACATAAATGTTTTTTTTTTTTTTATTTCTGCAAACAAAAATCAGTTCATTTCAGAAATGAAACCAACGTTCTTCTGATTATTGGTCACAAATCTGTGCCTCGGTTATTGTCAAGCTGCATGAAGAACAATATACACCTGTGCTGCAGGTCGGCCACACATTTTGCTGCAACACTTAAGAGACAAAACTTGCGCTGTCCAGTTGGGGCTACAAATGTCACTTATTAACCAGTGAGGGGGGGGAAAGGTTAGACTTTGATTTGTTTTGTTTTTTCCTTTTAATTTAATCATTGCTGCTTTTCGACCCTGAACTGTGGGCCCCAGTGGGATATGGTCGCGAAGCAGGCACCCCAAAACAGAAAACTGCCACTATAAGGCTGCAATAATGCTACATTTAAACACTTGAAGTTATTATTTTGGGAAATGTAGAGACTACGTGCACAAGCTGAGCTGTTTCTCCTTTTCACTTTTGTGTGTGCACCTGAACAAAGCTCTGTGAGATCAGAAGGATTATTCTGTTGCACGCTAAAAGTACCGATTAACCGCATAAAGAACAGCCTAAACAAAAAAGTTCTTTCGGTACTTTCTAGTCCAGATTTATGGAAAGCACCTAAAACTCCCTCTGTCTGTGATTCGAGAAATTTTTTTTCTTCATTTGTTTTGTCTTTTTTTTTTTTTTTTTTTTTTTTTTTTTCCAGAAACCGAAACAACAGGTGGTTTGATCCTGTGTCTGCACAAAACCATCTTGTGTTTGTGTGGTTAGGCCAAAGAGTGTGATGTTCACACTTAACCCACCGGCAGAGTGAATCAGCAAGCCTTGTAGCGCTCTGCTTTACTCTGTCCCATCACAGGATTTATGCTCCTCAGTGCCTCTCTCATCACTTTCTTCCCGACTCCGACTCTCTCCACCAGATTCTACCTGTCATGTTCTCATTTTTCCTTCTTTGCTCTGCTGCAACTTGATCCAGTCTTCTGGTAAACAAGAAATGCACGGAGAATTACAGTCACCAGCCACATTCTTAGGTAGATCTTAAACGGCGCTTGCTTACAGCAACTCGAAGCATTTGGGGATCCAGGTGAGGATCCAGGTGAGGATCCAGGTTCACACAGGCGCAGCAACATCAGATAACAAATTGGAGAAAGTGTTCCCTATTCTAATGTTTGAATTATTGGAGCAACATTCACACAGTGGGGTTAGAATAGGGTGTAACCAACACCCATGTTTGTCTTGTCTTCTGCGCTTCAGGCTGGTGGTGGTGGTTTAGTGATGTGGGGCGGGGGTGTCAAACGCATTTTTCTTTTGGGTCATATCAAGAATGTCCTTAAAGGGCAGGTTGTGCCAGAATGGATTGTTAAATATTAACAAACTGTTAAAATATTAATAAATATCTGTCTGCATTTGATGAGTGCTGCTTAAAATTAAATAGTGAAAATCTTTTCACACTGTTCAATCCCTCCAGGATTTAACGACTTTTTTTTCTTTCAGTAATTAAAATGACAAATTTTGTGGAGTTAATTTAGAAATATTTGCAAGATATTTTGCAATATTTGCACATATGTGTCGTATTAAACGTCTGCCTCCAAGCCACAGTTTCAAAACGTTGTTCCTCCGCCTCACAGAGAACCCATTTCTCCCCCATTCGGCTACTTCAGACTCGCCAGCAGCAACTGGCAAACACCTAGTAGAACTGCTCATCTTCTTAGCTGGTTTTAGGAGCTACTTCTCAACTCTGGTAAAAACGGGAGCAGTGCTGCGATGACTTCCTGAAGGCAGAGTTTCAGAAAGAGTAGGCGTTTCTAAAAGAGACAGAGGTCCGATTTTAAGGCGTTAAATTACAAACTCAGATTTCTTTAAAGCCATATTTGATGTATCAATCAAGTTTATTTGTATAGCACAATTTCAGCAGCAACACAGTTCAAAGTACTTTACATCATAAAAACACAAAAATACGACTCATAAAAGACAGTCGACAACGAAGGGACTTGCATTTTGTCAAGTCCCTTCGTTGCACATCAGAATGTCGATAAATATTTTATTATGCTTCATATATATGCAGCACTTTTATATCAAGTGAAGGTAATGTGCTAATTGATAGTGCCATTTTATATCTCAAAGTGCCTGGAGAAAACACAACACTTCCCATTTAACTTCCTCAGCCTTCTTGAGGATTGTTGCTGACCACATCCATCCATTTACGACCACATTGAAACCATATTGTCATCTCAATTTCCTGCTAGATACTGCACCATGTGACAAAACTCAGCTAATCTCAAGCCACTTTCTTATATATGGCAATGGGTTCACTGTATTCCAGTGGCTCCGGTCCAGTTGGGCTCCTCGGTGATGTGGTGCAACAGGAAATTGATATCAACCAAAGAAACTGCAGGAACTGTGTGATTTCAGCATGGAGTATGGCCTAAAATCTGATGACTGTTTCTGACACCCTGTTGAATGTATATGGCACAACGAACGAAGGGAGTCCAACCCTGTACTAGCATGTGTAACTAATACAATGGTTCCTGATCACATATCGTCACCAGTTTTAACTAGTTTGGTTGCTTGGGAGTTGTTTGGTTTAGTTGGTTATATCTATGTACGTGTGTCAAATGGACTTATAACCCTCCATCTTTGTTCTGATTGGGTTTATCAGGGTTGCTGGTCGGTGTGATCCTGCG
The DNA here is from genome assembly GCA_010277015.1 of Poeciliopsis turrubarensis. NCBI lineage: Eukaryota > Metazoa > Chordata > Actinopteri > Cyprinodontiformes > Poeciliidae > Poeciliopsis > Poeciliopsis turrubarensis. The sequence goes on from VMRN01000035.1 coordinate 2,738,180, forward strand.
TTATGGCATTCCAGCCACCAGCTACCACAACAAGACCCCCCCGAGCTGCTCGCTGAAGGAAGGACCGTCCAGCACGCTGCTGCTCAACGTCAGCGGCAAGTTCTTTGAGTACACCCTGAAAGGGGAGATCAACTTCAGGGAGATCCACAATGTGGAGCAGAACGATATGCTTCGCAAGGTAAGCAAAAGGAAAAAGGTGTCTCCATTCTGCTAACTTCACCAATTAATTGGGAATTTCTCATCCCTCTGCAGGTGACCTTTGACCCTGAGGTTTTCTTCAACATTTTGCTCCCTCCGATTATTTTCCATGCTGGGTACAGTCTGAAGAAGGTGAGATATTGCGCAGTCTGACTGCTTCTGAGATTAAGTGAAGCGACACAGTTACGTGAGGTGAGGCTGAGTCCGGCTGAAGCGTCTGCTGACGCAGTGTTTCATTGGACAGATGGCTCGCAAACAAACCCTGTCATTGGCCAGATTGTGAGGACACTCAACATAAGTGTCTCTTTGAAGGGAAGTCCAGAGCAGATGTCTTTCGTTTCCTCTTTGACATTTTTGCTGGCTCAGAAAAACGGCCGACTGTAGAAACAGTTTTTGCTTTTGTCTTCTTAAAGTCACTGGGTTTTATTTGGAGAATGTTCATTTGGATTTTAGTTGCGAATGTTTTCACCATTTTCATGGGGCCAATTTCTAGTAAAGTTTATGATCCTCTTCATAGCCATAATGTTTATTACATTGGAATTAGGCATGGGATGGGACAATGTAAGATTCGAGCTGCTGCAGAAAACTATGGTCAATCTGACACTTTCTGTGGCATCTCATTAAAAGTGTAGGAACAGTCTAATTATTATTATTATTTATTTAATTTCTTTGCAGTTTGGAAGCCTTAACCATTTTAAACGTTGGTGTGGGACCGGGTAACTGGTCCACTCTGTTCCAAGATGCAGTATCTAAATCTTTATGATTCACAGACTTTGGTTAACAGGGAATGAAGCATTAAATTCAAATTCAGAAATACTTTATTGATCCCAGAGGGAAATGAAATAATATGACAATATTACCCTTGTTGCCCTGGCATGTGACGCATGACAGGGCAACAAGGTAAATGGTTTATTTTGTAGGGTTGATCAGTCTTGCTTGCAAATGTATTATACTGGATAGAACAAAAGCTTTTGGTTTTGAAAAAAAAAAAAATATATATACACTTTAATTGCCTCTCCTCCATGTATAGGACTGTGTGATTATTATCAAACCTTGGCTTGCTAGTTTGAAAATAAGCATATTGTAATTATTATTGGGTGCATGCTCATCCCTTTAAGGTATTGCATGTTACATTAGCTTGGGATACTGGTAGCCAGTTCTGGAAAGTAAAACCCAACATTGATGTGTTGCAGTTGGACAAATCCAGTGTTATCTGCCAGTTTTTGTGTGCAGTGACCAGATTTATTACCGTTAGCATTTTCCTGCATTCTGTGCAGTCACATAGTAACTGTACTTGACTGTGTTCCTACAGCCATTGGCAGCCATGTTGGAGGTCCAGTTTGGTTGAGGGCCTCCAGTTTCCCAGGAATTCTCACTGAACATTCATGGTGGAATCATTGTAGACAGTTTAAGCAGTATTGCCTTATCGAAACGTAGTTCGTTTGTACTTTTAAGCATTTCAGGAACTAGCAAATATTTTTGCATTCTTTATCTACCTTTGATAACCAATAAAATTGTACAACGTCTCAAAAAGACAATGACAAGAAAAGCAACAAAAGTGAAGGCTAACTAGCTATCACAGTTAGCCCTCATTAAAACAACCAAATTAGCACATTTACAGATGATATTTATCTTTTTTTCCCCAAGATAACGTGTTCATAAATAACGTTTTAGAAGGGAGTACAAGTGAAATGATAATACAAAGTACTAGTTAGCATTAGCTCTTTAGCATCAGACAACTACCCTAAACTTATTATTTATTATCTAATCGGGCAGAGCTTTCTAGGTTCCCACTTAGTAAATTTTGAACATTTTGTGTTTCTTTCTTCATGTTAGAAATTGCTGAGTCAAATGATAGTCCTCAGGAAAAGGAAGAAGGGGGTCAGGTCAGCTAGAAAAGCTTGTTTTTTTTTTTTCCACACTCACAAGTATAATTTTTGTTTTTGCTCATTTTGAGCCGCATTTAAACACCAAAGCCACTCAGATTTGCATCTGATGTATAATAAAAAATTCGCTCAACATCGCTAAGCTGAGTTGTCACTGATCAGAACGTCAACAATTAAATTTGATCAGTGGGACCGTTCTAGAGGAAGACGCACATTTCCTGTAAAAGAAAAAGGAGAAAACCCCCGAATCAGCTCTTTTCAGTTTACTTTGCAGGGACAGTCAGATCAGGCGGGGTTATTTGGAAGTCATCTGTGTTTTGCTGCTTGTTTGTTTTTAAAAGCAGTCAACCAGCTGGATGTGTGTTTGTGTGGCTGACTGCGCCGTGGCAGTCACTGACCTGAAGGTTTCAGCGAGAAGGCGTATTTGTTTGTCAGCATGATCAAAACTGTTCTCAAGTATACAGATGTTTTCTTTCTCACCCTTGCTCACAAAACAATTACATTTCTCTTTTGTATATTCCCTTTCCAACCTTTTTCAGAGACACTTCTTCAGAAATCTTGGCTCCATCATCACCTACGCCTTCCTTGGCACTGCAATTTCATGCTTTGTTATTGGGTGAGGTTCTCCTTTCTGTTTATCAATCTTAAAAGAGATAACTCTTCCCTATTTCCCCCCCCTTCAACTGAACGCCTCTCCTCTGCTCGTCTATCCCCAGGAATCTGATGTACGGCGTGGTGAAGCTGATGAGGGCGGTCGGACAGCTGACTGATAAGTTCTACTACACTGACTGCCTTTTCTTTGGGGCCATCATCTCTGCCACAGACCCAGGTACAGCTCCAGAGCAATGAACTACACGTTCCAGCTGTGAGCTAATTGTGAATGTGGCTGTTTGCTTAGATCTCTTCGTAATTGCTGACATGTACTCGCAGTGACTGTGTTGGCGATTTTCAACGAGCTCCATGCAGACGGGGATCTGTACGCGCTGCTGTTCGGAGAGAGCGTTATGAATGACGCTGTGGCCATCGTCTTGTCCTCGTAAGTCATGTTACAGAAATATGTTCCTTACCTTTAGTGGGAAAATGCCAGATTGTAGTGAATTTGTAGGTATTTCTGAAAACAGGATTAGTCTGATTATGCGTTTAGCTTTTCACTGTTTAGAAGTTTCAACTCGCATTGAAAAGTTCATATTTATTGGATACGATGTTGCTTTAGTAGGTGCAGCCCATGCTCACTTTCAGAAGAATTTCTGTGGGCTGCATTGACCTGCATGGGTAGTTGTGAGTCGTCACTCCACTGTATAAAAACTAGATACTTAACTGATACTTGGAGTTTTCCGCTTGATGCTCACGGTGACACTCATTTTCCAGTGGAGATCCTTGGCCTCAGACTTGAGCATGTTCAGTTTGAGTTGCTTAAGACGGCAAAACGTAAAGTCAAATGGTGGCTCCTGTCTGACTAACCCCTTCTAATACATTTCACTTTTCCATAAGCTTGCTGATATGACACCCTAACCGTAAGGTGTCATACTGAGGAGACTCAAAATGTAATTCCCCAAAAATCCAAACTCCCTTTTTTTTTTTAACTGAGCAGATTTGTGCTAAACATGTTGCAGCTAGTGCTAGCTAGCTATTGTTTTGGAGGAAATATTATCATCTATCTGCTCTACATAATAAAAATAAATGTTATTTCAAGTCCAGTAAAGTATTTGAACAGATTTGGTCACAAGTTACTTTGCAAATCAAACTGTTTTTATGCACAACATGTAAGCAGTCTGCGGTAGAAGTTCACCTCTTTTTCAGACGTTTCTCCTTAAATCAATGTATTTTATTTATGTTCATGGTCCATTTTGGTGCTTTCTGAAATATGGGTTTCAATCAAAACGTTTTTTCAAGTTGTTGTTGAATTTCACACTGATTAGTGAAGCCTGCTTCCTTTCATCACTGCTTCTCTTGGCACATGGCACTCTACCTCCCTCTAGTGGAAGACATGAATCACTTGTTTCAATGGAGGAGATTGATAAAATGCTCCAGGTGGTTAATCTATTTTTCAAAAAGACACTTGTGGTAAAAAAATTTAATGCAAGCTCAGTGTTACCAAAGTGAGTGTTGATATTAATGATTTTGACCCATACCAGAATTACACTAACAAGTTATGCCTTGTGTGTTTTTGTTTTTTTTTTTACATCTCAGCTCCATCGTGGCCTACCAGCCTGCTGGTGCAAACACACACATGTTTGACGCCTCTGCCTTTTTCAAGTCCGTTGGAATTTTCTTGGGGATTTTCAGCGGCTCCTTTGTGATGGGCGCCGCCACAGGCGTCGTCACGGCTCTCATATCCTGCTCTGTGCGCACACTTTAAAATCCAACCGCATTCTAGACCATATCTAATAGTCTGAGTCATGTTGTTTCTGTTGAGAGTGGTTCATGAAAATGCAAAGCCTTGTTGGCCTTTAACTGGACTCTACGTCACCAAGTTCACCAAGCTGCACTGCTTCCCTCTGCTGGAGACGGCGCTCTTCTTCCTCATGTCCTGGAGCACGTTCCTGCTGGCCGAGGCCTGCGGCTTCACCGGTGAGCCGTCTGGATTTACTTATGTTCCAGTGTATGTCATGAAGAGTTTTCCTTAAAAAGGTTGGAACTTGATTTGGACAGTTTGGATAATTCTGGATAAGCATGTTAAAGAAAATGAGGGTTTGAAATTGAACTTGTCATGTTGTCACTCAGGGTCTGGTTTAGATGTCAAACGGAGCATCATTAGGCATTTAAACCAGGGATGTCAAAGTCAAACACCGAGGGCCAAAAAAACCAAATTTGCTACAAGCCGAGGGCCAGACTGGTTCTACGTTTATTAAAATATGTTGAAATGATTGCACATAGCCTGTTGAACCAAGACCTAACACAATATTACATATATTATTTAATAAATAAATGAATAAAGCAATATTTTCTTTTGACTCTGTCAGTAACCTCAAGGGAAAACATTCTCTACAGGCAAACAGCAAAAAATTTAACTGTCTTGAAAAACTAAATGTTTCTTAATATCAAGATAAATGCATAAATTAAAGTGCATGCATTATAAACTGAAAATGCATAATTGTGCTGCTCTATGATGTCCATCTTCTTGTCTTTGTGTGTTTCTGAGAAGCTAGATAGTGCCTTCTTAGATTATATTCTTACATTATAGCCAAACTTTCTCCACACAGAAGACACAGTTTTTGCCTTTGACCTCTGTGGACATGAACTCTGCCTCCCACCTGGACTGAAACCCCCTGTCCACTAAACGTTTAGCCGTTTTTGAGGAGGGGGCACCTGAAAGTTGATCTCTTCTCTGATTGCTGATGAACAATGAAGCTGCTTGTGCGCTGCAGTGACTTCTCGGGCTACTGTTGCGTTGTGGGGACAGCCACCATGATCATCTCATGGTGGCAAAAGCAACAATAAAAGAAACAAAGCTAGTGTGCTCTGGACTTAAGATGGAGTAAATAAACAAATTGGACATTTCTCTAATTTTTGTACATGTACAAGAAAAAGTATCTGAGGGCACAATTTGGGTTTATCACAGAAACTGAGCATGGACGATTTCTGCATATGCTTTTTCCCAGTGGTTTTCTCGTCATATTAAAAAAAAAAAAAATCATTACTGTAGGGTAAAATCGGTCAAGCATAAAATCATGTCTTCCTGTTTTTACAAGAAGTTTTATCATCTAAAAAAATAATTTTGTTTTAGTTTTTCATAAATATATGATTCATTTTTCTACAAATGCGAGGTAATCATGAGGTATTTCATCGCTAAAATAAAAATGCAACAATGCCCTAAAAACACAAATTAAGGTTTTAAAAAAAAAATAACACTGCAGACAAATAATCCTCCAGAGACGCAGTGAAAGAACTTGTTGATTTATCTTTCTGATGAATTGTCCGGCTGCGTGTTTAAAATCCGCCGGCTTGCCTGTGTGCTGCAGCATGTCGGTGGAGTTCGCTGTAACACGTGTGTGTTGTTCTCCAACAGGTGTTGTGGCCGTGCTGTTCTGTGGCATCACCCAGGCTCACTACACGTGCAACAACCTCTCTGAGGAGTCTACAAAACGCACCAAGCAGGTAATATCTGGCCGGGGGGCCGCCATCAAGCAGCCCGTTTAATTTTGAACCCGCTATAACTTCCCCCATAATCCGCCAGGGTGATGGTTCCAGATGGCTCCACGATCAGCCCCATGTGACCTTAATCGGAGCTGTCTGAGGACATCCGTCCTGACATGACTGCTCGGTTTCCCAGAGGGGACTCAGTCTTGCAGATTAGCATGTAAACACCATGCAGTGTGACACATTTAGATCAGTATGCAGCCTGACTCTTGCCGGCCTGTTTCAGTGCCAGTCACCCTGAACATATAGTGTCGCTGTTTAAAGCTCATTGTGCCGCTTATTGTTTCCAAGTAAAAACTCTCAAATTGTTTTTCTTTCACAGCTCTTTGAAGTTCTTCACTTCCTGGCTGAGAATTTCATCTTCTCGTACATGGGCTTGGCTCTGTTCACCTTCCAGAAACACATCTTCAGTCCCATTTTTATCATAGGAGCTTTTGTATCCTTGAATAAATAAATAAATAATGTATAACTCCTCAGGGTTTGCCGCGGCAGTCATCCAGCAGCCCACTGTGTTTTTGAGTTAAAGATGTTTAATTGTTCTTGTTTGTATTAAACAGCTGCCACGGCCTTAATTGATGTCAGATTATAGTCCCTGATCTATTTAGTGAGTAATAAAAAGTCGTTTTTACCGTCATAAATAAGCACAAATATTTCCAAATTAGTACCACAAACACTTTGATTTTTATTGCTAAAAGTATCACAAAATCCTGGAGGGACTGCAAAGATGTTCAATAATATTTAATTTTAAGAATTCATTGATATTTGAATAGTTTTGGAACAGGTTTTATAAAATACATTGTGGCACAACCGAAAATGACCCAAAACGAAAATGAGTCCGTGTGTTCACATACTGACCATACTGTGTCACCCAAGAGGCTCTTCAGTCTGTGCTATCACATCTGCTGATGTATATAAAAAAAAACTATAGTAAATACACACACCATGCTTAGCCTGGTGGCCCGCCAGGCTTATAGTACCATGGGGGAAACTCTAAAATACTCTAAATACTCCACAGTTTGATAGCATTGGACTTCTTAACCAACTTGTGTCAGATAGCCATATTTATCGGCAGAGCTCTCAACATTTACCCGCTGTCCTTCCTCCTCAACCTCGGTCGAAGGGACAAGATCAGGGGAAACTTCCAGCACATGATGATGTTTGCAGGTACAAAACAAAATCAAAAGGTTCAACTCGTATCACTAATCTCAACAGATTTGGTGTGTAACAGTTTTGGCACGGCAACCTTTCCAGGTTTGCGCGGGGCGATGGCGTTTGCCTTGGCTATCCGGGACACTGCCACCTCCGCCCGGCAGATGATGTTCACCACCACTCTGCTGATCGTCTTCTTCACCGTCTGGGTGTTCGGTGGGGGAACCACTCCCATGCTCTCCTGGCTGCATATCAGGTGACAGAACCGCTCTGGAAATAACAAAACCTCATGGGAAAAAAAACAATTTTTGGAAGCGCATCATATTCCAGACAGTTTATTAAAGAAAAAAAAATCCTACGGATAAAACTGATGCTTATAGAATGTCCAGGATTTCACTGTAATTAATTTTCTGTCAAGTATTGAAGAATTTCTGAAGAACAACTCTTTGTTGCCGTTTTAAAGCATCGTTGCAGAATCTAGAAATGATTTAAGATGGAGGTATAGTTAAAGCATTTGTTAGTTTTTCTGTCAGAAGTTGAATGATCTAAAATTGACATGATGGTTTCTTCTGTAGCCTTTTTTGCTGTGCTAATGTAAGATAATGCTAAGCTACACATTTGCCTAACTTATGCAATAGCTTAGCGCTAGCTACGTGGTGGCAATCAGTTCCTCCACTTCCCATTTGTTTACATGAAATCCCATTTAAATCATGCTTTTATGTTTGTTGTATCTAGCTAAGAGGAAAATTGGGCAAGCCTTTTGTGTATTTATTCACTGTTCACTGACTTGTTAGCATCTACGGTCCACTAGTTTAGACGTTTGCTCACACTAGTTCAGAAGAAGCTCTGAAGACGTGACATGGTTCTTCTTGTCCTTGTATGAGAACGACTTGTACCTTTTGGATAAGGACCCACTTGTGTTCATACTATTTACACCCCAGCTAATCAACCATGCTCTATTTAAAGTTTTATTTTATGGTTTGTGCTCTTGTTCTGACACTTTTTTGCTTCATCTTTTATGAGTTTGGCACCACCCTCTGAGTTGGGCTGGTTTTGTGCCACGCCTGTGCGCACAACCAATACGGGGCCACAGAAATCCGGGACGCATGCAGACGTCTGTAAAGCTGCCAACTGGGCATGTACAGATGATAAAATTTAAGCAGACCTGGGAGTATGACTTGGGATTTACTAATATCACCATGTTTTTTTGTCATACTTTCAGGACTGGTAGTAGTCTCTGGAAGAACTGTGCTAGTCTCACAAATGTCTCAACCAGCAGGCTTTTCGAAGGACTTAACTGATTGAAAGATTTGAAGACAATCTTTACTTTAAATATGGTAAACCAGTTCACATCGAAGGCTGTACTACGTAATAAAGGTCCAATGTTCATTACTAGTGAACTAGGAGATCTTTTTGGAACATTGGTTTAATAATTAGCATGTTAAGATACTCAAAGGAACTAAAAACATAAAAACCTCACCTGGTTTGCTTCAGCAAATCAACCAATGCGCATTGAGACTAAACTGGGCAGAGTTTGAGTTAACTAAACATGCTAGCATTTCATATTATTTGATTAATTAGTATGATGTGGCCTAATAGCATGGACATTTGAGCAACCAGTGCAGCCAGCTTAAGTGTTGCAGTATTGTTGTGACTGTCAACAGCATTGAATGCGTACCGAAAAGGCTTTCCAGAATCCCCTCAAACTTGGCATGAAAACATATTTCAGTGGTAAACCAGGCTTTGAGTTTGTAATTTAATAAGCGGTGGGCTGCCAGGAGAGGGGGCAAGAGTTCTCTGCTGCTCTCAGAAGTATCCCAGGAGCTCTGTGGGGAGGAACAGATTTGTCCTCGAGTACAAATAATGTGATCAGTGTGCCAAGTGTCTGTGTTCTGTGTTGTGCCACTGCTGTTGCAGTAATGTGATTTGGTTCTTTTTTTTTTTCCTCCTTCTTCTTTGGTCTGGGTTGAGCACTGCTCCACTTCTATCTGTTGTCTGCCCATGATGCACTGAGAGCTTCGCCTTTATCACGATAGAGCGGATTATCTCGTTCATGGCAGCAGCGGCCTGAGCGAGCAGGCTCTGTTTAATATGAGTAATGCCTCCTCGGACCGGACTGGAGCCATTGTTCGGCAGGGGCTTTAGAGCACTGCCAAGCTGCCCCCCTCCGTGAACTCAGCGCAGTAGATACTGGGACATGTGCTTTACCGCATGCAAATGTCAGCTGCGTGGTTTCAGTGTAATGCTATGTAACTGACGACACAAAAATATCTGGACACTTTGGTTAACAGCAGCCTGTTATTCAGCTCCATCTTCGCCTCTGTTTTATTACTGAGGGCCACGCTATCTGTAACTTGTTGTGGCAGAGCATCTGGTGAAGCCGTTTGGATCACCAGGCTCTCAATGGTGACGACTGAGATGCGATGTGGGACTGCTGCTGTGTTGTCTGTAAAGAAACGCTGCTGGTGTTTTGGCTTCAGATGAGGGTTTGTAAGCAGGCGAGTGCGCTGCTTAGCTCGACGCCGAGAGCAAAGAGATCCTTGTTAGGTTCTGCTAATACGTTTGAGTTTTTAATTTTCAGGGTAATCCTTTTGATAGTTCATGCAACATCTTTTTTTGGCTGCACTGGAGTTTTTCCTTTGACTTTTCTCTCAGGTTAATGATTTCTGTCAATCGTATGAGGGCACAGAAATGATCATTTAGTTCACTTCTTGTCTACTGTGCTTTATATATCTTCTTTCTTTGCAGTTAATGGCCATCAATTGTAAAGATATGTGCCAAATTCTTTAAATAAGTAGCTACCGTAAGGACTTTGTGAGGCCAAGATGGAAATCTTAGTTGCAGCTTTTAAAAATGTTTGTAATTCTTCTGACTGTAGATGCTGGTAATTTTAGACCCGCAGTCATTTTTTTCCTACATATCTTTTGACCTATAATGATGAGAACAAGGCAGATAAGCAGATGGAAATGAGCTTCCGCTTAATTTCCTGGTTGTTGCCTCCCCACAAAAGGAAACTCATCTTTTAGATGATCTTTTATAGATCTAGAGGTTTCAGCGTCATTCCCAGACGAACTCACTCACTCTGAATTATCTTCATACTGCCTTATTTTTACATTACTTTAAAGTTGATGCAGACATAAGCAAATGGTAAAACTGAAAGGTGCCAGTCTGTGTATTGTTTTTATCTTCTTATATGCAGTTGCCATTAGTTCAGTTGCTATAAGCTGTTTTACATAAATAACTTCTGCTCTCCCCAGTTGTAGCTTGTCTTGAGTCGTTGTTTCCATAGATACAAACCACATTCCCATCTTTGTTAATAATAGGAGTGTAACAAATACTATTATAATCATTTGCATAGTGACTATTTTTCAGCAGATTCCTGTGAATGCTTTGAGACTCTGACTTATTAAGAATTATTTACATATGTTGTAGTGAATATGCACCTCGAGTTTTCCTTAGACTTATCAGTGAACGCAAATACAATCCCAAAGCTTGATAAATGTAACTAAAGTGCCATTTCAATAAAACACAATCAATCCAAAAAGTCAGTTTGTTGAAGTCTGACTCAAATAAAATAATATTTTCTGGCTATTATGTTTTGAACGCCTCCCACAGAAATGAGACTTTGTCGTAGTGCAAGAACTGAGGGAGGAAAAGCGGTAAACTGAGACGTTATATTCCAAAATAGACAAACCCCCAGTTGCAAAGCAGTGGAACTTGTTCCAGTAAAAGCACTGGTTTCGCTCATTCCTCAGCTGAAGAGCAGTGGTGATGTCATCCGGCAGTATTTTTTATGTGAACATATGAACATCTGCAAAGCCTCAGTGCCAAGTGCAACAAAAAAAAAGAGGATTATGTTTAGCCCTCGCTGTTGCCAACAGTGTGTTTGGTTTTTTTTGTTTTGTTTTGTTTTTATACGGCGTGTTGTCACTTTCTACTCAGCGTGACAGTAAAATGTCACTCGCTTTGACTTGTTTCTTGTTTTGTCACATTTTCCGACCGCAAAGTTCTGTGTCTCTTATGTGATCAACTTCTGCAAAGCAGAGCGTAATGAGGAAGCAGAAGAAAAAAAATAAATGCTTTCAAATTATTTCCTATAAGAATCTAAAAAAAAAAAGAGGCATGATTCTGCCACCACCGTGTATCATGGCTATGACCTCCACTATGGGAGATAGAGTCGAGTAATATTACTTTAATATCATTCACAGTCCAGCATTTTGTTTCCTCACTTCAATTTTTCTTTCTTTTAATTATTGTTATCCAATTTTCCCCTCCAAACAGTTAAAGATTATGACTGAGAAAGTATACAATGTTCAAGTGACTTACTTTATCATTTTCTTTTCCAGTGCAGGTGAAAAAAAGACGTTTTTGTATCCAGAAATGTCATGTAAATAAAAAACAAAACAGCATTTCCTGAGGATTATGATTTCCTTTAGTTCTCCGTTTCTCCTCGGTGTTTGTTACTCCACCAGGTAAACGTCTCGCATCTCTGCCTGGTTTTAAATGTTCTCAAACCCTGTGTTTATGATAGATATAGATATGGAAACGGCAAAAGATTTCAAGATGACAGCCGCCGCCACGGAAAGTGGGAATACTCCAGGTGCCGTATACGAACGCGAATCGGTTCACTGGTGCTAATTGGTGTTGGGAGAGGAAAATCTCCTGGTGTGTTTTGGTGAAGGGGAGTAAAAGTGGGCATCTTCAAAAATTGTCTATTTAAAAAAAAAAAAAAAAAAATAATCTGTTTAGAAAAAGGGGTTGAAACCACCTGGGCGTGGAGCTGAGTGTGGCTGAGGTTGAGGCTCTGCTGCCGTAAAACGCTCCAGTCAAGGCTGCTCTTTGTGTTGTGAGAAAAAAATCTATTCCTCTTTCTTTTTTCTGTCCTCTCTGTTGACTAGACACTTTTTTCTTACTTTAGTTTTTTTTTTTTTTCTCCATTCCCCCACACAGGGTCATAAAAACCAACCTGCTCTACTTGGAAACATCTGCGTTTCTTAGTAGAGCGGAAACGCTGACATGTAGGGTGACATGAAGAGAACAAAAACCTGAACTATGATTGCTTCGTCTTTTTTTTTTTCTTCTTCTTCTTCCTCGCTCTTTTCAGGATTTGCTTGTGGACAGAAACAAAATTGCTCGCAAGGAATATTTGACGGATTAGAAGGAGAAGAGTGGGTTGTTCGGGATTAGGATTACAGGGTGTGATGAAGTGGTGAGAGGATTCCCTCGCAGCCTGTTCATGTAGAGCCGTTTGTTTCCCTTTATACTGGGAGATGTGAGTCAGGCTCCATGTTTAACTTTTATTTCAGGAGGAGAGCATTTACGCTGTCAAGTTTGTTCCTCCCAGATACTTCTTTGCTGCATCATTTGCATGCCCCCTGGTGTCTTTGCAGCCTCCTCCCTCCCCCGATCCTCTCTGGTGTGTGTGTTTAGTTGAGACAAGGGTCTTGAAAGACAGCTGGATGCTTTGGGCTCTTCTTTTGAAACTGCAAAGGTAAAGAGAGGGAGAATCTCTTACCCAGAAAGCCCATTTCCTCCCGGTGACAGTCCTGGAGGGGTTTTAAAGATAACCACACACACCAGTCAGACGTTCCGCGGTGCAGGCAGGATCGGGTGGGATTTAAAACACATCCACGACAGGTTACGTGTCTCTCCCTTGGCATCTGTCCAGATGGATTGGAGTGAGCTGAACCAAAATAAAAGCGCCCTCTTGAGAATCGGGCCTGCTGAGGTTGAACACTTTTCAGCTGTTGAGAGACGTTGTAGAAATAAAGCATGAGCGGCGAAAAAGACTGGAAATGGGCTCATGCTATGTAAATAAATCCTTTCCTTTCTTCGAAATCACTTTGTCTTGAAGAGAGTTTTACAGCAACGTTATCTGCTGGTTAGCTCAGCTGAATGGAAAGAAATGGCTAGAAGTGACTGTAAGGGCGTCTGAGTTAATTAGAAAGGATCTAAAAGTCAAAAAACTCTTGAGTTGCATAGACAAATTAGACAGCGATACGTTTAGCATTTGTTTCTGTTCGGCGATAATGAAAATCTAAAAAAACAGCATTACATAAGCAGACTTATTAAAACTTTTTTTTTAAAAATTACATAGTTATGGTGACATGGTCTACACAATCACACGAATCACACTGCAGTCGTTGATTTTGAGCCCTAGGTCACATTAAATAAATTTGGAAAGTTAAGTGGAAGGAAAAAATATTTAGAAATAGATTTACAAACAACTGACTAGCTGCAGCCTTACAAAGACCAGACCAAATTGAATTCAAGCGTTTTTTAGGATAAAAAAACGCTTGAGGCTGACCTTTTGGTCAGCCTCAGTCCAGACCGGTCTGGACTGAGGCTGACGCTGCGGTGCGTTCCAGTTTCGTTGCACGTGGGTTTGATGTTACATCCAGGTCAACAGCTAATGGAAATCGTGAAAATAAATTTGTCTAATGGGAATGCGGCAATTCAAAAAAAGCCAAATTTTTCTATAAAAAAGTTTTGCGCTTTTAAAAGTTTTTATTCACGTAGAAATGTGTTTATTTCGTAAAACTGCAATGGAAGCACTTTTTCGCGTCACACGAGTGACGGGTATCAACAGTTGGACGTTACTACTGGAGGAAAACACGAACAAGATCACAGGAAGTAGTAGAATTAAATATTTTTTCCTTTCTGGATTTTGCAGGTGCTGCATGTTAAATTGAATTTATTAATTAATTAAATTTTGTGGATTAAAAAATTAAATAAAGTGTGTAAAAGTTATAAATGTTTTACAACTTTCACAAAATGCTTTGATTTGACCCATTTTTTCCTTTCACACTTGCACTAAATAAACTAAGACAGTTGAGAATAATCTCACACGCCACAAAGAGCAGCTTCAACTTTCTAAGCAAGTTAAAATATGACTTGGTTCTGAGGTTGATCATTTATATTTTCATAGAAAAAAAATGCTAACCGGACAGAAGACCCTCCACGTCTGTGTCATACTTACCTCGTGTCTCTAACCTGCTTTGGGTTAAATGCTGATGCTGGCCTGCGTCTTGGGGAACAAGGTTTAGCACCTCAGCACTTTGGTGTGCTAGGATACGAGTACGTCTCGTAACTTATTGCTTAGCAATAAGTTAAACAGAAGTGACAGAAGTGTTGTTGCTTTGTCTCCTGTGTTGCAGGGTTGGTGTGGATTCTGATCAAGACCTGCAGCCCTCTGGCGACAGTTTCCAAGTCCTCCAGGGGGTGAGGAGCTCACTCACACCCACTTTGGGATCCTCTGGGTCTCTGCCACGTTCTGAACACGTTCTGTTCCACTTTCTGCTGGGGGTTTTCCTGTTTGTTTTTGTTTTTTTCCCCCATAGTTTATGAAGGTTCAAACTCAGGAAGTCTAAAATGTAGTCTCAGAAAAATGAAGACGAAAGTAGAATAGAGAAGCTGTGTGCTGTCAGATGTTATTTTAGGACTTGTCCCTGCAAGCCTACCTGCTGGATCAACTCTTGCCCAATCTGTCGTTTGACTCACAGTGACCTGTAAAACAGGATGTGATTTCTGTTGTTATACGCTGCTGCTATGATCTTAATCTTAAACAAAACATCTTCCCAGCTACAGTGAGAGCAAATCTGGTTCACAAGCCAGCAGCTTTAAAGTTTGACTGAAAAATACATGGATGAGGCTTGACATTGTGAGATGGGCACCATGAATGACATTGATTTTCTCTTCGCTGTGGCATCTGTTTGTGGTGCAAACCATAAGTAAAAATGGTAAAAAAAAAAAAAATAATAAAAAAAGTAAACTTTTTTGGAGGTCTGCAAAAAAAGAAAGTCGTAAATCCCCCCAGCACCTGTACTTTTCTTCTGGACGAAAAAAAAAAAAAGTGTCCTTCCGAAATCTTTGCTTCTTTTAAGCATTTATAGATTTATAGTTCATGGCCCAAGATAACATGTCCAGATTTAGCCTATATTGCCATAGCTCCAAATCTGTCCGACCAAATTTTGTTACCAATTTTCAAGGCTTTTAGTTCAGTTCATTAGTCTTGACTTGCTAAGCATAATTTCTGTCCTACATCACTCTGGCTACATACGGAAGTGTAGATGATTTTTCTTACGACCACAGTCTGTGCTCTTCTTTTGCTACACTCTGCAATTCTCACCCCACTTTATCAGCCGACCATGGGCCACACAAGCTGTCCTTTTGTTTTCCCGACTTCAGCACCTGCCCCGCAAAATGTCTGCGCACGCGACACAGATGAATGTTCATCACAAAAACTTCCCTTTAGTCAGGCGAGAGACACACCATGGGTTGGATCCACACATTAAACCGATTTGCATTAGATTCCTCATCTGTCATGGTAGCAGGAAAAACAAGTGACTGGTGCTGGTGTCTGATTGCATTCACTGTGACAAAGGCAAAATGTCATTTTTGTTTGTTTTTTTTTGGGTTTTTTTCAATCTAGGATGGGAACCAGGATGAGGGCCAGAGTAAAACCAAACAGGAGAGTGCCTGGCTCTTCAGACTCTGGTATACATTTGATCACAAGTATCCTTTTTTGTGTGTATAAATCCCATGTGACTCAGTCACAAGGTAAATATCTCAGATAATCCATCAGGATGACTGCCTGGTCCACATTTGCTATGCAAACCGGTTCCTCCTGGATTAGATAATTTGACATAATTTTGAGAAATGTTTTGCTTTTCCCTCCTGGTGGCCCACAACGACAGACTCAAGGTAATGCGTTCAGTGACTCATTCTCCCATTTACTCCAATCTTCCCATCCCTGCTGAACAATTGTCTTCCCCAGGTGGTTGATTGTGTTTCTGTCTCTTTAAACGAGGCAGCTGCGTTTTCCAGAAGCGGAAAATCCTCCCCCCCTGCTGCCGCACGCTATCTGGAGCCAAAGAAAAGCAACAGACCATTTGACATACTTTAGGTTGTTTCTCCCGAGTGCCACCGACTGTGGGTGTAAATATCCAAGCGTGGTGCATGGGACCAGCAGATTCCAGTCCCCGCCATTTGAACGCGGCACTTAGTTTTCCAAAGCAGCTTAACCTGGTTAAGCCGAGTCCTTTGCTGCAAAATCACATGAACTCACCGAGTTGTTTTGGTCGAGTTTCTACTGCAAATAACATAAAATGAGACAAAACTAACTTACAAGTAACTTTTCAGCAATATTTAGAAGCCGTTTTTATGTTAACAATTCATTAAACATTCTGAAAAAGTGCCAGTCCACTGGCACATTATAAGTGAAATAATCTACCAGTGGAACTGGTACTTTTTAGGGAATTATTGCCTTAAAACAAGCTCCCATATCATGCTCAAAAAATATTCAGTCAGTTTTCTCTCATTTTGAGTCTACTCGCATACACTTGCAGGCTGCACAGCGGCGCATTTGGTAGCACCGTTGCCTGGCAGCAAGAAGGTCCTGGGTTCGATTCCTGGACTGGGGTCTTTCTGCACAGAGTTTGCATGGTGTGCAAACTCTGTGCAGAACTCTAGCTTCCTACCATAGTCCATGACTGTCAGGTTAATTGGTCTCTCTAAATTCTCCCAAGGTGTGAGTGTGTCTGCATAGTTGGTTGCCCTTTGACCCTGTCCGGGGTGACCCCTCCTCTTGCCTGGAACCCGAGCTGGAGATGGGCACCAGCACCCCTCATGACTCCACTGGGTGTTAGAAAATGGATGGATAAGATACTTACACTTGACACTAAACCAAAAAAAATGTTATTTGTTTATCTGTTCTCTGTAAAATGAAGAATGCGGCTCAGGTGTAAAAATGCCACAACGATCCCACCAGCGCACATCCCTCTAAATTATTACATTTCTGTTGTAACATTTTGCTAAAACCTTCGATAAATCTTGTGTTCCAAGTTTAAATTCAACCTTTTTATTGAGATTTTTTATTTATTTTTTTTTTCAGATTTGCAATGTGTGTCTCTTATTAATTTTTGATTTCCCTTAATTACATCCCAGTTACCTTAAGCCCATTTTGACACACAGCGGTCCACCTCTGACCTCCACTCTGCCCAGTTACTGTGGCCCACTGGCAAGCTGCCTTACCAGTCCACGGGCATATGAAGTGAGTATATTTTTATTTTATTTATTTTTTTATTGTTAAAAATATATAAGCTTAAAATCTACATGTGACGAAAAAATGCAGATCTTTATTGCTGTACTAATGTGTGGAAGTATCTGGTTTGTAGAACACGTACAGTGTGAATCTGGTGGACTTTCTGTGTCATACTTGAAAGATAAATACCTTAGTTGAGGGTAAGAAATTAAAAATGAACTTAATTAAAAATCTTAAGGTATTAAACTCAAATTACTCTCCATTTAAGCTGCTGTTTTTAAAGCTGGTAAATGATTCTGAAACACTTTTCTGACACTCAAAGAGCCTTCAGGGACATGAAACATGAAGCCAGAGCTGGAATATGGAGAGAGAGTGTGTATTATTTACAAACATCTGAGGATTTTTAAAAATTATTATTATTTAAAAAGCCCTTTTTTAACAGGTATTTGTTGATTGGATGTCTAGTTGCTCATTGGCAACAGAGAGAAAAAAAAAAAAAAAGAGAGTGAGCACTTTCGCTTTTCCCCAAGGATCTTCTATGCAGGAAAAGTTGGTGAGTCATAAAAATAAAATGAAGAGATTTCAGAATTGTGACTTAATTTCAGCTTCCTTTAAAAGGGGGTAAATACTTTTTCACATGCAGCCAACTTAGAGGGGATGGCTTTTGTTTTTTGCCTCAAGAAGAAAAAAAAACGAAAAAAAAAAAAAAAATCACGTGGTTTCATCTGTTGTCACATGATGCATGAAATGATGATGTGAAAACTGCATTTTGTATTTACTTGGTCATCTTTGCCTATAAGTGAGGGGGAACAGAAAAAAAAAAAGCTGAAATCGCAAATGCTTTTTCACAGCGTGCACGCGCCGCAGCAGCCGCAGATATCACATCAAACTGGTTTTAATCCGTGGTAAACTGAAAGATAGACAGTGATAAATAACCTTTTTAAAAGCATCTGTTTGTCAGCTTTAAAGACAGGAAAGATCCTTAAATGTGATTTTATTTTATTTTTTATCCATCTGGTGTTATTCTGGAGCTGCAGGTTTAAAAACAATCAGCCAAATCGGTGACAAACTGTCCTCAGAGCCGAGTCCGTCCCTGAATACTGAAACCGGGCTCTTCCTCTCAGAGTTTCCACCAAGCATTCAGCCACACAGAGCCGAGGCCTTCGGCAGGCAGCGTTTTAAACACGGAGGGATGAGAGGAGGGGGCTGCATTGTGTCGGCACAAAAGACGCTTTTCAGCTCCGGCTCAAAGATGACCAGTGTTCTGACAGACACTGCCCTGATATTTAAAACACAGAAATGCCCATTGAAGCTTCGGTCACACTCACTTCACTTTCATCAGGGCTCCTTTTTGTTCTCTGTTCTATGAAACATGCGGGGGATTTTTTTTTTTTTTTTTTTCCCTTCCCACTGAAAAGGATCCGTTCCAAATTGGATTCCTGCACATAAAAATGGATTGTATCTTTTGTGGTTTCTGTAATTTTCAGCAGTAAACGATTTAGATGAAGATGTTTTCTCCCTGCGGTCAGGAAGCTGCAGCCATGCCACGTCCAATCTGGACGTAGGGGGTTGCCAGTGTGGCCGGCCACGTGGGGAGAGCCCGGATTAAATAAAGCTCAGTGTCTAGTTCCTCTTTAATTATGGATATTGTGAAATGCCTCTCTACTGAAACTGATACAAGACTTTAAAATGCTGATGCAATTCATAATGCTTCTACAGCTGGCTTAAGTTGTTTTGGGGCTTTTTCTATTGTATTTTATTTGTAGAAATTGACATTACAAGCTGACAGAGGGGAACAAATTGAAAATCCATCAGTCTGCCTTTTAAACCCCCCCCACCCCCCCTACTGTGACGACCTGAATTCAGACCTTAATCTTTACAACTGGGCCACAAAATTTACAGTTTCCTGTTCTAAACAAAACGCCCCAGCTACTTTGTTTGACATTTACTGCTTGAATGGAACTAAATTCAAGATTTGTTTGGGCCAGATGTTAATGCTCTTTGTGCTCACGTGACTGAAGCAGCAGCAGCAGCAGCAGCAGCAGGAGGAGGAGGAGGAGGAGGAGTGTGCGCGATCAGGGATGGCAGTGTGTTTCTACTTTAATTTGGAGGGAGCTTCTGTTAAACTATTTAAGAGCACAAACAATTTCAATGGATTCATTTCCAAACGTGTCTCCTTTCCCCTTAAAAATAGTTTCCCAGTGATGCATAGTTATGTAATTTTTTTTGGTTGTCGTATCCAGTGAGCTGAATAATCCCGTCATTGACCTGGCATTGACTCCTTTCCGCCCCCGGTGTACATGGGGGCTATTGAATCCCCGATCAGTCTGGGCTGTTCAGCTGTTTGTCGTTTAGTCAGCATGTGTTTTCTTCCTGGTCTGGGGTGTTTGTGAGTCATCTCTGTGCCTGTTGGTCTGGGCATATGTGTGATTCAAGGCGGCCTGTGGTTTCCTGTTTTCATCTTGCCTCATTAGTCGCTGCAGTATTGGTAATCAAATGAAAGTCCCTCTGACCTAGTTCTCCTAATTCAACTCACCTGAAAAAACCCTCTCTATCTACAGTTAACTAACATCTCTACCTATCTCAAGCTGATTAACTAATGTATATCAACTAACACATTTCTAGCTAAGCTATCTGTAGCTGCCTAACATATCTCTAGTTAACTAACATATCTCTATCTATAACTATTGATTTGTAAAGACTTGGCTTCTACCTATTTGTTGATTTGTGAACTATTTAGTTTTTTTTTTCTTTTTTTTTTTTTTTACAATATTGTTAATTTACCAAAATAAAGCTAATCTGAAGTGAAGGCTCCTCTCAGCCTCCCTCCTGAGTATTTACACTGATGTCCATTCATCTGTTCACACCTCATGTTTCACTCTGGGTTCTGTTTTCAGAACCACGAGCAGCTAAGGGATCCCGACACTGACTTGATCCACAACGACGCCGACCTGACCTTCACATTCGGCGACACCGCCATCACCGCCAACGGGGCGTCCGCCGGCAGGGCGGACGCCGCCGGGGGGTTGGGCTGGAGCGCAAATGGAAAGCGGAGCGGCAGCACGTCAGAGGAGGCGCTGGAGCGGGAGCTGGACTCCCGCGAGCAGGAGCTGCTGAGCCGAGGC
The DNA here is from genome assembly GCA_010277015.1 of Poeciliopsis turrubarensis. Lineage (NCBI taxonomy): Eukaryota > Metazoa > Chordata > Actinopteri > Cyprinodontiformes > Poeciliidae > Poeciliopsis > Poeciliopsis turrubarensis. Next base: position 2,758,720 of record VMRN01000035.1, read on the forward strand.
ACACGCCTGGTTTTCCCCATGGAGGATCACATCTGACCTCCCCCCGCCCCGTCCGTACCAGCCGCTCTCCCTGGCCCGACCCTCACCCGCACCATCTTGCCATCAGTTCTCTCCACTTTCACATGGGCAGAGTGCCCGGCGCTTCAGAGATGAGACGGATCTGAGATATGGGATCCGACAGGAGGGGAAGGGTTCATCGTGACCTGTGGCTCCAACAACGCCAGGAGGAGCAGAGCTCCAGGAGCGTTTCATCCTCATTAGATAAGAAGTTTATTCCAAAGAAGACACGATGCCCCTGTGGTGTTGCGGGAAAAGAAGGAAAAAAAACTCCCGCCGCTGCTTCACAGACTGCGTTCTCTGCAGAAGAGGATTTAAAAACTTTTTTGACAGGAAATGGAAGCGACGTCCGGCCATGCAAGACTATCTGCATGCTCAACACTTGGTTGTTGTGCTGGAGGAGAAAATGGGTCTCATGGTGGGACGTGACCAGAGTGTCTTCATAGTTCAGAAACCACATAAAAAGACTTTGACTAAAGAGTTCTTTGGTAAAAGTCTACCTGAAGACATTTACTGCTGAAAACCACAGCGTCCGGTTGTCTTGTGAAACATCTGCTGCTGAGGACGTAAAGGGACGTTGAAGCCGTTTCCTTCTCGGTCGTGATTTAACACAAGAGTCTAAATACGTATAGAGCCGGGCTTTGTTTCTCACTGGTTGAACTGTTCATTGAAGGCCTGTTACATTTACAGATGGTATGTGAACATCTTGTCATTCGGTTGCCCTAGATCAGCTGTGTCAAACTGTGTCTCGTGACACAACTTAGAAACCCTGACATGTTTAAATTCCTTTAAGGAAAAAAGAAAGGGCATGAGGATTTGCACTCTAACGTGATTAAAGACCAGCCTACACGGTGAAGTAAAGAGCCGGCCGCTGCAGCGTTCATCGTCCTCTGCAGTAGGTTTGAAGCGCCTGCTGCAGCTGCAAAACGTTTGGCAAAGTGCGTAAATCTTTACAAGGTGGGAATTAGAGTTTGAAAGCGTTGGAAGATTTATATTTTAGAACAAGTGAAATGAATTATTTCAGTTTGGTAGCTTAACAGCGTTTTAGTAGGATGTCATTTCCGCTGCTGCAATACAAATATTACTATGAATACTTTTTTTTTTTTTCTTTCTTTAGCTTAACGCCTCACTACGAAGCCAAAAAGTATCTGTGTTTTCACAGCAAAATTAAGTAGTGCCCAACAGAGGTTTGGCTCGGATTATCCTTAAAACATCAGATCTATGAGAACTTTTTTACGTCTTTTTAAATTTTTTTTTTTTTATTTTAGTTTAAAATCCAAGGAAGCGCTAGCTCAGTTGGCCTACATAGCATCTTTAAGGCTTCATATTTAGCATGTAGGTAGTTTGTTGCAGCTGTGAAAAAATGAAGCGTTAAGCAGGGATCGCTTCTAGAGAGCATATCTGTACAGATTTCACACAGAGTCTAAAACGTGTTTTGAAGAGGAAGGAAATTTTACTGCACGTTTACCCAGCTTATCCCAGCTTATTTAACATGAAGACCCATAATAAAGGCATTTCCATTTATATAAACTCAAATATTTTGAAGTGCGAAAAGAACATTTAGAAATCATATAGTGAATATATATATTTTTAATTATCTTTAGAAATGGGCTGGACGTTTCGTCTCGAGAATTTTTGAACCTCTGGAGGGTTATGCATCAGCCACAATCAAACATTAGTAACATTCCCTCTCTAGTAGATAACTCACAATCACTTCACATGTAGATTAGATTATTGCTATGACGGGACAAAACACAGTTAGCGGACCCCTCCAAAGCCCCCTAAGCTAACCATGTTAGTTCGAGAAGCTGTGCACACTTGGAAAAGGAAAGAGGAGTTTGAAAGAGTAAAATAAATCCATCAGTTGCAAACTGACGACAGTACATAGTCAAACAGTCAATTTCTGATTTCATAATTTTATATTCTATATTAACCCATAGATTTCCCCAAGAATACTGATTTAATTTTTAGTCTGACTTATTAAAGATGTCCATTAAAATAAAATGTCGATGCAATCAAAATTCGATTGCACTGAAATTTGGCACATCTTACATCATTGGTCAGATTTCAGTGAGATAAAGGACATAAACACGCTAACGGCATATAAATACTCATTTTAGAGCTCAGAAATTTCATCTCAAAGCTCCTTAATATATTAATATAGCATTAGTTGAGCTTTTTGCTGGCCTACTACCGGCGAAAACGTCCCATTTTCCAGTTTTCCCTCTGATGACGGTGCATTAAACTCCAGCCCTACGTTAAAAAAAAACAAAACAAACAAACCAAAAAAAACACGAGCAGTGATTTGTGTTAAAGCACTCTTGGCACTTTATAGCCCGTGGAGGAGCTGGAGGACTGACATTTGTCTTCACTTTTACACATAACTGAACTGCTTCCCTTCTTCTTTTTTTTTTTTTGTATTCACCACACAGCCCCGTTCAGCCCTTTAAATCCACCTTTCCACCAACGAGTAGCTGCTGCATTTATGCACGAGTGCACGGGGGCAGGTGTGAAAGGGTGTGGGCGTTGAATACGAGGCCTTTGACATCAAAGCAAGTTGTACGGCTTGCGAGAGACGTCCGGGAGGAAATGAATCTGGTAGAGTAAGCTGTTGCCAGGCTGAGCACAGAGCAGGACATTGAAACCGAGCTGCTGCAAGGAGAAGTGCTGTGAAGCAGAATGATCTCAGCGCTGCTGCACAGTCTGGTGATTATGCGCGACTGTGAAAACTTGTATGTGCAATTTTCAACAATCACCTGTTCGCCCTCTCTAAACACCGCTAACGCTCACACCGTCTCTGGAAAAAAGTGGGACGAACAACCTCCTAAATTGACTTGTGTGCAGAAAATGAAATCAGACAACGGAGATGTTTTTGCTTCGTGTTGGAAAATGTCCCTTCCAGTCTCTCCTTTATTCGAAGACAATTCACAGAACAGGAACTTGCATGGATTGAGACATGATGTAGTGTTGTCCCCTCAAAAGGCAAGGGGGAGTACTGAACAGACCAGCAAACCCAAGAGAGTCGCGCAGTACGGCAAGCAGAGGACACTTGTTGGACTCTTTGCTAATCCTTCATGTGTGCACTTCTCGCCCTCCACACCGCTGTGCTGTCAGCCTGTCGGCTATATTTAAACCTTCTCTGCACCTGAGAAATATGAGATGTAGCCAAAGTGTAAATATGTGCACCTGTCGTTTCCAGCGGCGGCTGGCTGACAGGTTCTGTGTGCCATGGTCTGCATGTCAACATGTCAATAAAAATCTTGAAGTTCACCACTGCTGTGCTCTGCTTAACTCAGAAAGCCTTTTAGATTAAGGATCTAAAGCTGCAGTATGTAACTTTGTTGTTACTTACTGCAGCAAACAGATTTGTTTGCTGCAGCATACTGTATGCAGCATACAGTTTGCTGTATGCTGCAAACTGCATACAGTTTGCTTGCGAGTGTGACATGAGACAGAAAATCTGCGAAAAGATCAATTGGTTGTTTGTTAGAAACAACCAATCGGAGCGAGAAGGTGGGCCTTAGCGCCGTCAATCAATCTCATGCTTGTTTCTGGTTAGAAACAACCAAACTGGGAGAAGGTGGAGAAGCTCGCTCTTTTCACAAATTATCTGTCTCATCCCATACTGTTGCCAAATGGTGACAGTTTCAAAAAATATGTAAAAAAATAAAAATAAAGTTATAAAAATTACACACTGCAGCTTTGATAAAATGCACTATAGTGGTGCTGAAATGTGATCTTCCTCACCAACTCGCCTTGAGTTTAGACATTGTGATTCCAAAAAAACCCCCCCAAACACATCAGTCACATACTAGAATGTTAAGTTATAGTGATATCATGATAACAAATGATAACCAAATTTGTTGTAAATGGCCTTAAAATAATGGCCTTAAACCGGCACCTAATAGTTACTTTATGAACTAGTACATCAATATATACATACATATAAAATGCTCTGCAAAAGTATTCATGCAAAACATGATTCAAGCCTGTAAAAAAAAAAAATAAATAAATAAATTGCTGTGATCATATGGGAGCGACATTGCAGAGGTAGAATCATTTCTTGAGTGGGGACGTTGATGTGGCGATGGATAGAGCTAAAACAAGGTAATACTGGAAGAAAACCTCTTTCTTGCATGAATATGACCTTAGAAACACAGCTAAAGCTACAATTGATTGGTTTTCAGATGAATGACTGAAATGTTTTCAGCCTACATTCAGTAGTGTGGGAGCACTACTGAATGTACAAGCGCTATAAAGTGCTATATGAAGTACGATCCATTTACCATTTGCTGCTCGGACACCAACATGTCATTTTTTTGGCCTGCATTCAGAAAGCTAACCCAGCCCATCACCCTGAACTCACCATCCCCAGAGTGAAACACGGTGGTGGCTGCATCATGTGAGGGAGATGACCGGACAAGAAGGCTGGTTTGAATGAGAATATAATTCTTCACAATTATGCACCACTTTGCATTGGGTCTGCTAGAAAAAACAAAAATCCCAACAAAGAACGTCTGACTACTTTTGCAAAGCATTATACATGACGGTCAACTGCGACTGAACAATGTCCTGCTGAAGAGTCCCATGTTCTGTTGCTGAAGCCACGTTCCAATTGTACTTTTCATTTGAGGGAAGTACTTTGGACAAAACCCAGATCATGTAACAATAATCAACTGTATGGATAATCAACTGTATGAATCTGGAAACCATGACAACAAGATTAACACAAGCAGTAACAAACATTCGTTGAACTTAAATAGCTTGAATGTCGTCCTTTCTGTCACATTTCCACAAGCATTCAAGTAAAAGTAATTCTAACAGAACCGACTTCTGAAATCGAACGTGTTGAAATGCCTCCTGGACCACGGGGGGCGTCACCGGATCGGAGGACGCTGTGGACCGTTGCGGATTGAAGGGAACGAACGCAGAGGTCCGCCGGTCGGAGGACAGAAGCAGGTCTTCAGGAATTCTGCAGTTGATCAGAAAATTTCACACCCACGTGAGAGATTTGCTCTTGCAGCTGTCTGGATTCCTGAGAGGGGCCAGGGGCGGAACAAAAGCCTCTCAGTCAGAGGGGTTTCGGGGTTTTTTTCCCCCCCACCCCAGAAAAATACTGTAGTTTCTCCTTTCAGCACTGTTAGTGAGCCAGTCTCTGTTTAATATCAGTAAGTCAGTAATGCAGGGGGGGTTGCTGCTGTGCTGAGTCACAGGCCGGACGGATGAATCGCTCCAGTAAGGCTGAACCTAACGCTGCCACCCTGGATCCATGTCCCGAGAAAGGCCCCCCATCTCAGGTTTTTTTTTTTTTTTTATGGCCCCGGTTTGAACAGGATTTGAGGAGGGATTAGTGCTTCTAAAAAGGACAGAGGTCGACCAGAGTAACAGCAGCACAAACCAGCCCCCGTCTCTTGTTTTATACCCCCCCCCCCCACCCACCCACTCCCAACTCCTCCGTGTCTCCACGGGACCCTGCTGGTGTCGAACAGGCAGCACGGTGAGAAAATAAGCTTCCTTCTCCCCGTTTCAAATCCAACTGAGTCCGATTGGCTGCTCTTTCTCTCCCCCTCGCCCGTCCCCACACACACACACACACACACACACACACCACCTCCTCCTCCTCCTCCTCCTCTTCGTCTTTTCAGTATCACCATTTCTCCAGTTCATCGACCCAGCTCGGGTGAGGATAAAAACAACCCAAGAGGCACGCTTGAGAGCTCCTAGCGGACTGCATTCCTGCAGCCTGTTTTGTTATTCCACCTTCTGCCCCTCAGCCTTGATTAGGAGGACCCTGCAGGAGGGGAGAAACAGAGAAGTTAAATACTTAAGTCACGCTACTGCTGCACAGTGAATCAGAGGCATTCGAGTGGCGCAAAAAAAAAAAAAAAAGTGGGTATGTGCGAACGCGACGCATTGGGGCGCCGCGCTAAAAGGGGCGCCACACGTCAGGAATTGGCTTATTTCTAGGTTTCTGTTGAAAACCTGCCTGGAAGTGCCTATAAAGTGTCTGCGTAGACCTCAGTAGGGACACCGGGACACTGCGGGGAGGCGACGGTGGACCCCGACCTCCGCGCTGACGGCTTGCAGGCCTCGCGGCGGTGAAGGACCTCGCTTTGTACGAGCTGCTGGTGACAGCGTGGTTGCAACCCCGCTGGGAGCTCTGCCCCGCCGCGGAGCGCCACGAACAATGGCTCTCTTCTTGACAGCACAGTGACTCACTGCCAGCCCCCTCCAGCTACCCATGAGGGGACCGGGCCACGCCAGGGACACAACAACGAGCCCTCTGTGGAGCAGCAGAGCTGCTGGTCGTTAACGGGAGTTGAGATATTTCTGATGGTCTCACTTTGAATGCTCCTGTTATTCACTTACACTGGCATTTAGACAGCAGTGCTGCGATATATATACATATATTTTTTTTTACAAACACAATAAATCCTGTATTCCTAACCCTTCAACTTCACATTTTTTCCTCACTACAACCACAAACGTGAACTGGGTTTTCTTAGATTTTATAACATACATAAATAGCTGTATATGAGAAAATGATGCATGGCTTCTAAAGGTTTTTTGTTTGTTTGTTTGAAGACCAAAAAAAAAAAAAAAAAAAAAAAAAAAGCATTCACACAGCGTGATACCACCATCGCCGTGTTTTCACCATAGGGGTGACGCGTTCGGGGTCTTAATCAGTGTTACTTTCCTGTCACACAAAGTCTTTGTCCCCGTCTGATCAGAACACAGTACGGTTTTCCTCTCAACACTTTTTACATGAAGGCCAAATCTCCACTACCGTCCATCACCAACGGTCATCCAGCTGAGGCTAAATCACACATAAATAGACTCTTATTTAGTCATGTTGGGTAACTATCCACCTTTGGGCATCAAACACAAGGGACGTGTATCAAAAAATGTGTATTACACCATTTTATTTTTTTAAAATGACTGTCTTAGTATCATTTCCCATTCACAGAACAACTATCCACTACTTTGGGTCAGAAAATATTTGCGGCAGCAACAGGTCAAAAAGTAGAAGGTTCAACACAGAGCAAGGAGGCTTTGTCAGTCATTAGCCAGAGTTATCAACTAAAAGGAAAAGGCTGATCTGATCAGTCAATCTGTAACGCAGCAGTAAGATATTATTGTTATCAACACCACTGAAACAACAGAGAACAAAGTGCAAACGATCAAATGAATATCGCGGTTTTTACCACTTGAGATTGATTAAAAAACCCCAAAAAAAACCGAGATTGATGAGAGGATCTGTTCATTTTGGGAGGTTCAGGCTGGAACAATCCAAGACTGCTTTCAAATGTTTACACGATTGCGTGAGGCGGTGCGTGACCCCTTTTACTGTGATCAAAACGAGCGAACTGTGTGTTTTCCTGGAGGCTCTGGTTTCAGTCAACTGAAGGTCAGAGGTTGGAACTCAGCAGCGAGCACTTACCCACTTCCTGTGCAGATGGAAACGCAGACATCACGCAAGGAAGGTAGAGACAGAGGCAGCACTACTGCTTTCGCTCTCTGAGAGAGAATTTCAATCTTTGCATTTTTTTTGTGTGTATGCGTGTGTGTTTTTCTTTACACGCTCTTACCCCCACACACTCTCACACCGCCGCCGTGTTCCTCTCGTAGCCCAGCTGCCTCATCACCTCGCTGCAGTAGGCCTCCACCTGGCCGATCTGCTCCACGTTCAGCCGCTCCCGCCACGCGTAGATCGCCTCCTTCGCGTCCCTGGACGATATGAGGAAGGGCTTGTCCGACGAGTAGCCGTGGCCGCGCGTCATGTTCAGCGCGAACCTCTCCAGCGCCGGGAAGCTGGAGAGGTTGGAGAAGCGGAAGAGCCGCTGCAGCTCCTCCATGGGGCGCAGCACCAGGTCCTCGTAGCGGAGGCGCAGGTAGTTCCTCCTCACCCACGGCGGAGCGCTCATCACCAGCATCATGTCGCTCAGCCAGTTGTCGCAGATCAGCTCCATGGCGCTCGCCACGTAGCTCTCCGCGCGGTTCATCCTGTTGCTGGGCACCAGCAGCCGCTTGTACTTGTCGTTCTGCTTCTTGCTGCGCAGCACCTGGATGCTCTCCTTCACCAGGGCCTGCTTGGACTTGAGCCGCGAGTTGTGCACGGCCCGCGGGTCCCTGAAGAGCTGCACGATCTGCAGGTTGATCGCCGGGTCCCGCATCAGCGGGAGCAGCGTGCTCAGGTCCAGGACGCGCACCCCCTTGATCACCATCACCGGGTACTTCTTGCACTCCCTCTCCAGCTCCCGCAGGTCCCGCCTCTGGCACTTGGCGCACCGGTCCTCCCTCACCAGCCCGACTTCGTGGCGCCGGTGCGCGTCGCACAGCGGCTCCGAGCAGATCACCTTGTTCATCTTCCAGCCGAAGATGAACGCCGTGGTGATGTTCTGCGAGCCGGCGTAAAGTTTGAGGACGGAGAAGTCGCAGCGGTACAGGGAGTTCATCATGTCGCGCACCGCGCCCTGCAGGCTGCCCGCGTCGCCGGGATACAGCGCCTGCCAGATGTGCCACATGGGCTCGTACAGGTAGAACACGTCCGGGTGCTGGTTGAACAGCTCCCCCAGGAACGACGAGCCGGTCCTCCAGGTGGCGTGCAGGTAGATGTGCGTCCGGGACTGGCTCCTGTTCGTCGGCGCCGGGTTCTCCGGGGCGTCGCTGCCGTTGGCTTTGAAACCGCTATCCCAGAGGAGCGCCACCGTGTTCTCCAGCTCGGGGCATCGCGGCTGCTGCTGCGGCAGTTTGGCATTCTGGGCGGATTTGTCCCGGTTGTCCAACACGTAGGGGACGAGCAGAAGTAAGCCTGTGTATGCCAGAATCAAAACCAGGTACTTCTTGTGGAGCCTCCTCTTCATCTCCTTTCGCCGAGAGGGGGGCTGGAAGCTTGTTTTCACAAGAGTCTGAGGCGCGGCGGTCTGTGGAGCGCCCCGGTCGCTACTGTAAAGTTATTCCACCGTGTGTGAGTGCGGGTGCGCATCATTTGTCATCCGGCGAGGCGGAGCGGCGCTCTGGGTAGGCGTGGTGTCACACGGAGCCCCGGAGGCGGTCCGAGGCGAGAGAAATGGACCCGTTGCTGTGTTGTGATTGTTTACGTTCGGAAATATTGCGCATGCGCACAACGCCGGGGGAAGGGGGGGGGAGGCAAAAAGCCTGTTCTTTTACGTCAGGGATGGCAAACTCCAGTCCTGGAGGACCGGTGTCCTGCAACTTTTAGATGTGCCTCTGCTGCACCACACCTGAATGGGATAATTAGGTCATTAAGGCTCTGGAGATCTTATTTAGACAAGGAGGAGGTAATTAAGGCGTTTCACTCGTTTTGTAGCTGTGGCACATCTAAAAGCTGCAGGACACACTGGACTGGAGTTCCAGACCCCTGCTCTAGTGTCATCAGGAATCAACACACAACAAAATACAATTTCTCCACCTGAAATTGTTTCAGGTGGAGATTTCCATGGCGAGTTAACATCCTATATGAAAAAATAAAAAATTAAAAATAATTTATTTATTTTTTTTGTTGCTCTTTTTCTATAGCTAGAAATGAACTAAAGTCATTTTATAGACCAACAAAACAGAGAGAGAGAAAAAAAGTCCCTAAAAAAGTGAAATAACTGTAAACATTCAGGGAAATGTCAGACTACTCTTGGTTTCATTAAAAATATTACTTGTTTAATTTATTGTTGTGCAGGTAAATGAGGGGGGGGAAAAAATCATAATAATATCTGTGTGTTATCGAGTGGGGGGAAGGAAATCTTATTTTTTTGTTGTTGTTGCCTAAATGCTTTTTGCAAAAAAAAAAAAAATAATAAAAAAAGTCACTACCTTTTTCTTGACAAGAGATGATTTACATAAATAAATAAATAAAAAAAGCTTTCACTTTGGCCATTATTTTCAGAAAGGCAACAATATGCAGCGCAGTGGCAAAAAAAAAATGCAAATATATATTCGTTGAAAATGTTCCTGCATTTTATTTATTCATTTATTTACTTACCTTTCCTGAGCCCAGAGGATGAGGAGGCGCGTTTGTCTCGTTTCCTTCCTCCACCCTGCTTGACTGGAAGCAGGAAGCAAACGGGCAAGGACGTGATCCTCTGGACTGGAGCTGGTACTGGTGCCACATCCAAAAAAAGAAAAGAAACATTCTTATTCCAACTTTCTCCACAGAACCTTTAACCAGCTCAGCATGCAACAATCGATCGTTGCTACGACAAAGAAACCAGCATGAGACATACATTAAGCTGGGATGCAGTCCCCGTGACCCCACAGTGACCTCACGTTACGCATTCGCCCATCCACACGCTTTCCAACACACATCATAACAATAACTATTAAAATAAATGTAAAAATGCATATGTCATCTAGTCAGTTGCTTTCGTGTTGTTCTCCAAAGAATATGCTACACACCTTCATAGTTTTCAGATACTTGAGTGTCGTTTATGTTCATGAAGTTCTTTCTAAAGTTTTGCCAAGCTAAAAGGACTGGTACTGTGTGGAACAATATTCTGACAACAACAATAATATCAACGTTACACTGCCTTGATTCAAACCAGCAGGCTCTGCAGCATTGGACACGGTTCTTTACATATTTCCAAATCATCATCACGCGTTGCTGAGTTGCATCTGAATTTGTGTCAATCAACCAAATGTCATCTCTTTATCGAATGGTAAAGACATGACATTTTTTGGGCTCTTAGACACACAAAAGCTTCTTCCACGCCGCCTCAACATCGCCACTACCCGAGTCATCCACCGGTTGACTGGAAGGGAACGCGTCTTGTGTTCGTGCGTTTGTTTCGGGCAAGTCACGCCCCGTTACAAATGATAAAAACGACCATTTAATGCTCCTTCATTTAATATTTTTACGCACGTGCTAAGTGGCTTAGCTTAGCTTGACGAAACAGTCTATTTATTTTTCTCTTTGTGGAGCCGTTCAGAAACCAGTGAGAGTGAAGGCGGGGATCTGGTTAAATCTGTTTGTGGGCGGAGTTTAGTAAACTTAGAAAATGACAACAAGCACCAAGTACGTGTATTAAAATAAAAGCCATGTATAAGTGCACAACTTCTGGTGAGGATGAGCACAGATTTGTTTTGTTGCGAAAGATTTAGCCGCTATTAGCTTTGACCCGGGAACCGTTCAGAAGACTAAAACAACAAAACACGCCTCTTGCGCATGCGCACTTGCTCTTGTTTCCAGAGAAACGGAGCGCGGTAATGCAGAAAGCTATTGACAAAAACAGCTCAACGTCTCCCATTTTTGCAGCAAATAAATACATTTCGAGCCACTCCCGGGTCTCGCGGAGCCGCCAAAGCGGCTACATGTCAACCACCGTGAGCTGGCCGCGGTAGCCCGAAGCTAACTGCAGCGTCGACATGGCGCACTGGAGCACCTTCGAGAAGGAGACGGAGAGGGAGACGAAGAGGCTCGTCAGGTGTATCAGCGGAGTGCAAGACGAGGAGGACCAGAACTTCCAGCTGGCGCTGAAATTCGCCTGGTCGAACTTCAGGTGAGTCCGTGGTGCGCTGGCGGAGCCGGAGCTAGCCGCTATCAACAGCGCTAGCTAGCCGCTATCAGGTGACGGTGAGCTCGGCTAACTGTGCGCTCCCTCCCGCAGGTTTCATCGCTATTTGGATGCTGACAGCCATAAAATTCAACGCGCAATCGATGGGTGAGTTAGCGCTCCAGGAGGACGGGGTCGTCTAATTTCCTCCCTTCCCTTTTCAACAATTCCCACGCACTCTTGAGACGTTTACAGTTTGATGTCATAGAATAGAATTCAACTTTGTCATTGCACTGTCACAAGTACAAAGCAACGAAATGTAGTTTGCATCTATCCAGAAGTGCTATACAGGATGTAAATATTTATAAACAGGTGTACAAAGATATGGTGTAAACAGAGAATAATAGTGACGTGCTGTAAAATAACAATAAAGAAAAAAATGTCAAACTGCACAACCTTTAAATGACATTACATATTAAGAGCAAAGCATAATTCTTGTGATAGTTTGTAGTCCAATACTTAGGCCAAAAAAAAAAAATTCTGTAATTATAATAATTGTATCATTCATGGTCAGTTCAGATTTTTTTTTGTTTTTCAAGACTTTTGATAATATTTTACTCCAACAGTTGTTTTGCTGCTTACTGTGGCAACAAGGTGTCTTTTTCGAAACCGATTGGCACCCCAAAACCTCAAATCCTGACCTGAACTATTGCCCCCAAACTCTAGAGGAGTTGAAAATGAAGCTTAATGGATGCAGAGAGAGAAGGGAGGAAGTTCAAGCTTTCTCCTCTAATCCACAACCCTAACTACCTTTCTGACTACCTAACAGATTTAGGTAGTCAGAGGTTGATGAGCAAATGAGGTCGATGAGCAGGCCTTACCAGAAACTGTGTTATCCAGGACGTGTTGCTGTTGCATATCGTCTCTTCTGCCTGGATATTGAGCAATTAGGATGTCGCCACCGTCAGTGATGCGGCAACAGTTTTCAGTAAGAGGCCACTTCGGATTCGTTGCGAGACTGACTGCTACCAGAATTCCTTCCTGCTCAGAGTATTTTCATCCACAATGCCTCGCTTATAACACTTTGAAGTTGAGAGTTATGACTTTCCCTACGTTCGGTTTTGAACAAATAAAATGTTTTTGAACTGAATTTAATAAGCTAGTTGTTAGATGTGTTGAAGTCCTGGAATAATGATAATTTGTTGTATTTATGCTCATACTTTAAAAAAAAAAAAGTTACTTATTTTATTAGTTTTGCTCAGTTTGTACATTTTAAATGTTTACTTGAATGACAATAATCTCTAAGTGAGCACACCCAATCCGGTAGATTCAGACTATATTTTTCAAACATTTATTTTTCTTTTAGTGATCTAAACATTTATTTTTTGTATTTCTCAATTTTTTCCCCCAGCTTAAAGTGTATTAGAAGCGTAAGAAATTGTTCTATAGCAATAAAATAAATGACCCACTTTGCCCAATGCTGTTATGCATAATCGTTTTTTTCTTCTTCTTCATTTTTTATTTTAATTTTTTTAAGCATCTATGAAAAGCTGATGGTCCACTCTGACCTGAGTAAGGCGGGCAGCTGGAGGAGACTCACCGAGGAGTTCCTGACCTCACCACTACCCAACACCAACGGAGCGAAGGTAATAAACCGAGCGTGGAAATTGAAAACTTTTAATTTTCACACGAGCCAACACAAACAGCGTTGGTCAACACGTTTCATCATGCCATGTGTTTCTCTTCTTCTTCTCTTTTTTTTTTTTTTTTTTTTTGTTTTAAATGCCACAACATCCTGACAGCAGACGGGGAAAACAGCGCTCCAGATTGCATAACCTGCCACTAAACTTTCAAACTGCTCCACTTATCTTTTTTTTTTTTCTAGACAGACACACACTACGGGATCCTGTCACTGCTGCTTTTCTTATCAGATTCTCCCTCAAACACAAACTTCATTGAGAGACCCAGGGTGAAAGATGCCGGTGAGCTTCTTCTGGTATTTTACTCTTTGGAATTACTCCCCTCCTCCCCCCCACCAATTAATCGCGTGTCCGTTCAGAACCGGAAGACGAGTTCGACTGGGCCAAATACCTCATGGAAGGGGAGGACGTGGACGCCGGGCCGTTCCCGGACACGCCGGTGGGTCTTGGAACGGCGACGCCCTTCAAACGCGTTTCCGTGGCCGTACGTTGTCACGTCTCTCTTCTGTAGGAGTGGTCGGAGGACGAAAGCGAGAACGACAACGGGCAGCAGCCAATCAGCAGGGAGGACTCTGGGATCCAGTTGGACAGGACCCCCCAGGAGGACCAGGACACCACCAGCAAGACGATGCCAGTCGCATGGACGGGTGCGCCGAATATACAGAAAGAAACGCAGAAACAGTTGTAGAAATTATTCGCGCTCGAGCCGCAAACCGGAATGTGTTTCATTTTCCGTTTGTCTTTGCCAAAACAGAGGTTTCAGTCTGGAAAGTGTCTGTGAATATCTGTTATTTACACTTCCATGTCCCTGAATAAAAAAAATTAAAGAAAATCGTCAGCATGATGCTGACACCACCAGGTTATTTTAGTTGGGACGGTGTGTTCAAGACTATGTGTTAGTTTTACTGTCACACGAAACCAAAATGCAATGGTTTATAAACTAACAAAGTTATTTCAAATACATGTCTCTATACATATGCTTTGGAAGCCTTTAAACTTTGTATTTGTGAAAAAAAAAAAAAAAAAAGTATAGAGTCATGTACTTCCTGTTACTTTGTCAGTCTGATGCCAGAATCCATTAAGCTTTTTAATTCAATCTGACAAAAATGTGGGAAATTACAGGAGATATAAATGGTTCTGTAACGTCCTGCAGGAATAGTGTGTCATAGTTTCGGTATGTTTTACGTTTCGGTATGTTTTTTTTTTTTTTTTTTTTTTCCACAGTGGGGGAACCGGATGCCCGGGCCTGGCTTGAACAGCATGTGATGACTCCGTACTGGGTCGCTCACGCTCCTCGCTTCTCCCACAGCTTGCATTTACACTCCAACCTGCTCAACGTTTGGTAAGATTTCAGACTCCTTTAAGATAAAATTTGTCTTCAATCAGTAGCATGTGGATCAGAACTCAGGGGGGAAATTCTATTTTAATATTGGTATCAATTTTTAATGTGGTATAAATCATAAAAGTGGGCTTTGAAATGTCACTAAGTTGCAAATTACACATTTGGAACATTAATCTTAATACTATGCAATATCATTTTAGTTTTTTTCTATGTTTCACATGACATAAGCAACTTTTCCTCTTATTCCTGAGTTGAAAGGTTGTGACGTTCAGGTGTTCTCGTTTTCAGGGACCAGCACTTGTACAACACAGATCCTCTGTATCTGCCGGAAGAAAAAGCCTTCGTCACCGAGACTCAGGTCGTACGGGAAACCTTGTGGTAAGAATTCGGTGACGCTGAGCCTCCTCACTCGCTGCTCAAAAGTACACAGAAAACGATCTTCTGCTCCTTTCACACGAGTTTAAGTGTCTCGTTGATTCCCGGACTCACGGATCCTCCCCCGATCGATGAGGTAATTGTGTTGCCGCATTGATTTATTCATTTATTTTCGTCACGGGGATGATCTGTGTGTTTTTCAGGCTTCTGTCCGGGGTGAAGAAACACTTTATATTCCAGCATCATGACGGCAAAGTGTCGGTGAGGAATAACGTGGTGGTAACCCATCTGACAAGTGTAAGTTTTTTGTTTTTTTTTTGTTTTTACATGTATTTTTAATCTTTTCACCTCTTAACAAAACAGAGTTCCTATTTTGTTACATACCAGGCTGAGAAAAACCATCATTTTACGTTTATTCCATCCAAATCGAATACCGCTGGCTGATCCGAAATACTGTTAAAATTAAATGAAGTTTTAAAATTCAGCTTGTTGTGGAAAATTTAGCCCTTCATTCTATAGAAACACCACGCAAGAGAAAATGTCCACTTATCAATTAAGCACCCATCGATCTGTGAGATCCTACAACTTTGGATTTACTCATTAATCGGTATCTTTCCAGTTGCTGGTATTTTTACCACATGCTTTTTTTTTTTTTTTTTGGTTTGTTTGGTTTTGTTTTGATACAAGGATGTGGTCGTGTTTTTGTCCTGCAGAACTGCCTGCACTCGGTGCTGGAGCACGTCGCCGTGTACGGACAGGCGGTGTTCAGGCTGCAGAGGTTCATCGACGAGGTGACGGGCCACAGCTCAGAGCCCGGCCCGCCGGGCCCGGCCTCCTCCCACAGCTGCAGGAAGGGCTCGGAGCCGCCTTTCAGGACCTACCAGGCTTTTGTTTGGGCTCTCAACAAATACTTCGCCAGCTTCAAAGAAGAGCTGACCGCAATCGAGCGAGAGGTCATCAGCAACGGTAAGCAGTACGGCAAGCTTCGGCTTCATTATCGTAAAGAGTTTGTTTGGGATTTCCTTTGATAAGAGAGCCACATCAGAGCTTCGCCATTGACTGCGTAAACAGTGAAAGGTCCTAGAGACGCCTCGGTCCCACTCTGTTTCGTTTATTTTCAAGTCATTTTTCAGGTTTGAATAAATATGACTTTAAATGGCCATAGGCTATTTATGTTTAAAGCCATTTAGAGTCGCTGTTCCTTAAATTGGCCTAAAAATGTCTAAGCTACGCAAACACAGATGTATACTTTCCGAGGGCCGAAATTTTTTGATGGTTACCATGATGACATCTACTCCATTTCTGTGCGAGCCAATCTAATCCTAAAGGAAAAACCTGTCCATGTCATTACTGAGTATTGATGTGTTTGCCGAGGTGCAGCTTTCATGTTTTGAATGAACTGTTGTCTGTTTGCAGATGAGACGGTGACCCTGTCCGGCGTCCTAGAGCGTCTCAGCCCTCACCTGGCCCAGATCAAAGTGTTGCACAAAGTCTTTTGCACGGGAGTCGCTGAAGTTCCCCAGGCAACACCAAATGTTGTACGGGCCTCTCACTTGCTCAATACTCTCTACAAAGCTATTATAGAGTATGACAGTGTTGGAGACGCATCAGAGCAAGCGGTGAGCTTTTTAAAAAAAATATTTTTATCCTAAACCTAATGGTGGAGTTTCTGGGTATTAACAAAGAAACAGAGTTATTGAAATTTTATACATACTTCTGCGAATCTGCTTCTGTGCTAATAGCGGAGCTAATTTTTTCTTTTTGTATAGCGCACTAGCAGTTTTGCTAACTATAAAAACACTCAGCACACTTCTGAAGCAGTAATTTTCTTGCCTGCTTTGTAATCTTGAAGTTGAATAAAGTTTGACATTTGCGTTGGAAGTTTGGGTTATTGACTATCAAGAATTGTTCTCGTAGTCAAACGTTTGTGTTCATGCTTTTATTTCGACAGTGGTGAAGACTGTTTATGCAGCAGTTGGTTTCCTCTTCTCTCTTTTGTTCTTTTCTCCCCCATGCTATTGTCTTCATAACATAAAATAAAACGTGGAAAGTAGAGGACAACATACAAACATAAATATAATATATAGGGAAGTTATAGAATTATAGAACATAGCATCCACTAAATACAATGTTGGTGTAGTGCATTAGCTCCATTAAATACCAGCTTGGTGCAGTGATTTAGCTTTAGCGTAGCAGACGTTTTAGTTAGCGGTGCCCACCGCTGGTTAAATGTGTGGCCATTCTTTCTCTACCAGGTGGCTCTGCTCTTTTCTCTGTGGACTGAGACGGTCAGGCCATATTTGGAGATTGTGGACGAGTGGATTGTTCACGGCCATCTGTTCGACCCTGCCAAAGAGTTCATCATCCAAAGGTTAGCTTCAAGGAATCCTTACACACACTTCCCACATGCGTAGCAAATTGTAAGCACAAATCTAAAAGATGAGAATCATTCACCTTCCATATCCTCAATATGTTCTGCTTTGTGTCTCGATGAAGTGTGTAAGTTTGTAGCTGTGAGACACTAAGCAGTCTGAATATTTGAAGGAAGCCACCAAAGCAGATTCACAATTGTCAACATTATGAAATCCAGAACATCTTTGTTTTGTTTTCTAGAAATAAGGACGTCCCAGTAAACCACAGGGACTTCTGGTACGCTACCTACACCCTGTACAGCGTCTCCGAGATGGTGGACAGCGAGGAAAAGCTGAACGACGCAGCCAGTGGGAGCTCCGGTGGGGATCCAGGCTCCAGCAACAGGCAGCTCACCATGGTGTCCTTCCTCAAACCAGTGCTGAAGCAGATCATCATGGCCGGGAAATCCATGCAGTTGCTCAAAAATCTGCACTGTAAGGAAGCCCAGGATTCCGAGAGATCCTCCAGAGGTCGGTGTTTGTCCTGGTAGTGCATCACAACTTTTTTTTTTTTTGTTGAAGGAATGCATTCACGACCTCAGAAAAATAACTTTGCAGATGCAGAGAGGAAGAGTTTGTACACGCTGTTTCTGGAGTCGGTGCAGTCCCGCCTGAGCAGCCCAGAGGAATCCCCGAACGACAAGATGACCGAGCAGCAGGCCACGACCAGGAGCCTCGTGAAGATGCAGTCCATCATGGCGCAGCACCTGGAGATCGACGACGTCCACGATCCACTCTTAGCCATCAACTTTGCTAGGTAGCAAACTGCATCACCTTTTTTGCTTAAATAATGGTTACTGTGGCTGTGCTTGGAAAAATAATTTAAGTATTTCTATGAAAGCTACAAGCATTGGAAGAAATATTATGTTTTCACATCTGATATAAAGGGGCAGAATTATGTAATATCAAATTTTTTCAAGCTTTTTATGTTGTAATGTTATTCCATCATCAAAAATGCACCTAGAGTGTTGCCTTGATTCTTTCATGTATGTTTGAGAAATCCTTTAATCTCCCATGGTAACCGTTCAGCTGTGCAAAACACCTGGGTGGACGTAGCTCCGCCTTTGAGGAGCTGCTGTTTCTAATCTTCTACAGTGCAGCCCTCCCCCACTCAGCTCCTTCAGACTAGCCAGCAGAAATGAGCAAACACCTAGTGGAACAGCATGTCTGCTGAGCTCATTATAGGAGCTACTTCTCAGTGAAAACAGTTAAAGGGTTAATTGAGGAGCCATGTTGTGATGTCTTCCTGAAGGCCAAGTTTCAGAAAAAACGAGGTTTTAAAGGGACCGATTTTCTTTTTAAGTGATATTTGATGTATAGCATTTTTATAAAAGTAAGAGTTTCTTGATTGTGCTACAAAATGGCGCGAGGTGCCTTGAAAACACGTACTACTGTCCTTTAAAGCCAGAGTGGGTCCAAAGACAAAATTAGAAGCCCAAACTGAATGTGACATTCATGCACCTTCTGTCTCAGACTCTACTTGGAGCAGAGCGACTTCCACGAGCGTTTCTCTGGCGGCGACTTCATCGTGGACCGCTCGTCTCAGTCGGTCACCTGCCAGACCTTCGAGCTCACCCTGCGCTCCTGCCTCTACCCCCACATCGAGAGGCGGTACATCGAGTGCTGCGGCAACCTCATGAAGACTCTGAAGAAAGACTACAAGTAGGCACCGCTGTGTTGTTTTTCTTGTTATTCTCGTTGCTCTAAGTGCTTCCCGTTGTGTCAGATCGTATCCAGCATGTTGTTTTTCGGCAGGTTGCTGGAATACCTCCAAGCCATGAGGAACTACTTCCTGCTGGAAGCCGGAGACACCATGTACGACTTCTACACCGCCATCTTTGAGAAGGTGCAGGAGAAGGAGAGCTGGCAGCAGCCTTCTTTTCTCAATGTGCAGCTGCAGGAGGCAGTGGGACAGCGCTACCCGGAGGACAGCAGCAGGTACTGCAACTCTCTGCTTTCAGCTGGATGTAGCAGAGTGAAAACTGTCCGATGGTGTATTAGGGCAATTTTTCTGACCCCCTAAAAAGTGAGAGAAAATTTCCTAGAAAAAATATTTAACATTTTGAGATTAATGTAGGATTTTTATTTTTTATTTTTTTAGAAAAAGACTTGGAAATTCCCGAGTTTGAAAAATTGAAAATTTGCCACAAATAACTCAGAAATTCTGAGATTAATCTCAGAAATTTTGAATAAATAAGCGTGAAAAATTCACAACTTACGAAACTCAAAAATTGTTTAGTTTTTTTCTTGTAAAACTCAAAATATGAGTTTTTTTGTTTTCTAAAAAGATTATTCTTAGTATTTTTTTGCCGCACATTTACGTTGGTCCAAATACGTCGTCGTAAATCTGAGAATTGCAAAGCAGATATTTCCTTTCATATTTCATGTCCTATAGGTTGTCGGTCTTCCTGGAGCCTCTGGACGCCTCCAGGAAAAAGCACCCAGTGAATAATTTAGAGGTCCTGACCCTGAGTTACAAGGTAAACGGAGGCGTTGTGTATCATTCGTGCCTGGTAAATGTGTCGCGCTGACATTTGCATTGGTTTGCTCTCCTCAGGTCCCGTGGCCTGTAGATATTGTGATCAGCTCTGAGTGCCAGAAGATTTACAATCAAGTGTTTCTTCTCCTGCTGCAGATTAAATGGGCTAAATACAGTCTGGACACTCTTCGATTCAGTGGTAAGAACTGAGACACTCGCTTTCACCAAAGCTGAAAATTATTAAAATGATCGTCTTTTTTTTCTTTTCCTTAAATATTTTGGTATTAAGACATCTTACCAAACCAGAGTCATTTTTTATTCTCCATTATCATTAAATATGTTACTGATATTAGACACGTCATGCATGTTGGGAAGCAGTTCAGCTATCGGTTATGCGTGAACGTCCTCAGTATGGACCTCTCAGTAGTCCTGCTCCGTTTGTAGAGGGGGAAAGAAAAAAAAGAAGCTCCAAAGCATAACGGTTCCACTTCTGTGCTTCGCTAGCTGCGTTTCCATTGCAAATGTCTACAGAACTTTGTCGATATTACATTTCCTATTTGCATTGTTTGCATTTAATACAAATTGCAATTAAAAATCCCACTTGAATAGGTTTGTTTGTGCGATAAGTTGTCAAAAAAACGCATCCAAAGGCAAAAAACATTAGTTGGAAAAACATGTCACTTTCAAAATTGGTGTGTTTTCCACTGAGCAAATTTGTTTTTGTAATTCCAATGTGCCCAATGGAAATGCAGCTGGTGTGACTGTGGCGTTCTTAGAGCGACGCCGAGATCACGTCTTCCTCTAAATGCTGCGGGTCAAGTTAATACCAAGGAGTTTGTGTTGTTGCTTAAATGCTTTTCCTGTGTTGTCTTTTTAGATTTTGCAGAAGTCACAAAGAAACTGGAAGGATCTCCTGCTGAGGAAGCAAAGCTGAAGGAACCAATAAGCCAGCAGATTCACAGAATGTGTCTGCTGCGCGTTAAACTGATGCACTTCGTCAACAGCCTCCACAACTACATCATGACCAGAGTAAGAGGAGGCTTATCGCCTGTTCACAAGAAGACTGAACGTTTTCTCAGTTAACATAAATAGACAAACTCAGTCAGATTGGATGGTTAGTTTTCATCTGACACAGATTCTCAATAAGATTTCAAGCTGAACTTTGACTGGGTCTTTCTAATATAGCGACTTGGTTTGATGCGCTGCAGAAATACAAAAGCGAAGTATTTTTGGTGTTGTTTCTAGCACAAATATTGTGGTACACTTGAAATGAGATTAAACTAACTTCCAAGTAAATTTTCAGCAAGATAAAGGAGCTTATTTTAAGTAGACAATTGCTAACTATTGAATTTTAAAAAAAGGACTAGTTCAACTGGCAGATTATTGCACTTAAAAAAAAGACATTTTTCCCGTGTTAAAAGTGAAATGAATCTGCTGGTGGGACCAAAGCTCTTTCAGGAACTGTTTCCTTGAAACAAGCCACCAGATCTTCTTGAAGAGTTGCTTGTAAGTTAGTTTTGTCTTATTTTAAGTGTACTAAGATATTTCCACTAGAAACTAGACAAACATACTTGACAAGATGGGTTTTTTTTTTTTCAGCGTGCGTGTTCGATTTCCCCACTTGATCAGCTGATCTCCGAAGCTCCTCCAGAGTTGACATGCGTCTCACATTTTGCTAATTTCTCTGGCTTTCCACGCAGTGCTTTCTCCCCAGGTGTACAAATGTCACTTTTTTTTTCTTGCAGGGCAGTTTCAATAGCAGGTGTCTGTCATTGAGCAGCCTCTGATCCAAATTATCTTAAAGCTTTGCAAAATTTTAGCAGCTGATTCTCGGTAAACGAAAATAACCTTTTACTTCCTTAGTCTGTGAGATGAAACCACCTGACCTTTTATTCTTTCTTTCTTTCTTTTTTTTGAACCGTAATCTTCTCATTTGCAGTCTGAAAAGTGAGAGGTGTCTCCTCTGTGTCTTGGCAGATTCTGCACAGCACTGGTCTGGAGTTTCAGCACCAAGTACAGGAAGCAAAAGACCTGGACCAGCTGATCAAGATCCACTACAGATACTTGGCGACCATCCATGACCGCTGTCTGCTGAGGGAAAAGGTGAAACTCGCTCTGCTGAATTGTAAAAGCAATTCTTCAGAGGTAGAACGATCAACAACCAGTGGCGCAGTTATTGGTGTTGACAGTACCTCGTAAGACGTCGCCGTGTTGTCAAAAGGAGTTCTTGCACAGAGAGTCAAAGCCCACAGGCTTTCCGTAGGTTTAGGACCCGACACCGAGGTGGTGATTGATTTTAGGATGAGCTTTGTGACCGATGAACCCATCCTGTGTCGATTTGATCAGATGCTTTAATTTATCCTGATTAAAAAGACCCAGTGAGGATCCATTTTTACTTTACTGCCAGAAAAGGTGTTTTTTTTTTAAATGTGTTGTTCAAACATACTGGCAATTGAAAATATTTGTGGTACAACGCATTCTAACAAGTTTCTCAGGCCTTTTGGAAGAGAATCGGGCCCACAGCATCATAGCACCTCCACCGTATTTAACAGCAGGCATGTTCAGTTCGAAACATTCATCCTTTTGTTTTACGCCACATTCAAAAAAAGTGTTTGTTGCCAAAAGGTTCACCTATTATTATAGGTAATAATATTATATTATTATATTATTAAAATATTGTCTTGAATTTTTCTTGTAGCTTTTGCACTTTGACAGACAGAATAAAAGAGAGGAAAAAAAACAACACTTAAGGCGATTTTAGCCCTAAAAGCTAAAATACAAAAAAAGCAAGTGAATAGCCCTCCATACATTGTTACTACAAATAATGACAAATCCACACTTTAAATTTATTTTAGGAGTTTTTACACATCTTTTGAAAACCCACCTGTGATGATGATTTGGTGTTTCAAGTTCCATCAGTTCAGCTCTGCAGTCTTCACAGGTAGAGGTGACTAACTTCAATGTAACGCTCTCTTTAAAGGCCATAGACAAAATTCTCAGCACAGCCACCTCTTTAGCACTATGCACATTGCATGAAAGACAATAATGAGGAACCAAGCAAAAAAAAAAAAAAAAGTCTCACTTTTAACACCTTTTGTTCCCACAGGTCAGTTTTGTGAAAGAGGCGATAATGAAGGTTCTCAATCTGGTCCTCATCTTCTCAGACCGATGGCAAGCTGGATTTGGCGCTTGGAAGTAAGGCCTGGATAAAAACCCGCACTGCAGCTTTGCTCAATTTAACCCCGAGGATGTTTGTCGGGAATCTCCATGGTGACCCCACGTTTTGTCTTTGTGCAGGATCGAGTCTATTGACAAGATGGAGTCGGATTTCAAAAACTGCCACATGTTCCTGGTGACCATACTTAATAAAGCCGTCTGCCGGGGCTCCTTTCCTCACCGTAAGCCAGTCCTGTTCATTTGTGATTTCCCAACGTCAAACGATTCACTTTACTCAGACAGAGATAATGACTTCTTGTTTGTTTCCCTCTTTTTGTTCCTGCAGTGGAGTCTCTGGCCCTCTCTCTGATGGCAGGGTTTGAGCAGTGCTGAGCGTCCCTCCATGTTTCACCCATTCATCACTTTGCCGTTCATCGTTATGTAACCTGCTCAGACTGTTGGAGTGCGACAGTCATTGTTAGTTCATCAACAAAATATCAAGATCTTTATTTAAAAATGTTTTTTGTAAGTTATGTTTTTTATACAAAATGCCCCGTCGATTGTAAATGTTATGTGTATATATGCAAAAGCACAAAATAAAGTTGCCTTGTTGCTTCTGCATAGAAAAGGCACAAAAGTTCAACAATGAAGAAGGAAATTAGAAAGTTGAGGTCAGACCTGGCTGACCTTATGGAAAACGTATTTAAATGTATACTGCTTCTATAAATTTACATGCAGTTTATTAGTGGATTTCTGTTGAGTCAAAAACCTAACCATCCAAATATTAAAACATGTCATATTTTTCAATACTAGGTTTAAAAACAGATGTCTGACATTTTTTAAAGCTGCGATATACAATTTTTGGTATTTTAACTTATTTGTTAAAACTGTCACCATGTTGTGACAGCACAATAGCAGAGTCTGTGAAAAGATCAAGCTCCTCCTCCAAGAGCTACTAAATGTGCAAATAAGGGAGAAACAACATCCTTACAGAAAAACAATTTCTGCTGTCATCGGTGGCTCACTGGCTATTGCTTTAAGGTGAAAGTCAGGACAGATAATTTCCCTCCCTCATGATAAACATGGAATATGGCAGTAGATCGTATATTTGTTGAATTAAACAAAATAAAATGACAAAGTGCCATCTTGTTTTGTATAATTGAAAATACATGCCTAATATTTTAAAGCAAAGTTTGTACAGTGAGCTTAATATTTACTGTTAATTTTAAATATCTTAATTTCCATATGAAAGTCCAACCTGATGAAGCTGGGTTTTTTTTTTGGCGATATTTGTTTCGTGATATTGTCGCCAGGACTGGAATATTTTTGGCCCCAATCACCTTCCATACATGCGGGCTTACTGTACATTCCTGCGTGTCCCTGCCCTAGTGGAGGAGGCCTGAACCGCAGCTCGGAGCGCAGTTTCCTGTTGAGTTTCCCTGTTTGAGGGACAGGAACTCCCTGCTCTACTTCTCTCCGCCGCCCATGATAATAACGCCAAGCGAGGAAAGACTTCACCGGCCGACGACAGAAAACTCTCCCACGGACCGAAAACGGTCACCGCCGGGGGTCGCGAGACAGATTAAACCAACGGCTACATGGCGCAGTAGTGGAGAGTTTTCACGCGCAAGTTTCCCAACAACTCCGGGTGAGTGGAAATGATTGAAGTTGGTTTCAGTATGTGTGGACTCCCAGATACCTCGCCCACGACTTATGTGTGTGTGTGTGTGTGTGTGTGGGGGGTGGAGGGTTGTTGCACGGCTCTGGCTGTATTCTTTATCCCAGCGTAACCAGTGGGACGCGCGCTGGTTTTAGACAGACTTCTGATAATTAGCTTGTGGAGGTGAACAGCTTGTTGCAGCGCAAAGCCATTTTCCTGGCTCACAGGCCCGAGCTGTGACTAATCTCAGGCCGAGCCACGGAACAGGGATAGAGCCATTACAGGTTGGAGGCAGGACTACACACACACACACACACACCAAAGAATTCACAAGTTTTCACTCGATGTATCTGTTTTCTACCACCTGTTGTTGCCTTCTGCAGTGAATTAAACTCTGACAAACTATCTGGAGCCGAAACGTACAACTTATTTTTAAAGAAAGGAATATAAACGAGCCAACAAAACCATCCGCGAATGTCGAAAGCTAAAAATATACTTGTACTTTTGGAGTATTGTTGCCTTTTCCAAATCGTTTCCTCTTTTTTGGCAACATTTTTCCTGAAGTTTAGTGCGCGAGTCATCCAGGATTGCTGCGTTCAGGAACTCGACCTCACGACGCGTTCAATGCCCATTCTCCCACTGTAAACAGCGCGTTAAAGGGAGTCACTGTAGAAACATTTCAAATGAACCAGAACAATGTTTGAGACGGACACCACATTTTTAAATTCATACGTCATACAATGTTCAATGAACGACCTTCTTGACTGGTTGCAGTGAATGTTCCTGCTCAGGATGGGGGTCCAGTTTCCAGTGTGGCCCAACTCCTTCCTAAAGTTCTGCTAATGAACTGTCATTTGATTCAGGTGTGTTGAGTCAGGGTAACAACTAAAACCTGCAGGACACCTAAGCTTTGGGACTCAATTTGGACAGTGCAGGCGTACTGTTCCAGAGCGTCTTGGGTCAACTGTTTTCTGCTTTGTTGGTCCAGAAAAAAGTATTTTAACATGAATTAAATACAAGAACTTCCTCAGACAACCTTTCTTGTATTTGGCCAAGTTTAATAATTGGGTCTGTTTTTGAGAAAAGTCACTGGGTTTCACTATGAAACTTAAAGGAAAGCAAATCAACAATAGAAAATACTTTTTGCTTCCAAGTGTCTCTGTTTAAGAAAATATGTATAAACTTCCCAGTGGAAAAAAAAAAGACAAAAAATGTCCATCTGCAAGCCTGGCATGACAACTGATTTTACAGATAAATTAGCCCAGAAATTATTGCAATAAACAATAATAATTTTATTTTCAGACTATTTTTAAGTGATATGTTGATCATGGTCCAATGATGCAAGTTCACGCTCTCAAAGAGCAATAAGTAATAATTTTGTTCAGATCATATAACTGGAAGATATTTCAAATAACCAAAAACACACAAATTGACCAAAACCAAAAGATATAAGTGAAATAAAAACCACACAGAACTGAAACGATAAAGGAAGTAGATTACGTATGAAAGCTGTAAACAAAATTATTCTTCAAAAATATTAATTATCAGACTGAAATTTATGGCCATCATTGTAATTTGTCATGTGATTCATTGTTTATTGCGACATCAGCTCCATTTGATGTATTTGATTTGCTTTTTTGCCAAATTCCAATGATGTGTTATGAGCTCGTTTACGCTTGGAAGCGCATGCATATTTATTTATTTTTGATGTTCATTTTGCCTCTGCTGCATTTCGTTGAGTTTGAGACGTTTTCAGTCGCCTTTGAAGTCACAAACGAAGGAAGGAAGAGACGCAGGAAGGCGATGAGGCATGAAGATGCGTTTCTAACCACATCTGTTGGTGTTTTTGGTGAGAGTGGTGCACATATTTTCTTTTTTTTTCTTCTTCTGCGGTTCTGTGTCTTTACTAAGGATACCATAAAGCCAAGTTAGGTTTGCAGCACATTACAACCACTGAAACTAACCGGGTTTAAATTAGCTGTCGCCGCTCCAGATGAGTGGATAAACCATTATTAGGTTGCTTCTTTGCTATTTTTTACTCATCAGCCTCAAATAATTTTCAACTCAATTTTCTTGAGTCGAGATTTGATTACCC
The DNA here is from genome assembly GCA_010277015.1 of Poeciliopsis turrubarensis. Classification (NCBI taxonomy): domain Eukaryota; kingdom Metazoa; phylum Chordata; class Actinopteri; order Cyprinodontiformes; family Poeciliidae; genus Poeciliopsis; species Poeciliopsis turrubarensis. The sequence goes on from VMRN01000035.1 coordinate 2,785,499, forward strand.
ATAAACATAAACTTAATCCTGAATCCTTCAGGATTAAGGATTAATGCATTATAATGTAAATGCATTATAATGCACTTACATTATAATGCATTGTAAATGCATTATAATGTAATGTTGTACATTACATTATAATGTAATGTACAACATTATAACATTTATAAAGTGTAGTTCTACATTTATCATGGCGTGCGGCTTGGATGAGGTGATTTTTGCACTGATACGCAGAAGCTGTGGTTTATCATCCTGCAGGATGTTAAAGCTAAACGTTTTCACACCTCTGTCTTAAGATTGTTGTCTTGGTACAGATCCACACACCAGGCGGCTGAAGTGTGTTTATTCTGCCACACTTATAAGAGTGTGGCAGAACTGTCGTTCAAGGGGGTGTTAGATTCTTGCTTTTGCATCAGTTTCTCACTTCAACGATCTCTTCCTTCCTTAGAGTGTTGATGACTTTATTCTGTTTGAACAGAGGGTTTAAAAGTGTCAGACATCCTGCATTTTGATTGCAAATCGTTCTGTCCAACACAAAGGTGTTTCCTCTTTTTAAAAGATGTTAGACATCTGTTGGATTTGTTTTATTACCTCAAAATGCTTCTTCACTTTAGTGAAGACGCTTTAAGAAGTGGGGATGGTGCAGGTGAACAGGTTGGCCTATTTTTAGCAGGCCAAATACTTAAAAATAAGCTCTTTTTCATGTTTAGTAAATGCATTTGCATTTGTCAAGCAACCAGCAGCACATTTGCTTTTCTTTTGTTGTCGAGCTTTATTACATAATTTGTAGCAGGTTAAAGTTAGATTAAATTTACATTAAACATTAAGTTTAATGTTATTTATATAAGATAACTTTTTTTTTTTAGAAAGTTTGTTATGATAAAAAACATGCTTTTTACATATTTGTAGCAGGGTTGACAGCGCTAAGACCCTCCTGGCTCTGATTGGTTCTGCTGCTGGAAGTAGGACCACAGGGAGGAGGCGGAGCAGCATGATTTATTTATTTTTATTTACTCTCCCCACGGATTAGCTGTTTAAACACATATATATAGCAACTATCTATCCATCCATTTTCTAACACCCTTGTCCCTAGTAGGGTTGGGAGAGGTGCTGGTGCCGATCTCCAGTGATCGTTCCGGAAGAGAGGAGGGGTCAACCTCGACAGGTCACCAGTCTGTCGCAGGGCAACACAGAGACAGACAGGACACCCACACACAGACACACACACACCTGGGGAGAATTTAGAGAGACCAGTTAACCTGACAGTCATGGACTGTGGGGGGAAGCTGGAGAATCCGGAGGGAACCCACATAGAGAACATGCAAACTCCATGCAGAAAGACCCCGAGCCGGGAATCGAACCCAAAACCATCTTGCTGCAAGGCAACAGTGCTACCAACAGTATAACAACTATATTTTTATGAAAACATTGTTTTTTTTATTTAAAAAAAACCCTGCATGCTGTAGTTTTAAAAGAAAGCTTAAAGAGATTTGAGAGTTTGTTTGTGTGGTCAACTTCAGAAAGAAATTCAGAATCAGACAAAATCAAAATAGGCATGTCAGATCTCAGAAAAATCAGCATCAGCCCTTAAAAACTTGATCTGTGCATCATGTCCAGCAGTATTTCCTGTTGTCTCATTTCAAACTAAAGTTATACCTTAAGTTGACATGATGTTAGAGATGGATATCATGGATTTCGAAGCACAAATATTTAATCTAAATTTCCAGTAAATGTTAAAACCAAAAATTTAAAAGCAGTCAAAAGAGGAACTAAATTAGAAAATCTAATAGTGCAAATGTCTGGAAGTTTGAAATGGAAACTGTGTGGGAACCCTGAGCTTATTGCTGGTTTATTTCTGGTCCTCAGCAGCTGCTGCTGCTGCAGCATGTGGGCTCCACCTGCCTCTGCATGCAAAACATTCAAACTTCATCCTCACTAATTTTTATTTGAATTTAGTTTTATTTTTCCTTCCTCATTTCCATTTTCCTTTCTAGTTTTGTTGGTAAAACCAGAAAAAAATTCTGATACTTCTTATACAAAGAGTCAAAAATTGCAAAAATGTTAACTTTACTATAAGCTTTTCTTACAGTTTGTTTAAAAAAAAAGATCTTGGAGCAACTGAATCGGAACAAGATGCCAAATACGGAAAAAGTTACGACTTTTGGTCGTGTCACAAATGGATCATTTAAATTCTGATGATAATGACATCCATACTTGAGCCTGTCGCAATAAGCAATTAATCCATTAATCAATTAATAGCATGCTGAATTAACACGAACTTGATCATTTATTTCCATTCTGATGATTAACATTTTTTACGAGCAATTTTGTTTTCAGAGACTTTATTGCATTTTATATATGGTTTGGGTTGTGTGTGGTTTTTATTTCTGTTTTATTTGTTGTTCTTGGTTCATTTCTATTTTGGACACTTGATCACTTCCAGTTCCAGTGCAAAGCATTCTTTACCAAATTAAAGTCTAGTGGTAATTGAGAGGGAAAAGTTGCATTAACATTCTGTTATCAGTATATTACTTGACAATGGTCTCAAAACAACAACATTTTAGTGTATCGCAATAATTACTGGGACAATTTGTCATCCAGCAAAAATATTTGATCATGACAGGCCTACAGATCGAAACTTTTTGAAATTTTTTTTCACTGGAAAGTTTATACATATTTTCTTAAGAAGAGACTGTTGCATACAAAGAGTATTTTCTGTTATTGACCTATGCATAATAAAAAAAAAAAAAAGTTTTTAGCGTTTGCTGTAAATGAGCAATCTCACCAAATAGGCACGATCTTGGAGTTGAAGTCTCATCTTTAACCCAGGTGAGGCTGTAAAGGAGTCCTTCTGAAACCACTCCTTTCATCTAAAAGTAGTAAGTGTGACACATTTTTATTGTGTTCTTCTGCTCCAAGGAAAAGTAAGTGTGGAGCCTTCATTGCGTTATATTAAAAAAAAAAAAAAAAAACTGAAGAAGTTCCAGGAACAGAACCTCAAGAATAGACACTTCAAGTTTGAAGTCTTTTCCAAACTTCAGACATGGCTGCCGAGCCAAGTTCGAATGATTGGACCTGATTTAAATATCACGCAAACCGATGGGTTATGATTGCCTTTTGTTTGTGTGTCTGAACACCCAGGCCTCCTCATTTATTCTGGCTTAAGCGCCTTACTGTGTGTTTACTCAGGGAGACGTGGTGTGCTGCTTCAGCAGACTGATTTAACCCTTCAAGAGAAACGACTTCCCGTATTTGTTCCTTGTCAAACAGCAACAGGAACTGGGTTAAAGTAAAAACCCACCAAGGTTCCTTGTTTTAGACAAATAAGAGCATGACGTCTTTGCACAGCTAAAGATCGCTTGTACTTTATGAAAGTGGTCTCTGTTCTTGATTTACCAAATAATTTCTGTGTGGCCATCAGGAGGTTGTGAAAAGTTTGGATATTTCTCATGAAAGAAAAACCGGCCCTTGTCTTGAAGCCGGCTGCGCGTCACGTGTTCGCCGTCTCTGAGGTTCATACTTCCCATTTTCAGACACTAATTTGCAGTTGGTGACGCTGCATGGGGTTAATTTTTACCAAAGTGAAAATGCTGAGACAAGTTAGTAATGCTCTTTTTTTTTATCCATCTTCATCATTCTTTGCTACCATGTTTCCTTTTGTCTTAACCACACCTATTATTAGGTTTGATCATTTTGAGCTCTCTGGGATAAACACCCTGATGACTTCATCAAGGACTCCTAACCAACCTCAGTCACATCCAGTTCACTCTATGGGGTGACAGTTCTAGAAATGAAAGGAAATGTCAACCTGATGTTATGAACTGACTGACATGGTTCATACATTTATTATTTGACCTAACAGCTTCATGAGAGCAGGTTTTTCAGAGCTTTAATATTACAAATAAAGTAAAATCAAGCATTTTGTTTTGATGATAGACTTTCTGAAACTGTCAGCTTGTTGCACTGAACACTGAACAAACTCAGACACTGCAGTCTCAACAGAACAAGGAAGTAATTTAAAATAGTTTACACATTGGGTAATGCATGAGAACTTTTAGTTTTTTTTTTCAATCTGTTTGCAGTGACTGCCATTAGTCGTATCATGCATGCTAAGTTTGGATTAGACCAGTCATTCATGCAGATACAACGTTCTTACAATCCTAACTTACAATCTTTTTTAAAAATCACCTTGCTGCTGCAGTTCAGGTTATCTGGGATTCCTCTGTATTTCACTGGAGCTTTTTTTTTTTATTATTATTCACACCATGAAAACACCATCTCTACTTTTGATGACCAAAGATATTTCCAAATAGCTGAATTCATCTTTGCTATGGTTAGCAAAAGTAACTTGCTAATATTTCAGCCAGCTCAGCAGCAGTGCACAGCAACAGGTGGGGGAGGAAATGCAGTGGTAATGCAGTCAGATTCTGAGGCAGTCTAGAAGTTTCTCTGCCATCTTATTTAAAACAGAATAAATGAGAAATTAAGGATTTTACTTCCTTCAATTAGCATCAGTATCATTTTTGACGTGATGGAAAAAGATGCCCAGTAAACAAGGTCGCCAGTTTTGGCTAACTGTGTTGCCACTGACCACATAATTTTGCAATTTCACATTTCAAAAATAAATTTGCTTCACGGAAACATGGCAATTTAAAAAAACAAACAAACAAACAAACTCACTTTTTCCGATAAAACGTTTTGGCGCTAGCTTGAGATGGCCTGGGAAAATTGCAATGCAAAACTTTTTTTCCACATCACACGAGTCGTGTCACATGATCAGCAACTGGACGTTGCCACTGCCGGAAACCACGAAGAAGATGGTTTCTTATTTATTGAAAACACCATGATTACAAAATTGGTTTTTTTCTTCAACATTAGCAGAATGATCACAAAGTTTTGCTCACATTTGTAGTGGGAACGACGCTTCTGCCAGTTTCCAGGCCGAAAACAACATAAAACCTGCCCATCTCTAAAAAAAAAAAAAAAAAAAAAACCCAGCCCAAATCTCAACCTCTATTGAAACTCTTGTTAATTAGCAGCAAGTATAGTCTTTATAGTTATTTTTAGTTTATTTTTGCTTGTTCTTTTATTGCATTCTGACCAGAACCAAACCCCATTGCGAATCCAAACGACTTGATTCTTGGAACACTGGTCTTGTTTGTTTTCTGCGGCACCACGTCCTCTTAAACCATGAAGTTTATTTCTGGGATTTTTGTTTTATAGTGCTATAGCGACACTTAATTTACCAGTTACTATTTATTGCTGCCTTTTGGATTTATTGTATTAAGTAGTTTTGCTGCCTACTACTGATTCCATTTTGTCTGTCAGCTCTGAAATGTAGCTTGAATTAAGCGACGAAATGTGACAAACATTTACTAATAGCGTGTACATCAAAAGAAGGAATACGATTTTCTATTTCTATTTTTTCTGAATGAAGTCATTAATCTTTAATCCTTCAGATATTTACTACATTCAAATCAAAATGCAACAAAAACAGGTTCGTCATATTTATAGACTAAACAAAATGAAAGTTTTTTTTTAAAGAATGCTGTAAAATGTTTTGTTATGAGCCCTACTGATCGCTGCAAAATTTACCAACTTTGATCACCAAGGGTAAATTGCTAATTTGTTTGAATCATTGCTGGCTGTCAAGTTAAGTGAGTCACTGATGTGGGTAAAACGGATCTTTTATCTAAAAATAGCCAAAGTTTCCCTCAACCAGCTGTGAGTCAGTAGGGTAGGGTGGGATCCTCCATCTTTTTAACACTAAACCTTACAGCTCAAAAACGTCATGCAGGCTTCTTGCAACCTGCCGTTGGTTCTCTTTCCTTCACTTCCCTTTGGAGATCTGGTGACCCGCTGACACCGATCCTCCTCCCACTGACCTGCGAGGTTTTCGTTGCTTCTTCTGTGGGTCGCGGTTATGATTGCTGCGGATTTGTGTTTGCAGATTGTGACGTCCGGCTGTCAGCAGCACTGTGGGAAAGCAAATGAATCGTATCACATTACACCTCCAGCAGTACTGTAGTTGGCGCTGATTTGGTGGCTGCATCGCTGAGGAGAGTGAAACTTCACAACACAGAAAGCTGCCTTCTCTTTTACTGCTGATAGTTTTTTCAATGTCTTGGATTGTGAGTCTGATATTTTTATTTGTAGAAACTTCTTTTATCGTCTTGTACAGTATACTATTATTATCATCGCTACTCCTGGAACCTATGGAGCCCCTGAAGGGACATTGAAGAACAAAAATGAACTTTCTTGTGTGCATCACATATTGTATTGTGTGCACCAGATGGTATCTGCTGTCCACGAGATACTGATTAGTGTGCGATAAAGTTTTTCTTTCCTTCAATGTTGCTTAGTTTTCACTGCTGCAATCTTGCTTTCTATATATAGTCTCTTTGGGAACTATTTTTCTATGAAACTTTATACCCGGTGACAGTGAAACACCTTAATTTCCCCTTTCCATTTAATTTTAAAAATCACATTTTTGACTGTGTTTTAACTCTATTGTATTTTAGATGCTTTGGAAACGGTTGAGTGATTAAAAATGAGCTTCTCTCCGTTTTTGTGCTCACAAGCTTGTCTGTACATGACTTAAGCAGAAAAAAAAAACACAGTCTGGTATGTTGTTTCCAAACTGCGGCCAGGTGATGAGGCTGTGTCTAAAGTAAAATGCGGAAAGGTGCGCAGAGGAATGAGAGGGAAATACCAAACCGGTGAGACGTTCTGTTCAGCGGCACAAGGGTCAGGATTTAACCCCGACCTGGATTCTGAAGCTGCTTGGACAGGAAGTGTTGGGCATTTGGACAGCTGTTTGCACAAGAGGAGCCAAAAATGTAGCTTTTTTAAAAAAATTTTTTTATTCTTTTTAGCTTCCTGTGGTTGGGAACCTCCTGCTCTAATGAGAAGTTACATACACCTTCAGTCAATGTTCAATAAATTTGAATATTATCGACATTTTATAGATTCATAACAGACCTTTATTTATGTTAATCATAATGATTTTCCACTTACAACTAATGAAAACTTGACGTTATTAAAGTTAAAATATTTAAAAACAAAAATGTTAGTTTAATGTAAAGTATGTTTTATATCTGCTTAAAGGTTATTTTTCAGAGAATGTGCTTTATTGTTCATTTTCTTTTGTTGGTCTGTTGCTTAAAATCATTTTGCAAGGCACTGTGGCGGCTGTTCAGGTGTCAATGTTTATATGGTTTGTATGACTTGGCTCAAATAGACTCATGTTTCATGTTCCTCTTCTGTTTTTTTTAGAAAGCATCTTAGTAAAGTGCATCAGAACAGTTTCAGAATCTCCTCTGTGTCTTTGGACTGAACAGAAATTGAATCAACATTTGAGTTTGTTCATTCTGGTTTCAAAGATTTGCTTTAATTCTACAGTTACGGCAGCATGGTGATGTGTTTCTAGACTAAAGTTTTAAAACCTTTCTTTCCTGTTACTTTACAGCAATATGGCGTCCACTGTGACTCTAGAAGATGCTCTGTCCAACGTGGACCTGCTGGAGGAGCTGCCGCTGCCGGACCAGCAGCCGTGCATCGAGCCGCTCCCCGCCTCCGTCATGTACCAGGTCAGCGCTGGGATGGCTCATTTCTGCCGCTGTGCTTGTTCTGTTTAAGGCGAGACGGTGCTAAAATAAAATCACATGTTTTTTATTTATACCACGTCCAAATCTAATCTCTTTTTTCTTGCTTTCTTAAAAAAAAAAAAAAAAATTACAAATGACAGAAAATATTTTCAAAAAGTGGTTTTTATTTCAGTCATCACTTCTGTTAGTTGTACGACAGAGTGTCAGGACCAGGCTACAAGACTTTTTTTTGTGTAATTACAGGAAAGTTGTCACACTATTGGCAGAAAAAAGACGCAGTTTTACCAGAATAATGTCTTGAAATCACGAGAAAAAAAAGTTGCTTTAATGAGACAAGAGCTTGGATAATTATTTTTTTGTTTTAATCTTCATACTATTACTACTTAATTCTCCTAATATTAAAACTTTATTCTCGAGTTCTTTTGACTTTATGGCCAATTAACTTTATCCTCATATTACTACAACTGCAGTTTTGTAACATTATGCAAGGTTTCCCCCAGCCAAGATAAGCCTGGCGGGCCACCAGGCTCTACTTGTTTAAATAGAAGCAGTAAAGCATGCCGCCATCTTGCCAAACAAGATGGCGGCAGTGGGTCTGCTGACATCACTTTGGAGAGCATTGGTGAAAAATTAATAAAATAAAATCTTCAAAAACCAAAGATTTGACTAATCAAAAAAATTGATTTCTGCTGTTATACTTTCTTAATGGCAAACTGGTCTCTCTCTTTGCTAAAACGTTCATAATAATTCTCCATATTTGTTGCTCCATCTTCACTGTTCTTTCATTTTCCCAACAGCCCAACTTCAACACCAACTTCGAGGACAGAAACGCTTTTGTCACCGGCATCGCGAGATACATCGAGCAGGCCACAGTCCACTCCAACATGGTACGTCTCTGCTCTGTGCGTTCTCTAGTCGGGGGAAACAAAAACACACACAAACTCACCAGACGGGGTCAGAGGCCTTTTGAAGGTGGGATGTGAGACTTTGCCGTCCCTGCAGCACATTTGGTGCTGTGGAGCAGGCGGCTCATGGGATCCAAACCCTGGAGCGAGAGGCCCAGGGACAAACGGAGGCTCTGAAGCCGCTCTTTTCGGGAATAGCATGTCTTTGTCTCTAATTAGTGAGACATAATTGCTCGGGGTGGGGATCAAACCGGACTTTGTTTGGAGGAAGGGCGGGTTCCCCCTTTATGCCCTCTGGGAATAAAGTCGTCGCAGAAGCAACCATGCATGCATCTTTGGGTCTTGTGAGGTTTTGTTTTAGTTGAGGTTGTGTGAAGTGACTGAATATTTGTGTTTGGGTCAGAATGACATGTTGGAGGAGGGGCAGGAGTATGCTGTCATGCTATACACCTGGAGGAGCTGCTCCCGCGCCATTCCGCAGGTAAACTGGACTTTTCTCACTAGGGATGCACCGATTCACTTTTTTCACTTCTGATACCGATATCTGAGGTTATTATCAATACACAAACCATAATTTTTTTCAATATTGGAACCGATATTGGTATCAGGTCAGTGTATCTCAAGTTCTAATTATGGTTCTTTTCTCAGGTGAAATGTAACGAGCAGCCAAACAGAGTGGAGATCTATGAGAAGACTGTGGAGGTTCTCGAGCCAGAAGTCACCAAGCTGATGAACTTCATGTACTTCCAGGTACCGTCCTAAACACTACTAGGACAGTACACATTTTTAGCTGATCATCTACTACGTTTGACTTATTTGAGCCTTTCTGTTTTCATCCAGCGTTCTGCCATCGACCGTTTCTGCGGGGAGGTTCGCCGTCTGTGCCACACCGAGCGCAGGAAGGACTTTGTCTCAGAGGCGTACCTGCTGACCCTGGGAAAGTTCATCAACATGTTCGCCGTGCTGGACGAGCTGAAGAACATGAAGTGCAGCGTCAAGAACGACCACTCTGCATACAAACGGTATTCAAAAGCTTGTTGGGCTGCAGTGCAGCTGCTGTTCAGTGCCAACACTAGATGGCAGGATGTTTGTTCAGAATGTCCAGATTGAAGCTGAGGGACGTCGCTGGCTGGTACCGATCTGGAAGAGGATGAAGGACAGTTTAATGTGATTTAAAAGAAAAACAATTAAATATCTAATACATTGACTTAACATTTTTATGTTTTTTTTTGGTGTACATGATGAACAAAACATACATTTTGATAGTATACAGTTATGTTTTATTCAGTTTGGACTTCCTTTAGTTTTCATTTGTTCCCATGCCGAGTTGATTACAAGCAGTTGTAGTTTTCTGTGCAAACTGAACAAGCAGGAAGTGAAGGAACGACTCCACGACTTTCTCAAAAAGTCACATGGTCACAAGGTCCAGATTGTGACCCTTTCAGATTGTTTAGAGGTTGTTAAAAACACTACACTGGATTTTTTAAACTTTTCTTTTGCAGAAAATTAAAATTTTGATTTAAAATTCTGCTTAAAACCAAAAATGGTGTAAAAGGGATCTTTCTCTGTGTCTAGAGCTGCTCAGTTTCTCAGGAAGATGTCCGAACCCGCCTCCATTCAGGAGTCTCAGAATCTGTCCATGTTCCTGGCAAACCACAACAAAATCACTCAGGTTTGTCTTATTGTTCTGCACCAAATATTTATTAATGTGGTAATTTAGGACACACAGGCATGAATTTTCTTGTCATTTTTTTGAAAAATAAATGAAAAAATAACATGTTAAGAAGCTTAAATTATGTTGCAGAGCAGAAAATTCAAATAAAGATAAAACAAGATCACATTAATTGTAACAGAAACTTATTTGTATTGGGCTTTATTACCATTATCACAATATGTTTCTTTAAAAATACTACATGGAATGACCAACAGTCGAGTTGATATTCATTTTCATGTGATGCATATTTGAAAAATATTCATTGCTTGTGGTCTGTCTGCCCATCAGTCGCTGCAGCAGCAGCTGGAAGTGATCAACGGCTATGAAGAGCTGCTGGCCGACATCGTCAACCTGTGTGTGGATTACTACGAGAATAAGCTGTATCTTACGCCCAGTGAGAAACACATGCTGCTCAAGGTAAATGGAACTGAAATTATATAAATTAGAGCTTCGGATGTTGTGGAAAACATTTGGATAGTATTGTGAATCTTGTTTGAATTTTATGATTTGCAATAAATAACCAGATAACAAATTTTTTTTTATCTTCCGACTTTGAGCTTAGAACAAATCTCGGCCACAAATAGTGAGTAAGCTCTGCAGCTACAGGGAAAAGCAAAAATCTTTTCCTTTCAACATGAAGGTTTTATTATTCTTCTCCAGATGTCAAAAACATTTTGTGGCTTCTTATTTTACCTTCTAAAACATTTTAATGCTACACTAAATAAGTTTTACCTCATTTATTGCAGGCATAAGGAGCCCAAATGCTCCGTACTTAAATGTTTAGCTGCCATTTATTGCAGATCTTTATGGTATTCATTTTACATCTGTTGATAATGCGACAACAATGCATTGGCAATGTATTTACAATCTTTAATACATTTGCAGATTGGATCATTGTTGACAGACATAGACATCCTCTTTGTAACTTTTTCCATCTGTGCAGGTTATGGGTTTTGGCTTATATCTTATGGATGGAAACAGCAGCAACATCTACAAGTTGGATGCCAAGAAGAGGATCAACCTCACCAAGATAGACAAGTTTTTCAAGGTAGAGAGACACACAAGCATTTCAATAAAATATTCTACACTTCATCTTACTTTGCTTTGCACTCTGATACTGTTTGGTTTTTATATCAAAGCATAAAGCGTATGATTATACATAATAATGAATAATTATTGGATTACGGACGGCCACACAGTATTGGCTCAAAGCTCATCGTAGCTTGTTTGTTCATTTGGAAGCTAAAGTCTGCATGGATCAGTGCATTTCTCCCAACATGACTCTGACACATTACAACAAGATTAGTTTCATTTCCTTTCCTACTGGCTATACTGATATATTTATGCAAAGTTCTTGAGGTAACCTTAAAACAGTAGTTGATGGTCAGATAAAGTGGCGGACACTGCTAGCTAAAATGTTAATTGCACTAGTCATGAACTTTAATTTCATGGTATTTAATGGAAGCTAATGCTAAATGTTAACTTCCTTGAAAGGATACAACCTGACATTATAATTCATATAATATAATGCTACTAGGTATTGTATTTATGTTAATATCTGGTTCCTTGACTGTGATTTATTTTATTCCAGTATGTTTCTTGTTTGAAATAAAGGTTTTGGGATTAAAACAAGAGAGAATTTGAGGAAAGGAAATTGAATTGTTGTGCAAATGGTCTTCATCCACTTCATAACTTACTTCATTCAACTAAACGTTTACAAAACAGCCATGCAAATTAGTTTAATTAGCATTTATCTGGAACATTAATTTAGGGAAAGATAAGTGCTCTAAGAGTTTTGTAGTTAACTAAAGCACTAAGCGGAAAAATTAGCTTAGCGCTTTAAAACTCTGTTTAGTTATCGCATTAGAGGAAGTGTCGGATATAAATAGTACTACTATAGTAAATGGCCATAAAAGGGGAGGAATGCAGATTAGCTCATTAGCAGTTATTTACTTCAGACTAAATATTCATTTGTTATCACAGAATGTTTTCAGTCTGCTCTTTAACATCTGTTGAATGTTGCTGCTAATGTGTTGGGATGAAATGTTACTGTGATAGAACTCATATCACATGCAGCACATCTTCAGTTGCAGGTTCTCACTTCACAAGGAAACATCATGCCGACAAAATAACAATTTTACGGTCCAATTTAAACCAAGTTTTAAGTTTCTGTTGAACTGTTGAAAATCCATCTGGGATTATAAATGCAGCATTTACAGGAAACATCTTTGTGTTTTGGGATTAACAGCAACTGCAGGTCGTGCCGCTGTTCGGCGACATGCAGATCGAATTGTCCCGGTACATCAAGACCAGCGCTCACTTTGAAGAGAACAAATCCAAGTGAGACTAAATCTGCATCAGAAACATGGAAACAATACAGCACAGACCCACAATTACAATTTGTTGCACATATTTTAATTGTTTTGTTTGTTTTTCTCCACCCTCCAGATGGACCTGCACTTCTATATCCAGCAGCCCGCAGTACAACATATGTGAGCAGATGATTCAGATCAGGGAGGATCACATGCGCTTCATCTCCGAGCTCGCTCGCTATAGCAACAGCGAGGTTCGTATGGGAGACGCAGACCAGATGGTCATTCGCTCAAGTGATGCATTACACCTTTGCACTTAATTCTGTGAGCCCAGTTAAAAAAAGAAGTGAACCCTACGTTCACGATCAGGCTGTTTTCAGTGTCATTATGATGTAAAAGTCGATCATTTTGGTTACTCGAGGCCCTGGGGCCAAATTCAGTGCAGAATGTGTTTTATCAGCATTTTCCATTTCAAGATATTCATGATCATGAAATGGCCCAAAATGGATTTCACTGCCCTGATATAGGTGGAAAATTTCAATCTAACTAGAAATTCAGATTTTCTGAACGCTCATGAGTTAGAAATGAGGAAAGTCAGGATGTGGTGTGAGTTGATTTTTTTTTTTTTTTTTTTTTTTTTCCCCCACGTGATCGCAGGTTGTGACCGGATCAGGGCGTCAGGAGTCCCAGAAGACAGATGCGGAGTACAGGAAGCTGTTCGACCTGGCCCTGCAGGGCATGCAGCTGCTCTCCCAGTGGAGCGCTCACGTTATGGAAGTGGTACGAGAGAACAGGCTGCCTGCTCAAGACTTGATCAGTTGTTCACAACACAACTGATGCAGTTTGCCCCTTCCGACCATTCAAACAAAGTCTCCGTCTCTCCCACAGTACTCGTGGAAACTGGTTCACCCGACGGACAAATACTCCAACAAGGAGTGTCCCGACAACGCCGAGGAGTACGAGAGGGCCACCCGCTACAACTACACCAGCGAGGAGAAGTTCGCCCTCGTAGAGGTCTGTCGCATCATCACTCTGAAAACATGACTTCAGTCGACTGGCAGCCCAGTCGCTCATCACATGTTGCACTGTTGGCAGGTGATGGCGATGATAAAGGGGCTGCAGGTGCTGATGGGACGCATGGAGAGCGTGTTTAACCACGCCATCCGTCACACCATCTACTCAGCTCTGCAGGACTTTGCTCAGATTACCCTGAGAGACCCGCTGAGACAGGCCATCAAGAAGAAGAAGAACGTCATCCAGAGGTCGGACCCAAAGCGACGCCTCATTTCACATTGTGTTTAAAGTCTTATGATTAGAGGTGCAGAAAAAAATTTGAGTCTACAGAGAATCGCAATTTCTAGTCCTGGGAATTCTGGATCGATTCAAAACGCTCAAAGGTTGTACAGCGATGAAGTTGTACGTCGTTGCTGGATATCGCATACTGGCCACCATGTAAATGAATAATTCTGTTTTCTTCTTTTTCTTTTTTTGAGAAAATGCCTGTTGGCTAAGCAAACCCTATCCTGTTAACACAAGTTTCAATATTTTATGCACAAACCTATTTTGGTTTAAATATAAACAGATTGTATTTTTTAACCCTGGAACTTATTTTAAATATCCAAAATAAAAATGCTAAATGAACCAAAAATAAAAACCTCATTCAACCAAAACCAAAAATTAATTGGATTATGAAGTCTCTGTAAGCAAAACTGGCCATCAAAAAATATCAATCATCAGAAAGGAAATAATTGAACCCATTTAAATTAATCAATAACTGCTTGTTGCAGCAGGATTGTTGCTGTCTGTTTTATTTTTCTTATGCACAGACTAATTAAAGTTTCTGACCCGTTTGCTGCAGCGTCCTTCAGGCCATCCGGAAAACAGTGTGTGACTGGGAGACGGGCCGGGAGCCGCACAATGACCCCGCCCTGCGAGGAGAGAAAGACCCAAAGGGGGGCTTCGACATTAAAGTCCCCCGGCGAGCCGTGGGCCCCTCCAGCACTCAGGTCTGTCTCCATTTCAACCTTTCTAGTCGTGCAACTGGTGGAGTAATAAACTTTAAGCAGATGAATCTGTGTCATTTATGCTAAATTTAAATTTTGCTTTTTTATTGTTGGGCAGACATGATCCTTTATATCATCCCAGCTATAATCCTTTCCCACACCTTGAAGGTGTCACCAGATCAGGAACCGCCAGTTCACATTAATCAGGCTTTTGACGCTCACGGAGCCGGTGTGGCATCCGATTAGAGCACAGGTTTGCACTGTTGTATCAAAACTGACTCTGGGCAGGAAAGATGAGCCAAACTCTTTGGGTATTAATAGCATGTTGTGTCCTGTAGTCCAGTGTTGTTGTGTTTTTTGTTTTTTTGTGTGTTCAGTTGACTTCTACTGGAACTTTTCTTTGTCCTGCACGAACCTTAAGACTTTAGAAATGGCTGTCGATTAAAATATGATCTGTGTTCAGGAGTTTTGTTGCTGAGCAACATTTCGGGCTAGTAGTTTCATCCATTATATTGATTAAATCCTGCCGATTTCTCAGCTTAGAGCTTTGCTCTTAGAACCAATCTACTGTCCAGAATGCTTCCAAGAACAGATTTCAACAACTGTGTTTTCAGAACTTCTTCGATAAAAAGATAAAAATGTTACGGGTGAGAGGACAACCCAGAACAGAAGAGATGCAGTGAACTTCCAAACAAGCCAATTATCTAAAAATCATTGTCGGTGCATTTGACTGCCACCAGACTGCTGACTTCACTTTCATTTTCTCTGTTCATAAACGCCGCAGCTCTACATGGTGAGGACGATGCTGGAGTCTCTCATTGCAGACAAAAGCGGCTCGAAGAAGACCCTGCGCAGCAGCCTCGAGGGCCCCACCATCCTGGACATTGAAAAATTTCACAAGGAGTCCTTCTTTTACACACATCTGCTGAACTTCAGTGGTGAGGAGTTTGATTCTGGAATGGCAGTCATTTGGATGGAAAAAAAACAACAACAAAAAAAAAGAGCCCAGATTTAAAACCCTTCTCCGTGTCTCCATGCAGAGACTCTGCAGCAGTGCTGCGATCTGTCCCAGCTCTGGTTCAGGGAGTTCTTCCTGGAGCTCACCATGGGCCGCCGGATCCAGTTCCCCATTGAGATGTCCATGCCGTGGATCCTCACCGACCACATCCTGGACACCAAGGAGGCCTCCATGATGGAGTAAGTCTTTCTGTGATAAAACATGTTCTGGAAGCTATTCATCCTTTTTTCTTCTTCTTCTTCAAACCCAGACAGTCGGCATTTATCCTGAGAAATTTATTTTCATAACAATTTTGATTAAATTGCCATTAACAATGTTTAATAAAGCCCCAAACTGTCCATATTGTTTGGATTATGAGTTTTACTGTTTTCTTCACTGTTTGTTCAATGAGAGTGAAAATAAAATTGAAAATATGATTAGTGACAAAATCACACTCGTTTATGTGACTGGTTTAAAATTAGTTATGTTTTTTTCCAGAGTATTATTTGTGTTTGAGTTACTGTAATTGCTGTGACTCTCTGACATACGGTTTTTTAAAAAGTAGTAATAAATATTTTTTATCGTCTCTTTTATCGTTATCACAATAATACCACAACATATTGTGAACTTTGCCCACCCTATCTGACAAACTGGGACTTTATCTGATTGTTTTTGTCTACATGATGCAATGACCCACCAGTAAAGTAGATGCTGTTTTACTTTGAGTGTTTACTAGACACAGTGGTTTTGCCTTTTTCATATCCCTTGAACTGTTTTACATGTGCTGTTTCAACTACAATTTTATTAAGATTTTATTAAATACTCAAAAAAAAAGAGAACTATGGCTTGTATTCATCCTCCAAGTTGGAAGATCATCTATTTTTCAAGCTACACCATTGATTCGCTGTTAGATTTAAGTTTGGACTTGAACTAGACCTTTTTAACGCATTAATATGCTGTCATCTGCACCAATCTTTTGCACCCTTGACTTTATTTTGAGGGTTGTTGTCCTACTGGAAGACAAACCCCTGCCCTATTTGAAAGTCATGTTCAGCCTCTGAGGTTTTCGTCTAGCATTGTCCACAGCATAATGCTGCCAACGCCATGTTTCATAGTGGGATTGTGTGTTTACTTTTCCGTAGGGTTTCTGTTTGTAGCCCAGAACATTAAATTCTGTCTCCAACACTTTCTTCCAGATGTTTGATGTGTCACAGAGGTAAAAACTATTCACTGATAAGGCGACATAAAACTAAAACAAGTGACTGAACTAGATTTTACTTGGGCTTAACCTAGTGAAACGTTTGGAGAGCAGTAGAAGACTCTGAAATCCATTTATCATGTTTAGGCCATGTTTAAGCACTTTGTGTTGATCTGATATAATCTCATTGTACAACATTGACGTTTTTGGTGCGACGAGGCTAAAAGTGGAAGAGCTCAGGGGTGTGAATACTTTCTCTGTGCACCACATGCTCACCTTTCTGACCAGATTCTCCATAGTTGTTCTGCAAAGCTGGATGTTGTTTCTTCATGTTGTCATGTTGGCCACTGGATTACCGCGGTACGCTACAGATTTACATAAGCCATTAAGCACATTCTCTGGCACCGGCCAAAACTCAGTAATTCTTCAGGCCGACGCCAGAATAAATCGTTATTCATTTGCTTGTGTCATGATGACATCATCTTTTTTTTTTAAGCATTCACCTTGCAGGAACAGTTTGGCAGAATGTGTTCATATTTTGTCAGTCGATGGCAGAATTAGGACTTAATGATGTGCAAATGTCACTGTATTGCATCCTGGAACTTTTTCAGGCACATTTCAAGCAAACTTTTAAGAGTAACATAAAGTCTCCCTCAAATGTGTGCAGGTACGTGTTGTATCCCCTGGACTTGTACAACGACAGTGCACACTACGCTCTGACCAAATTCAAGAAGCAGTTCCTCTATGATGAAATCGAGGCGGAGGTAATGCACTGTAACTGTGTCCTGGATGATGTGATGGTCCTTTAGAAAAGCTTAATCTTTCATATTCGGTGTGGCTGAGCTTCATGACGAAATATGCCCCCCCCCCTCTTTAATACTGTATATTGTTTGCAGTCATGCTGTGCACCATAAATCCATGATTCAGCTCTCTTCAATAATCTCTGTTGCATATCTCTGGTATATATGGAGCCATTGCATAACAGTTTGTAAATGTTGAGGGTTTTTCCTTTTTCTTTTCTTGAATCAATTTGAAAAGTCACAAAAGTCAAATTGCTGCCTAACCAGTTTAAAATTACTGCCTTCTGTTTAATTTTCTGTGTTGACGAGGCACTCTAACTCTTTAGTTTGCTTTTTCAGGTCAACTTGTGTTTTGATCAGTTTGTCTACAAGCTGGCTGATCAGATATTCGCCTATTACAAGATACTAGCCGGAAGGTGAGTGCTTCTGTTTCCTCTATTTCTCTTTTCCAAATAAAAAGTAGGGTGTGTCTAAATATCTGCATGTTATGTGAGGTTGTAGTGGATTTTTGTCATGCAGTGATTCATAATTTCAGGAAAAAACAGATTTTAGAGTGGGAGGTAATTGGCCACTTTGGCTGAAGTTCTTTAGTAGAGTTCAGGTTTCCATATACTCACCATTGTCAATAATTTGGACCTGCAGTGATTATTTTGACTTATTATTCTCTGGAGTTAATGGATTATACAACAAAAAGTAACTAGAATTGATTGTGAAAATAGGAATTTGATGTAAGTTTCAGGAACAAATATGGAAAAAACACCACATATCGTTTTATTTCATTGTTTATTAGAGGGTTTTTTAAGGTCTGATGCACAGAAAAAGCAAAATGGGTGTTCCTCATGACTTGGTTCATTTTTGTTTGCAACTTGTTAATCGAAAATTACTTTATACTTATGAAACACAAAGGTGCTTCAGTGTTTTTCTCTTCCACAATCCAGATGTTCGTATCTCATTTGTCGAGATAATAGATGAAGAACTTAGCTGTACATTTAAAAAAACAAGAAAAAAACGAATGAAAATTATTAAACAATCTGAAATATTTCAATACATCAGAATGAAATCTTTATAAGCGGTCCTTCATCCGAGTCTTTTCACTCTCCGTTTGAATCCTTCAGTCTTCTCCTGGATAAACGCTTGAGAGCCGACTGCAAGAACCAGGGTGCCAACATTCCCTGGCCCACCTCCAACCGATACGAGACCCTGCTGAAGCAGCGCCATGTCCAGGTGTGTCCCTTGTCTGCTACTCCCTCCCCTCGACTCCCCTTCTGCAGCCCTCCTCCTTTACTAACAGAACCTCTGTCTCAGCTCCTGGGCCGCTCCATCGACCTGAACCGACTCATCACCCAGCGCGTCTCGGCAGCGCTCCACAAATCTCTGGAGCTCGCAATCAACCGCTTCGAGAGCGAGGACCTCACCTCCATAATGGCACGTCGACACTTCAGTTTTTTGTTTTTATTAGAAAAGCCGCCTTTTCGACATTCGCCAACTGTTTTCACTTCGTTTCCAGGAGCTCGAAGGTCTTCTGGAGGTCAATCGCATGACACACAAGCTGCTCAGTCAGTTCTTGACCCTGGACAGCTTCGACGCCATGTTCCGCGAGGCCAACCACAACGTGTCGGCTCCGTACGGCAGGATAACGCTGCACGTCTTCTGGGAACTCAACTACGACTTTCTGCCCAACTATTGCTACAACGGTTCCACCAACAGGTGGGTCGGCTTCAGTAGAGAGGCCGCCATGTTTAGTTCAGCTGGGGTTAAATTCTCAGGGATTGTATGCAAATTATTTTTTATGTACTTAGAAATGATGGCCAGCAATACATAAAAACTGTAAAAACAGAAATGAGGCCTCCGTGTTGCAGTTTCACTCAGTGAGAATGAATTTACACAAAACGAAATGAGAACCAGAGGCATTTAAGAGTCCGTTTTAGCAGTAAATTCCCTATTTTGTGATTATTTTCAGTTGAAAACAACAGAAGGATCAGGAAAAAGTCAGAAGGATCAGCTTGGTTTTAAACAAATAAATGCAAATGGCCAGCTCAGCAGAAGCAGAGCACAGTGCCAGCTGAGCTGAGTTTGCAGCTGCCACAATTGTTCTCCTCACATTTCTCAGATTGACTCAAATAAATAAACGGCACCTGTTTTTATCTTTTGTTTTTTTATATCGTCCTAAATTTTGATTTTTTCCTTTCTTCCTATTGAGTTTCATATTTTTTGGCTTTATTTTAGTTGCACTTCAAGATTTGTGGTCCGTCAACAAAAGCAGAACAAACCAGACTGCAGTTTTAAAGGCTGAATAAGAGGAGTTGATTTAAAAGATGAAAAAAAACTTTCATTAACATTAATGTAGTTGGTACATAGGCAATACAACAATGCTCATTTACTTTGCAATAAATATTTAAGTAATATTAAAGACCAAAACAAACTATTATTGATGACTGAGACTGTTGCTGTTGAATCAGCAGTCGGATAAATGTGTTTTAAATTTTGCTTCATGACCCAGTTTTTTATGTTTTTACTTTAACCTTTAAATTTGTAACTCTTACTGCAACTCTGGCGTGTTCACTGATTAGAAAAGAATCATATTTTCTAATGTCCCTCCAGTCAGCCACTGGAAATGTGAGCTGCGGTGAGTCAGCTCACATTTCCAGACTCATCAGTCTTGTGTGTTTTCCAGCCACATGGTGCCACTTTATAGCACAATCAAGTTAATATGTTACCTTCAGTTATTATGAAAATGCTGGATTTAAGTCTTTGAAATTGGTCCTCTGTCTCTTTAAGAAACTACCGTCAGGAAGTCATCAGAACATCATTACTCTATTGATCCTTCAGCAACGTTTCACTGAGCAGTAGCTCCTATAATGAGCTCAGCAGATGCACAGTTCCATCAGGTGTTTGCTAATTGCTGCTGGCTAGTCTGAAGGAGCTGATATGTTTTTGATGAGGGAATAGCACTAAAACATGATTTAAAGCTCAAACACGTACATTTTCCATAACACTGACTCTTGAATGATCGTCATCTGGTTGTCCCAGGTATTTATTAGCTTGGTTTACATTTATTGAAATCGGTTCTCTTCGTTATGCTTCGTTAGGTGCTGCATTGATGGACACAGTATTTTCTCTACAGTTGCATAAAATCTAGCTCATGAAAGCGCTAAAAGTTTCAACAACAGCTTGTTTGTAAAGAGATGGGTTTGTGGCTGATAGGTTGTAAAGTTGCTCCTGATGGCTGTGTGTGTTTATTGTTTACTTTCGTCTCTGTAATGTACCCAGCGGTTGATGTTGCGCTGTGACACGAGTTTGAATAATCTCCTTCTGTGCGTCCAGGTTTGTGCGCACCATCCTGCCCTTCTCTCAAGAGTTCCAGAGGGATAAGCCCCCCAACGCTCAGCCCCATTATCTGTACGGGTCAAAGGTCAGTGCATTCCTCTGTTATCACCGCTCCCAGAGAACGACTTGCTTTATTTCTTTGGATTCCATAAGCAACAGATTATTTTTATTTTTATATATTTATTTGTTTTGTAGTGACCTGACCAGCTGTGCATAAGCACATGTTAAAGCTAAATGTTCACTGCATGATAATAAAATCTAGGGCTGGGCCAGATGGCTTAAAAATACAACCTCAGAAATTTTTCATACCACATCTGATTTCTGATTTTAATCTTTTTTTTGTTTTGTTTTGTTTTCTTTTCTAAAAAATAAATTGCAAATGATGGAAAATATTTTCAGTAAGGGGCTTTAACTTCAGTCATTCTTTCTGTGAGCTGTACAAGATTAGGGTCAGGCTGCAAGAATTTCTGTTTAAGTATAAGAATATAGTCATAATATTAGCAGAATAAAGACACAATTTTACCAGAAAAATGTATGCAAATAATAATAATAATATTATGACTTCATTCTGGTAGTAACTTTATTCTAGTATTATTCTGACTTTATTGTTATATGACTTTATTCTCGTATAACTACGGCTGTATTCTTGTAGCATTTAATTTATTTTCGTTAAAAAAAATCTTTTCCTGACTCTTATAATTCTCCGTGTAGTTGACCTGAATTCAAAGTCCAGATAAATAAAAGCTGTAAAACATGTTAGTCCAACAAGTCGACATCACTGAACTGTGAAAATCTAAGAAGTGCATTCATTGAAAAAAAAAAAAAAATCCAGACTTTCCAAATATTACATTTGCAAAAACTAAATATTTTATTGATCAGTTAAATTGATTTATTGCCCAGGCCTAGTGAAATCCCTACAGAAAATAAAGAAAAGGAAACTTTATTCAAGGAAACATTGTGCTGAGTTTCATGTCTCTTAGGTCTTGTGCAAAATGTTTAGACAAAAACCCCTCTCTGCAAAAAAAATAAAATAAAATAGAAGTCTAGAAGGTTAAAGCTGAAAAATCCCTTTATGAGTTTAATATTTCTAGTAGAATGACCATCTTCACTGAATCATCTTGTATGTTTAGGTTAACTCACTTAAAATGGTTCAAACAGTCTTGTTCTGAATGGTTGCTATGACAATATCCCTGTAAGCACAAAAAGGATTTTCATTGAGCGGGGTAAAGCGTTCGGCGATAATTCGGCCGGGGTCGGTGGGGGGCGCGGAACAATGCCGTGGTGACCTCAATCCACTCGATTAATGCCAGCTCTCTGTTAGCCGGCTCAGCCCTCATGCTCCGGGGTAATTACATGGCCGCCTGGCTGCGCCAGCATCAGCGACGTCTGCATGGCGGTGGCCCGCTTGATGCTCTCCTCGCTGCTGCTGCTCCTGGCCTGGAACAGGTGTCCCGAACTGGACATGTCCTGGCGGGCGGAGGCCGTCACCACGGGGCGGCTCTCGGCGGCGCGGCCCGGCAGGGAGCACATGTTGTGGAGGCAGCCCCACAGCAGGACGCCGGCGATGACCAGCAGCAGCAGGCAGCAGGTCAGCCACACGCCCACCGCCACCTCCCAGCCCGCCCGGTCGTGGCCCTCGCTGCTCTCGCTCGGTGTGCTGAACACCTGGCACTGCTCCCGAACGGGGTCGGCGGCCTGGCACGTCACGCACAGGAAGTAGGCGGTCTGGGGCAGCAGGTTGCCCAGGTAGGTGGCGGTCTGGCTGACGGGGATGCGCTCCTCGTGCTTGAAGCTCTTGCGCTTGTAGCCCATGATGAGGCTGTTCCAGTTGGGATCGTACATGACGCTGTAGAAGGTGTCCAGGCAGGCGGGGGAGGCGGGCCACGTCACCCTGGCCGAGGTGGACGAGACGTTGTAGACCGTGACCACCATGACGACGGAAGAAGAGCTTCCTGTTTGGTTTCGCTTTATTTTCCAGCCGCAGGCTCACAGCATTAAGTCAAACTGTAAAAGAGGTGACGGACGAACAGAGTAAGAAATGCTAAACACATTAAACACAACTGAAAAATAAAAAAACTCCTAAAGAAACCCTGATGGTGATTGATCCCATTCCCACTGAATGCAACTTATATACAGCTTGTATGTCTATGATCCAAAACTGCATCTTAAAGTGGAGGCATGAAACCACATCTAGGCCATTTTCCCATGATGCTGCCTCCATTAAACCTCACTTGGTTTTTGGTGAAGTTTTTAGATTGAAAAACCACCACAGTAACTCAATCCCACCAGAAGTAAATGGTGCAAATCTCTCATCCGACCCACTCGTTTAAATGTTTATTTCAACCAATAGATTTTTATCTATCTCTAACACAGGCTTCAGTTATTGGACCTTATGAAGGCGCATTTATTCTTTCTATATTTACAGTTTTAAAGACAAATAAGAGTGCAAAAATATCTATAGGAGTGACTGAGTACTGTATGATGGATTATCTGTGACCCGCTGGGAGGCAGATGAAGATGTGTGCAGATGTTCACTAAATTACATAATACAGGATTGTTAGTGCAGAGGCTTATCTTTACTCTGTCACCTGTTATGTGAAAGGAAAGGTGATGATCTGTCAGCCGAAACCATCGTTAGGAAAACAAAACAAAAAAAACAAAAAAACGTGCTTTGGGTTGTAGTAGATTTAAATACTTAAAATTTTACATGTTCTGCACTTCCATTTTTTAATGCAACAACTGGAGTAAATAAATGATCACACTGTTTTTACTTTGCTTCTTTATTAAATTTAGGCTTCACATTTACATTGTCCTCCAGTTTTCCTCTTTTATTAACCTCTAACCCTGGATAGGTGTTTTTAGTCATTTAGTAATTAGAAGTTTAAAGGCAGACATGTTTCAAACATTCGACTTGGTAAATCAAAAACATGCATTCACATGTAACTTTCCTTCTCGATCAGATTAACATTTATCGACTTTCTGTTGCGTGTGCTGGGACAAGATATGATCTCCACAGCACCGAAGTTATTTTGAGACAATTCACAGCATGACGTGGATCAAATTCAAGCCTACCATGAAAACACTCCGCCGTGTGACGGTCCTCCCAGTGTGCTGCGCGTCGCTGCTGGTGTTCCCTCGTCTCTTCCATTATAACCAGACGGAGACGCTCGATGCAGAGTCCCGCTCCGAGGGACTGAAGCGCCGATCAGCGCGTCTTTATCTCAGATTCTGCAACACTAGAGGGAGTGTTACCGGATTAGAGCAACCGCAGGAGAGGGAGATAAAATCTCCTGTTTGGGATGAAAAAAGTGCACTTTCTCCCATCTGTGGGTCAGTCGTAGGTCATGCTCTCTACAGGGACTGTTTTCTGTTTTCTTTTTTTTTTTTAACTTGCTAGCTCCTCCTTCGACATGCAGATCAGATGCGATGCAGATCTTTAGTTTCCCGTTGTGGTGCGTGTCATACCTGGAATTTTAAGTGGCGAGACGAAATTTGCTGCAGCCGCTTCATCCATCTGTCCCGCTGCTTCTTCCCACAGCACAACCACCAGCGCTGACCACGCCGTCATGGAGCCTGGTGTTCACAATTGTAGTTTTTGAAAAGCTGATTGAAATGTTTGATGAAGTTGATTAAATTAAAACCTTGTTTCTTTGTCTCGTTGTGATCCGTCGACCTCGAACACGCTTTTGTTTTTAGCCTCAGAAGTCAGAACTCGTTACAGTTGCAAGTCAGAAACCCTGAAGTAGAGATGATAATCAGATAATTTAACAAAGAGCGTTTGCTTTTAGCGTTATTCAGTTCAACACGCTGAACATTTTAGCTTTGTTTTGGTATTTGCTCCATTTTTAAAAATTTTGTTTTGTAGGGTTTTTTTTAATCCTATTTCTTTGATTAGATGACTTATTTGTCTTCTTTCATATTCTTCTGAGAACTCAAAATTTTTTTTATTTTGGTGTGTGTGTGTGCGTGTGCATGTGTGTGTGTGTGCGTGTACGTGTGTGTGTGTGCAGACCCTGAACCTGGCGTACAGCAGCACATTCACCACCTATAGGAACTTTCTGGGCCCACCACACATTAAGGTCATGTGCAGACTGCTGGGCTACCAGGGCATCGCCGTGGTGATGGAGGAGCTGCTTAAGGTCGTCAAAAGTCTGGTGAGTGTGATCTGGAAGACCACAGATGGAGCTTCTGTTCTTTCTCCATCATCATCATCATCGTCGTCGTCATTGTCGCCCTCTGTTCCATCATTCAGCTCCAGGGAACCATCCTGCAGTACGTGAAGACGCTGATGGAGGTCATGCCCAAGATTTGCAGACTTCCACGCCACGAGTACGGCTCCCCTGGTAGGTGGCAGCGCACTGAATGTTAGAGGAGAGCATCATATCTCAGTTCAGCATATAACCTAAATATTATTATTATTATTATTATTAAGCACACGTGCCTTGTGTTTTTGTCCCAGGCATCCTGGAGTTCTTCCACCACCAGCTGAAGGACATTGTGGAGTATGCCGAGCTCAAGACGGTGTGCTTCCAGAACCTGAGAGAGGTCGGCAACGCCCTCCTGTTCTGCCTGCTGAGTGAGCAGAGTCTGGTACGGACCGGCCCTCTTCGGGATGCAGCACCGACTCTCTGCTCTGCAGCCGGCTGACGTTTTCCATGTCCGTGTGTTACAGTCTCAGGAAGAAGTGTGCGACTTGCTGCATGCTGCGCCTTTCCAAAACATCCTGCCGCGAGTGCATGTCAAAGGTAAGAACATTAACATCAAGCCACAGATAGTATTCATACTGCAAAGCAGCAAAACAACAAAAACAGTTTCAGATGTACATTAATGCTTTGTCTACACTAATCTGACCATTCTACATTTCTATCTCTGGACACATCTTTCCTAAACGATCCCCTCCCCTTCTCACTCCAAGCAGTTTCTGTTGTTTTATAGGGAAGTAACTAATGTCTTCCTCTTGTCATTCCAAGAAATGTTATTTTATTCCTTCTGTTTACATTTTCAGGATTTATTTTTTCTACTTTTTGAAAATTAAAAACATTAAAACAGAAAAAAATTGTCACCTGCACACACACCAAATCAATAACTGTTCTGAGCATACGTAAAAAAACAAAACATTTTTGGCACTAAAATATGTAATCTCTCTTTTTTTTTTTTTTTTTTATTATTTGTTTGGGATTTTCTCTTCAAATCAATACCCTGGAATAAATACATTGAAGATTCTCAGAATCAATATATCTTATTGGTTGTAGGGTTGCTAATAACAGTCCAATTATGCTTTTTTTTGTGACTGTCGGAAATCAAATCAAAACATTATTGATACAATGTCTCTAAATCTTCCTGCACCAGTCAAATAGGTAGAACCAACCCGTTCTTTGTGTTCTCCTTGCCGTGCAGATGGGGAACGCCTGGATGCCAAGATGAAGCGTTTGGAAGCTAAATACACGGCGCTGCACATGGTTCCTTTGATCGAGCGCCTCGGAACACCGCAGGTAGAACCGGGCTAAGCAGAGCAGAGTGGACGTCGCAGCGTCGCACTTTGTGCTTCGTAAAAATCCTGCCAGAGTGACATTATGACCAGAAAACTATCTCTCCCTTTTCTGCAGCAAATAGCCATCGCGCGCGAGGGGGACCTCCTGACCAAAGAGCGGCTGTGCTGCGGCTTGTCCATGTTCGAAGTCATCCTGACGCGCGTGCGCGGCTTCTTGGACGACGCCATCTGGCGTGGCCCGTTGCCCAGCAACGGCGTGATGCACGTGGACGAATGTGTGGAGTTTCACCGCCTGTGGAGCGCCATGCAGTTCGTCTACTGCATCCCTGTGGGAGCCCACGAGTTCACAGTGGAGTGAGTGCAGGATCTCTTCCTGTTCAACCACAAATGAGCCACTAAAGTCAAGGTGTTTATCTGAAACGTGCGTCCGCTCCCTGCTCCCTTCCTGCAGGCAGTGCTTTGGAGACGGCCTCCACTGGGCGGGCTGCATGATCATCGCCCTGCTGGGACAGCAGAGACGGTTCGACATCCTCGACTTCAGCTACCACCTGCTCAAGGTGCAGAAACACGACGGCAAGGATGAGGTCATCAAGAATGTGGTGAGTTGGAGAGTGGCTCAGTAACACAACCTGACAAATTTTATTCCCAATTTCCCGTCATTTATTTTGTAACACTTGTTCTCCGGTTGCTTCTATTTTACTCTGTGACTCTGACTGATGACTTAATAAATTAGATACTGCTCATTTGTTGCCATCGCTGGCAAACATGAGTAATTATGAGGGAAATTAGAACTATTTATTACTGTCCTCTTCAAATAAAGGATGCTGCATCTAACGTCACTGATTCATTGTGACAAATGAGCATGTAGGGACGGGAGGCACCATGGGAAATCACTAGTTTGCCGTAACCGTAGGAGTGCATTAATGTTAAAAATATGTTGACGTGGGGCGTATCTGTGTGTTTTCTCCAGCCTCTAAAGAAGATGGTGGACAGAATCCGCAAATTCCAGGTCCTGAACGACGAGATCTTTGCCATCCTGAATAAATACATGAAGTCTGGAGACGGAGAGAACATGCCGGTGGAACACGTCCGCTGCTTCCAGCCACCGATCCACCAGTCGCTCGCCAGCAGCTGAGGCGCTGCTGCTCCTCCGCTCGCACCTTGGGACCACTTCTGGGTTCCGAACACTGTCAGCATTCTCCTGTTTTCCTTTGGCCTTCAGTAGCTAAGGACCATTAACTGCGATATAAGGGGCCACTTTTTGAACGTTTGAATTTTTTTTTGTATTCACTTGTGCCTTATAAGAATAGATACCGCCCTTTTTTGAAAGAGCTATTTTGTACTTGGAGGTAGCTGTAGTTCAGGGAGGGAATTTAGTTTTATGTGTATTTAAGGGTTTGCTGTGGTGGAACATTAAAAGGGTGAACCTATTTTTGAGGAAGGAAAAAGAAATGGTAATTTTGTACTGTCTACATGCATGCTCAAACATTTAAAAAAATTAATGAGAAATAACCCTCATCCTTATTATGTTAAGCAAATTATTCACTGTGCCTTGTTTGAAATCTTTTAATCATTTTAATTCAATAAATATGTAACAAATGTTTTTTTTGTCAAGAGATTTTTTTTATGTAAAAAGTTCCCCCACCTACCTCCAGATAGGACTCCAAACATAAATTACTTTCAAGTATCACAAAAAAATGTCAATCATAGTGAGGTTCTTGTCAAAATGTCATTGTCAGCAGGTCCTCAAACCAGAATATATTAGCTTTATATTTTTGATTCATAGAAAGAAGGTCAGTATGTGAAAATTCATGTACATATAACAAAGCATTTCTTTAGAAAATATTTACAGAGCTACAGAGGAATGCAAGTCAGTTAAAGCCAGGGCAGGTGACTTTTATAAATGTTTTGTTTTGCATATTTATTAAAACTATCACAGTCGTGACAATATAGCATTGCAGATAATCTGAAAAATAAAATGGAGCTCCTCTGCCTTCAATCACTAACAACCAACATACCAGCTCAGCCAATCAGAGCCAGAGAGAGGCTCTTGGCGCTGCTAGTGGAGCCTGCCATGAATGCTAAGGCTAGTTAGCATAGCCACAGATGACAGTGGATAAACGGTTTTCCTGAAATAGTAAATTGTTTCTCCACCATTAGCGCATTTCGCAGCGGTGTGTTATGGCAGTATGATTTTTGCATCCTTGTTCTATTATTTTACCTCCTCACACACACAGCTGCACATTTGCATAACCAGAACCACAACAGGTTAACACCCTTAGCGAGGGAACGACGCATGGCTAAAAGCAGAACTTGCACTCCATTATTTGCCCAATTGTCAGACTTAAAAGGGCAATATGTATTTTCCATCCATATAGTGTCATTTAGAGTTCAATAAAATAACTTGAGTTGCTATAAAAACGCTACATGTGTCAAATACGACTTACAAGAAATTTTATTTCCTAATTTAAGGCCTTAAAATTGGGCCTCTGTCTCTTTAAAAACACCTGTTCTGTCTGAAACTCAGCCTTCAGGAAGTGATCACAACATGGCTCCTCTATTGCTGCTGCTGAGTGAGGCAGTATGGGAGAGAGCCGCTCTGTGAGGTCAGGGAGGCGGAGCTAGCTCCAACCAGATGTTTTGCACAGCTGAATGGTTGCCATGGGCAATGAAAGGATTTCTCAAACATGCATGAAAGAGTCAAGGCAACACTCCAGGTGTGTTTTTTGATGAGGGAACAACTTTATATCATGATGGGAGGAGTGCGTTCCCTCAGACGGCAGCAGCAGCGCTAATATGAAGTGGAGGAGCTCGAAGTATTCACAGATTATCTGTGTCGTACTGTGTGGACATGGTGACAGTTTTAACCAATATGGAAAAACTTTCTCTCATAAGTTAATTACCCCCGGCTATAACCAAATATGACAGTCTGAGTAAATTAAGGCAAATTAAAACAAATACAATCTACTGGTCCATCCACGTCCCCCTTCCTCCTCTCACAGTTGATTGTCTCATTATTTTAGAAGCTATCGGCACCAGCGCAACAGTTGAGTCTGAAGACAAAACAAACAAACAAAAAACCGTTTAAGCATCTAAAGAGGAAGTCATTGCTCCGTTCCTCCTTGAGACGCTGTCGAAAGGCAAACTCCTGTCCTCCATGTCCTCTGTGGACTCGTCCTGCAGCAGTTCGTAGTTGGTGTGAGCGACCGAGCCGTTGGCGGCCGGGGCGCCGGCGCCGCGCTCCTCCTTTCTGATGGACACAGCCAGCGTCGCCAAGCTGACGCTGACGTCTTTGAAGGCGTGCAGCAGGAAGATCCCCACGATGATGGTGAGGAAGCCGCTGAGGGTGCCGATCACGTCGCCGGCGCCCATGTGCTCCCACTCTTTGAAGAGGATGGCGGAGCAGGTGAGCACGGACGTGGTGAAGAACACGTAGTAGATGGGCGTCACCAGCGAGGTGTTGAAGATGTCCAGGGCCTTGTTCAGGTAGTTGATCTGTGTGCTCACGCAGCCCACCAGACCCAGGAGGAGGATCCAGGCCAAGGGGTTCTGAAACACGTTGACGCCGGCGATGCCCTCCTTGATGGCGATGCCCAGGCCTTTGACGCAGGACACGGAGAGCGCCCCGATCACGGAGCAGATGGTGATGTAAACCAGGATGTTGGTCTGACCGTGGCGCGGGGAGACCACAAAGATGAAGATGAGAGCCACAATGATGACAAGAGTGGCGAAGACCAAAAACCCTTAAAAGAATAATAAGTCAAAAATACAATGAGCAACAATCTTTTTAAATAGTTTTCAAGCCACATACAAGAATGTATTTTATGTGCTAGAACATGCAAGTTTCTCAAAAATTATTTTTCATATGTTCATATGTTAATCAGAGGTCTTTCATCTTGTTAATCTTGTATATTCTAGTTTGGTTTTGTTTCCTGGCAAAAATTTGAGTTTCTTTTGCGTTCTTGACAGTTGAGGCTAGCTGCTAAATTGCTAACATAACGTTGCGAGCTCCCTAGTTCTCTTGGGGTCCATCATGGGAAAGTTCAGACTTATGGCCAGTTGTGTGGATGATGTTCATTCATTCCTATGGAGACACAGGTCTTAAATTCCTGTCATGATGAACTTAAAAGTCTTAATTTGAAGTTGATGAAACCTACAGAAACCCTGACAGAACCTGCGGTTCCGGTGCCAGTCTTCACACAGTGGCTCCTGTTAACTTCTGACTGAAAAGTAAGAAAAAACGGTTGGTGTTTTTAAATAAAGATATAGCAACAAATGCGGGATTTTCTCTTTTTGGGCGGTTTTAATATTTTATATATTCAGTGCAATATTTGCACTGAATATCTAGAAAGAATGACATTAACAGTATCAGCAGTATGTTTTTAGGCAGGTTTTCCTCATTATGTTGGGTTAAAATGTGTGCTTTTTTAATTTAAGAAAAGAAAACAACTTCTTATGTTCTTTATTTTAAATCTTAAGCAATAACAATAAGACTCCTTTAAAAAAAATTCTAAAGTAGATACTTTGTCTAAAATGTTGTCTTTTTTTCAAAAACATGTTGCATTTGTGGCTCTAAACCAGTTTTTTTTTGATGTCTTGAGAACAAAATGTCTCTTTTGTGCTTACTCAACAAAAGGGAGGTGCATCTGTGAGGTTGTCGAGCAGAAAGTAGCGGAAAGTTTTAAGGCGGCATTTCATCTCTCTGGTGTGTGATGACGCCGCCGCTTCATTTTGCCGAGTCATCCCTACCTGGGTCGACCAGCTTCTTGGCCATGTCCTCCAGGCTGACGATCTCCTCCTCCTTCGGCGCATGGATGACCATGGTGGTGGAGCCCAGGATGCTCAGCAGGCAGCCCAGCTTCCCGTGCAGGTTTAACCGCTCAGTCAGGAAATACGACGACAGCACGGCGCTGCAGCACAAAAAAAAGAAGAAAAAAAAAAACAAAAAAAACAAAAAAACAAGCTGTGATGGAAAGTTTAAACCTGGGATTTCACATGCTTGGAAACAAACTAACAAGATTCCACACTGTTTGTTACTTCTGGTCATTTACTCAAGAATGTGTTGAAAGAGAGGGCTGCTTGTTCCAGTTTCAAGATAGCGTTTTTATCAAAAACGATGTTTTGACAAAGCGTTTTGGTGTGGAGTGCACGTGATGAGGCGTCTGTACCTGACGAGCACACTGAGGGCTCCCAGGGGCGTAACCAGGGTGGCAGGGGCAAAAGCATATGCTGCAAAGTTGGCTGCTTCCCCAGCACCCACTGAAAAAAATAACAAAACAAAACAAAACATTAGCATACAGTCAGAACATGTCACAATAGAGCCAGACATGGGGAAACAATGTAATAGAATCTGAGGTTTGAAGCACTGCAACAAGCCTGAGTACAAACACACTGACCCATGTCACTGAAGCAAATCAGCTGAACGGTGATATATATAGTCAAAAACGTTACAATAACACAAAGATTATCACTTACTTGATAGTAAACCAGCCCACCACAACCATTCTTTAAGATATGCATGGCCGCCCTGCCCTGAAAAACAGACAAAAAATGATTTTATTGTTTCTCTTTGAGAAAATGTCTTTTCTCCAAAACCACCTATTGAACAGCAGCCATTTTACTGGACCCTGTTCCCAAAATAGGAGACTTTGATTACGTATTAGATTATTACTAGAATGGGTTTCAATTTGCTGGTGCAGCTAAATTAGTGATTCACTCTGGACCAATCTGGCCTTTCAAAATAAAGCTTACAGATACCAGAATTAAAAAATGGTCTAATGAGTCATATCAGAAGTTGGCAACCTTTAGAATCAAAAGAGCCATTTCAGCCCTCACTCCATCTAAATAAAACTGCAGAGAAGAAAATATTGCATCAACTATTTAAATAATGATAATAATAATTTTTAAAGAACTCCAGTTTTATTTATAACTGGGTTTTAAAATACATAAAAACTTTGGAAAACATGAAGATTGATCCATTTTTCTATAATGGAATTTTGATATTTGGAGAATATCTGAAAAAAAAAAAAAAAAACAACAACTACGTTTAATGTTATTCTGTTGTAAAAACACAAAGCAATTATTTCCATACAGATACATCAACTTCTAAAAACTGGATTTATTACATCTTTATTTTAAAAAATCATTTGGTTCTTTAACATTTTTATTCACAATTATTGTTATTATTAAACCTTGGAAGGACTAAAGAGACACTTGTGGCTCCGGAGCTCCATGCTGGGAACATCTGCATTAGATCAGCCAAATTCTCTTAAAATACTGCGTAGAAATACTCTTCAAAATAAAAGCCTTAATATTTCATTGCAACATTGTTGCAAAAGTAGATTCCATGAAACTAGAGTGACTAAACCTGTAATTAAGAAGATTATGTTTGGACCCCAAGTTCTTCAGGAACCAGGACCAAAAAAACCCCCAAACAAACAAAAAAACCCTGACAGAATCAAGATGAGCCTCACACTGAAAGAGTTGCTCTTTTGTAAGTTTGATTATAAAGAACCTACAAAACTCATATTAGCTCAAAATATTGTCCATTTATGGTACACAACTGCTGTTAGACACTACGAACCATCAAAATGTCACCTGGTCTTCATTACACTTGCTGTCTAAAGTGCATTATCGAAACAAATCAAAGGAAGAACCTTCAGATCTGAGGAAAAGGTAATCATTGATATTAATGATTACCAGGCGTTGAAAAGACTCTGTGACACACACACATGTGAATACACCCTGCTCCAGGGAGCTGGTTTAAACACGCCTGTAAAACACAGGGCAGGGATTAGCGAGTTTCCCGACTGATCCGACTTCTGGTTTGGCTGTCAGCTATGCACATCAGCAGCAGGGAGTGCCTCAAAGGCAGCTGGCAGATTCAATCAGATATGTCGCGATCTGGGTGTTCAGAGAAAGAGCGGCCGGTACCTGCCCGCATCGACCCCTTCTTAGCCAGCCTCAGGAGACCTTTCTTCTTCAGGATGAAGCTGCCACCGATGAAGATGCTGGAGCTGATGGCCAAAGCCAAGCCGATGTAGAAATCGTACTTCCCCCGGTCCTGAGCCATGGCGATCCTGGATGCGGTGGAGTGATTTTTCACATCTACCACCAAGCAGGGAAGATGCTCACCAGAGGAGCAGCAACCTGGAGGGAGGACAGAAGGAGGTTGAAAGAGCCCAATAAGAAACACAGATTCCTCAGACTTCACGTCCATCCCTCACAGGGAAACCTACCGGCGACACAGGACACATTACACAGCGGGAAACCAGAACCTGACGCGTCGAAGAAATCCATTTAGGACGCAGCGCGTTTAAGAACATGTAGTCCCTCTGCTGTCTTATCCCACACAAAGACATGAGAGACTGAGCTCATCCAACCGGTTGTCTGAGTGTTGTGCTGCCACGGACACAAAGCCTTGTGAAACTCGGTCAGCTGCTATGTAAATGAACTTCTGTCAGGAGTTTGGAATCAGGAAGCAGCAGCATTCCTCTTAATGGGAATGTTAGGCGCACCTCGACAGGAAGCTAACCTGTGGAATTATAATTAAGGCTCTATTATCAACCAATAAGCCGCTTCAGCAGCTGCTCTGATGCGCCTGACCTATAATTTGACTCGGCTACAAATAAATGGCGAGCTGAGCCCTTAGCTACCGTTAGCACCACAGCTAGCTAAACCACGGGAGTCATTGTTAGCCACAAGCAGCGCAGTTTGAGAAGTCCCCACCTTAATTACCTGCTCAAAGGCGGCTGTGCTTTTCCCCACGCCTGAAACAAGCGAACAGCGACTGGCCGGCCTGCGTCTCGGCTCTGCTTCGGACGGTCACATACTGTTTCCTCCTCCTTCAACCAGGTACCGATAGCGGCCACTGGAGGACTGCCCCACCGCGAGCTTCTTCTTCTTCTGCTGCTGCTTATCGGGGCAGAGCGGAGGCCGTTGAACCGTGTGCCGCCCGCAGGCTGAAACCTGGAACCACAGAACAGGGAACAGGGAACACGACACCCACTCCACGGGGCTCTACTCCACAGCAAGACGTTAGAATCAGGTCAAGAACAACTCGAGGCGGCTCAAACTAACACCAGGCCATAGAGAGGATATATTTTAGGTATATAAAAGTTGGTGTTGTGTAAAATCGACTTTTTTTTTTTTTTTTGAGGTTTATGTCATATGATGATGTCATCCCCTCAACAAAAACATACAAACACACTCCCCCAAAATAATTAGTTCAAAACTTTATAATTAAATACAAGTTGTGTGGGTGTGTTTTTCCGACATGGCCTTTTGGATCACAACAGCAGCAATAATTGTGTTTGACTCAAAAGTTATGCTTTCGAACCTACAATGTTGGAAACATGCTGAGGGTCTGTTGTGCTGCTAGGAGAGTCAGAGCACCAAGTGGACAAAATAATAGGTATTAGTTTAGGTGTGTGTACAGTATTTTTGCTTGTATGCATAATTATAACAGGAGGGATCCAGAGTTGGCGTTTAAAAAGATGGAAAAGTTTGTTTGTCGTGAGAACGTTCCACCCTGGACAGAGAAATGTTCAAATGAATCACCAAACGTTTCAACTAAATGGTATAACTTAATATGTATAAATCCTGTAATAAGAAAATCCCACTGGAGAAAGCGTTTCTATTAATTTATTACATGTAAAATCAATAAAGATTACAAAATATATATATACATATATATGCGACATTGTAATGAAATTAAATAAAAGCGTAAACCATCAGCTTTAAAAATCCTTTCATCAAACTGAAACGATACAGCTGCTCTTCATGTTTTATGCATCACCGGTGCTCAAGAATCATCAGGTGAAATGACTGAATAATTCAAAAGCCCCAGTTCAAGTACCAAGGGTAGGTAATGCTGTAAGTGCCCTGTGGGGAAACCCTGTAGTTGAACCAAAGCAGAGTGATTTGTTTAGACATGACTAATGCAGGCAGTCAACAGGGATAATGATGGCTTATCTTATTTTAGAAAAACTAGGAGTCGATAGCAGAATACCAATTCTGTTATGTAGTACTAAAAGCAACATTTATCATCTTTGACAGACCGACTTACGTTAAGTGGAAGGAAAATTACACATGATTTTCAAACCTTTCCTCTGCCTACATCTCCCAGAATGCTGTGCGGTTCTGGATCAGAATTCAGTGACATTATTGAAAATTCCATCAGACGTATTAGGTATTGATATCGATCACATTCTATATATATATTGCTGCTGGTCTATTGTCTAGCTCTATTTCACTTGTAAGTATAAACTGACAGACAATTTGCCAAAGTGAGGGAAATTTGATCTGATTTCTCAGTGCACCCCTCCAAGAGACCCATATGGGTTTCATAAAAACCTTTTGATTTTTATTTGTATAAATAGCCACCCTCTTAGTAAAACATGGCAGTGGGGCCATCATGCCTCAGAGTTATAGGGGTGGGAGTGTGTGTCACGTGGCATCATAAAACATCTTTTTCCTCTTCCTCATGCCGCATTACTCTACATTAGTCCAGCCGATAAAATGCACAGTGTTTTCTCAAAATGTAATAAAGTTCTAGTTATATCACCACTTCTGCAAGGCACTGTATAAAGTCCCTACACTTCCTTATTCCTGTACAGCCTTAAGGCCATTTTGTTCCCAGACAAATCCCACCCACTACTCGATAAAAAACTCACAGTGTACTCAATGCTTTCCTTCTCACACTTATGTGGTCAAAGGACATGGCTGGCTGTTTCATCTCAAAGCTTTGGTCACTTAAAGGGGAGTTAGTGCAGAGCAACAGAGTCGGTGTCCTGCAAAAAAATCAAAACAAAACAAAAAAACCCCCACCGTAACACAATCAGTTTGTCTTTTTCCGTCCCTTTTTCTCCTTCCAGGTGATCACAGCTTCCTGGGAAATTCGAAGGAGTATCACTCCCACACACACCGTTGTCAGGCCGCAGAGCATGGCGAGGCCATTGGTGACCGTGAGTCCCGTCCACTCCTTGAACAGGAGGGCAGAGGCGAAAATCACGGTGGACGTGAACGTCACGTAGTATATCGCTTCAAATATGTTGGCGCTGAAGCACTCCAAGGCCTTATTGATGAAGAAGAACTGGATCAGTATGCTGACCGCCAGCGCCCCCAGCAGGCCAAGGAAGAGAGCCACGGCGCCGGCATTTGACTGTCCTTCGCCGAACACGTCAGGAGCCACCAGGCCGAGTCCTTTGCTGCTCGGGACGGTGAAGCTTCCCAGAAGCGAGCATATGGCGACGTACACCATGATGTTGGACGTCCCGTGAGCTGGAGCGACCCACACAATCAGGGTGACCAGGGTCAGCACCACGAGCAGGATGTAGGTGACAAACACTGCAGGGGGAAAGAGTAGACGATGAGTGAAAGACACGGTCCGCCATGTTTCACACGCGCATCAAAAAGTGTTAGAAAAAGAGAAATGTACCGCAGCATATTAGGCCCATTATAGGTTGAAAAAGAGGACTAAGTTTTAAAATTAAACTCAGTTGTTTTTTTTCTAGAAAACACAAGAAAATTTCTCAAACAAATTTTCAAACTCTGAAATTTCCCAAATGATTTTCTAGGCAATTTCTGACATTGCCTAGAAATTTCAAAATTTCAAAATGAATATTTTTTTCCTTTTCAAATTTTTGACTTTTCAAATTCAAAAATACTTTATTGATTCCAAAGGGTAATTAAATGTTCTAAGTCATATTAATTGAAATTCTTAAAAGAGTCACTGTAGATGGTGATGGTTGTCGGCAGGAAAAATCTCCTTTTCCATTTTCAAGCGCAGAAATTTTCCTGTTCTTTCTAGGGAAAAAAAAAAACGTATTGTTTTTGGCGGAAATGTATTCCCTTTTTCTTTTTCTACCTACAATGGCCCTAATAACCCAGGGTAGAAATTGTCACCTGGATCCGACAGTCCGTCTTCAAGCTCCTGCCTTGACGATGCCGCCGCTTTAGGGGCGTGAATGATGAGCACGACGGAGCCGCAGCAGCAGAGGATGCAGCCGAGCTTCCCCAGGACGTTCAAACGCTCCTCCAGGATCCAAGAAGCCAGGACTGCTCTGCATCCCAAGAGAACGACATTACTACGAACACAGAGTTCAAGTGGTCTCGCAATGGTCTTCCTGTCAATTTCAGTTTTTTGCATTAGTAGATGTAAATCCGACACATCTATTATTTAAGTGTAACAAATAACCTGATTTGTTTTCCTGACAGACAGAACTGGTCAATAAGGCAGAAGAAACAT
Organism: Poeciliopsis turrubarensis; assembly: GCA_010277015.1. Lineage (NCBI taxonomy): Eukaryota > Metazoa > Chordata > Actinopteri > Cyprinodontiformes > Poeciliidae > Poeciliopsis > Poeciliopsis turrubarensis. Next base: position 2,823,092 of record VMRN01000035.1, read on the forward strand.
TATTTCTTCTATGTCATCATGCAAAATATCACGTGATATCTGATGATACTATCCTGACAACAACACTTTTGACGATAACTATTTATTACTTCTTTTTTTTTTTTTTAGGAACCTGTATGCAATTATGGCCCCGCAAACACAAATAGTGCTCTTAATAAATATTCCCGTTTGTAATGTGCTAGTTTTGAACACCGATCACAGAAATAAGTGTGACACAAACTGCACATGGCGACTGCACTTTCACATTCCCTCTGAGGAGACACATCACCACGGCATGATGCTGCCACCACCAATTCGGCCAGCATCACTCGTGGCTGATGCTTACCCAAACAGTACTCCGAGGGCCCCTAATGGTGTAACAATCACAGCAGGGGCCAGGTTATACGCCAGGAAATTCCCAACTTGACCAATGATCACTGAGGAAGCAGACGGGTGTGAGGTCGCATTGAGCTGAAAACAAAAGCTTTTTAAGGAAAACAAAACACTGCTGATGTCAAACTCACTGCACAGCGTCCCACAGCACCACACCACATCTGTCAGGTACGAACGCCCTGCAAGACATGAATGACGTCACACCGCGCTGCCTGAGATTGCGCTCAACTTTGTGGTACATTTGTTTCGTAGTGTCGCCACTGTCACGTATTTTTTCCCGAGTCCGTCTATGCCTGCTTCGCCCCTCCCCCGTACCTTTGTCACGAGAACGTAGTATTCCCTTTTTCTGAAGCACAAACGTCGAGCCATTAATAAAGCTTGATATCACGGCTATCGCTATCCCCAAATGAGCTCCAGACGGCCCTGAGTGATCGGCCATTGCTGTGTGCTTTGAGACCAGGGTTGCCAGATCTGACTGACTGTTTCCAAGCACTAACTCTATGTTAAAGCGCGCCCCACACAAAAAGCTGCGGGTTTTTTTTTTGGACTCGATTAGAGAGAGACTTATGTTTTTCGTGGCGCTATCATGTCCTTTAAAGCCTAAAAAAATACATATTTTTGTCGCAGTTATGAACCAATGACTGATGATGTCATGCTTGGCAGATTTTAGGTATTTTAAAATAGATTAATAATATAAGTGCAAAGCATGGCATATTATTAAAATTGAAAAGCTTTTTTTTCTTTTTTTTTTTTTTTTTTTTGCTTTTCTGTCGCACAATGATAACTAGTCCACACTTTAACAACCCCCCAAAAAGCCCTTTTTTTCTCACCCCAACGTGTTCATAAGAAGCCCAATTTCTCTATCTGGCAACACCGATTGAGACGTAAAGCCTTTCACTGAGCAACACTGCCACCCAGTGGACAGTTTTCCCTCAATCCAGGTCAACTCCGCCTCTTCAAGATCCCGCCTCCCCCTGCAAAAGTGGCGCGTGGTTTATATCGACATCGCTCATTCGCGCGGGCGGGGCCGAAACTGACTGCACACCACCCCAGATCGGGAGGAGCGGTGAACCAGACCTATCGCATCTACTCTAGCAGTCGGTATACGTAATTGGTTTCCATGCCTCCTTATCTGGTCCAAGACCCGTCAATCAAATGCATAATGAACGTCTTGTTAATGCAGTAAAGCAGCTGAGGGGACGAGAAGAGCTTGACAAGTGACCGCAGGTAATTTATGAATATCTCGCCTTGGTTTGCGTTGTCTCGCAACACTATCCCGAACGCGGTGTTCTGCTTCCCTTTAGCGTCAGGGCTGCAGGGATTCTTGGATGACGGAAGCTAGTTGAGCACGGGAAAGCTAGCGTTTTGTAGATGTTAGCAGGTTAGCCGGTGAATTGGTTAGCTCCTCCAGTCCCTGACTTGAAGCGGACGCTGGTCAGCGGTGTAGAACGCCCTGCTGCTGCGGTGATGCCGTGTCGGAGGACGGTGTTAGCCGCTGGAGGAGTCTGCTGTCACCCTTGCTAGCGAGCGAAAACCACCGTGCTAGCATTCACAGCTTTCCTGTTTTCATGCAGGCTCGGAAGCTGCATATATTCCTGGCCTTAAATCACGGGGACATTCATGAAGCGGTATGTAACATAAACAGCTTAAAAGTGTCAGTGTTTTGATTAAGTTGAAGGTATTATGGCTCATAAAGTTCATACACATGAAGGCCAATAGCTTTGTGTGTAGCCATATGTCAGATGTAGCAGCTCCATATAATGTTTGTTTTTCTGCTTATAGCAACATTATTGATCCGTGTCAGGTGTTCTTGTGTGCATAATTGCCATTGAATACTGGTGTTTTCTCAACACATGATAAATCCTCCCAATTGTTTACACCGGTGTGCTAATATGTCATGGCCTTTGAGTGTTGGCTCAGGATCACTCTTATCCAGACAAGTCTCACGCCTAGTATGGAAAGTGCCTACGCTTAAAAGAAAAACAGTTTTTTGCTGTTTGTTTTGTGGAAATGTGATGGTTGTTGGACTATTCTATTTATAGCTTCAGAAAGAACCTGAATATATATTACAAATTTATTAAAATCCCCTCCCCCTGTATTATTTTCTAAAGTTGAAGTTATGAGTGTCAGATCTTGGGATCCTTTTTAGAACCTGAACTTAGAAACAAATCTGACAACCGTGAAGCACATTTGGAGTTGCTCAATATTGCAGTTGTCATTGCACTATCAATTTGTGCAATATCACAAAAATAACAAACTCCTGATGATGTGATGTTTATTTGGTTATTACATTTCAAGTGCTGCCCACTGACAAGAGCAATGATGAGATGTGTGTGTCACACGACCAGTGGAAGCGTGCCAATAATATTTTTGGCTTCCTTTGGAGATGTTTGGTGCCTTCAATTTTTTTCAATTTTGCAATACTCAATAATGACACTGAACATGCACATTTTCCCAATATTGTTCAACCCTCAATTTAGATTTTTTTTCTGTTAATAAAGTAGGGATGCACGATATATCGGCATCAACATCTGTATCGGTGGATCTTGGTTATTTTTCAACATATCGGCTCAATAAGTAAAACTGGGCCGATACTAACAACTGATGTTTATTTCCATCTTGTTGCTGTTTATGTTTGTGTTTTAGGGTAACGTGGCATTTGTCTGGTTTGTAACAGTAATGAAGCGTAGCATTGTGGGGGTTGTGCTTTAACTGAAGCAACGTCAGCGGTGTGATCATTTATTCACGCAATTGAAATGTATATAATTCTGTTTTTTGACCTTAGTTGCAATATTAATATCGGATATCAGCCCTAATTTTCATATCAGACCACCTCTATAATAAGCACTACCTAGAAATGGATGAAAGCATTATACCAGTTGTTGATGCTCTTTGAGTTGCCATATGACCCCTGCTTGATTGAAATGCTTTGATACTTGATAAAGTATCAAAGCATACTTTGATACTTTATCAAAGTATCAAAGCAGCCATTTTTCTCAAAGGTGAGAAAAATGGCTGCTTTTCTCACCTTTGACAATTTGTACTTTTATTCATAAGTACATGCTGCTGTTTCCTCCCCCTATTTGTCCTTTTTCTTCATGTGAAGAAACCGAAATGTTGGCATGCCGTGATACTGTCTTAAGGAGGCAGCCGTCGCAGGTTTGAATCCCAGCCTGGCGACAGTTTGCCTTTTCTTCCCTCTCTCTCATTACCTTCTTTCCTGTCTGAGTACTTTAAAATAAAGGCCACTAGAGCCAATAAAAACAATAACAAACAATTTGTTCGCACATATTTAAACCTGTGTTGTTTTTTTTTTTGTCTGTTTTTTTTTAGTTTAGATTCATTTGTGTTTAAAAAAATCACAAAAGTATGGCCATTTTTTTTTTCTAATAAAAATTTACATGTAATATTCTTAAACTTCTAATTATACCCACTTTGCTTTTCTTTTTTTGGGCTCTCTCTCTGTTCCCCAATTTGACCCTTATGACCTCTGATCCAACCAAAATGGACCTCCAGACTTACTGGAATTGCATACTGTGACATTTCCCTAGCAATATACTAGAGGAGATGACAGAAATTTACTTTTAAATTGGCACGTCTCAAAGTGCGCATGAAAGGTCTCCATGGCGACTGTGTATTGAAACGTCTCGTGACGAACCAGCGAACAATGGTTTGTCATTGGTTTGTCAGTTTCTGATTCCTAGTTGCGTCTCTTGACGACTCATTTTAATTGAGGTCAAACTTCTTCGCCTTCCTTTGAAAGCCGGTCGTCCTCTCTGCGTCATCCTTCTGATGATTAAGCTGTCGTGTCCTCCTTGTCCTTCTGTCCAAAATTATTAGTGTTACCAGTATTAAAGCCAGAGGTCACCGCTTTCCCACCGGCAGACTTCATCAGTAAGCTGCCCAGCTACATCTGAATATTTCAGGCTGATGTTGTCCAAACGTCTGTCGGTCGTTACTCAGCTGTTCACAGGACGCCTCGTACTTTGAGGAAGCGTAGACTTCCAAAGTGAAGAGAGTGGTATAAGCATGCACCTTAAATATAGTATTAATATACATTTCATATGTAACGGAGCTCTTCGCGTGTTGCAGGTTGGCTGCGTTTGCAGCCAGGAGAGAAGAGGGGAAGATGCCTTCTCCGTCCTTCACCCTGGACGCCCAGCTGAGATTTCATGACAAATGGTTGAAGATAGACTTACAGGTATGTAACCGTGGCGAGGCACTGATCGCGCAGATCGCCGGATTCGTCTTGAGTAACTTTGTCGAAATCAGCCCCTGGCTGCGCTGTGCCATTTTTAAAATGACTGCACGGTCGCGTTTGTTTTCCCTTAAATCTCATTATTCTGATAAACAATCAAAATGTCTTCAAGTTCTATTGTGGAGAATTTCTTATAAAATTAAAGTTTATTTTCCTTTGAGAGGACAAACTTGCTTTATTACGCCATTAAAAGTATATTGGTTGAAAACTGTCTCTAAACGACAATATTATCATTTATCACAATAATTGCTGCGTCAATTTATCGTCCAGGAACATTTGTATTTATTTATTTATTTATTTTTGTATTACCTCTCCACCTTTGGTAGCGGGCTTTCTCCGCTGAAGGGCTGAGTGAGATGTGGAATGAGATGGTGAAAGATGAAGAAATAACTTTCAACGGGGAAGAATCGGCTCACACAGGTATTGCTTCGTCATGTTGAGGTCAGATTGAGTCATCTTTTACGTATGAATGCCGGCTACGTTTGTTTCTCACCATTATCAATACTTTCTGGATAATCTAGAAGATTGCACTGATTGTTTCGGTGGTCAGAAGAAAGATGAGCCCGGCGATAAAGAGAAGAAAGAAGAGGAGGAGACGCCGACTTCCGCACACCACTCCATCATCGAGACCTGGGATTGGGGACGGCAGCCAGGTAGAAATTTATTTATTGATTGATTTGTTTCTTTTGGGATTTTTTCTAGGAATTTCTAAAAACTGACTCGTGGGTGTGACATGACGCTGCTGATTGTGCAGCCTTCAAAGCGAATCAAACATTACGCATGATGGCCAAACCTTATTAATGTTACTGTCTTTCAAATGCAACATTTGCTCCCATTAGGTTCTCACAGGCTTGTATTAAAAATGCATCCTACTTGGCCTTCCTGAAGTTGCCTTCCCTTCTTCCTCTTCCTTCCTGTACTTCAGACTCTCATCTCTAGTTTTACTTTGCTCCTGAAACCAGCGCAGCGCGCTGTAACCAGCATCAGAGCTGGTTACAGCAGGCGGTGTTTGTCTCGCTGACCACGTCTCGTTTCACAACACCTAAATGTCGCAGTTTCAACACACCGCCGCCGCTCTCCGTTTATCTGTCTGACTTTGCAGATGAGTGTGTGTTTTGCTGGCGCGTCGCTCGTGGAAACTCTGAAATGACAACTTGCACTCTGCCGTTCCGAGTGGTTATTTTTACCCCACAGAGCGTAGTCTTAGCGGGCCCTCCCAGATGGGAGGGTGGAGGCGAGAGCGTGTTTATTCGAAGAACTGGGTGGGACGGTGTTTTGGATAGAGGAGATAACCGTTGCCGAGAGGCGCAGACGGCCTTGTGTGCCTTCTTCAGAGAGCACGGGGTTTATTAGCAGCTGTATGGCTGTTTGTCTCTGTCATTTTATTGACTGCGCCCAAGTCTGATATTGCAACGAGTGTAACCGGATCCATCAGCGCTCCGTTATCGATGCCTGTAGTTCAAACGGCAAACTTCCTGCTCTCCCATTGTGTGCTCAGATATGTGAAACATGTTTGTGTCAGCAGATGCGGCTCACATCTAAGCCCCTTGTATTGAAATCAGATCAGCGACGGGTGCCATCGTTTCGAATCCACAGAAAGGACATACAGTGCCTTCTGAAAGTATTCGCGCCGATTGAACTTTAACATTTCGCCCAGTTACAGCATGTGTTTTATTGGGATTTTATTTGATCGACCAAAACTTGTCGCAATAAGCAGTGGATCAATTAATCTCATGACAAATGAATGAGTTCAATAATTTCTGTTCTGATTATTTGTTTTTGAATAGCAATTTTGTTTACAGAGATTATAATCCATTTAATTTATGGTTTTGGTTGTCGATTTTATTTTGGACATTTCAAATATCTGCCTATTCCAGTATGGAGCATTCTGCAGAAAACTAACGTTTATTGGTCTTTAATAAGGCAACCTTGCTTTATTTGATCATTATCAATATAATTACTTGAAAATCCCATTGTGTGCTCAGATATGTGAAACATGTTTGTGTCAGCAGATGCGGCTCTGCTGACTAATAAACGTGTAATTCAGTACATTTATGTCTGTTTATTAAAAAAAAAAAAAAAGAAGAAGAAACATTTGAAGTCAATTCAGCGCGGTTTTTCGGTATCGGATCGGTGTCGATCGATGCTAAACCTCAGATATTGGTATCAGAAGTGAAAAAAGTTCAATCTTTAATATTTGTGATTGTGAAGCCTTACTTGTAATGTGAAAAAGATCAAGTGGTCTGTGTAGTTTTCAAGCCACTGCATTCGTCCTGTCTTTACTTGACTCAGCAGGTAAAGCTTTCGATGTCTTAGCAGAGTATAGTTTGAACATCAGAACACAGATGACTTTAGCGGGTCTCTTGCGACCTCGGTCAGTTTAGCTTGCATACGGCTTAAGTAGATTTCAGCCATGCTATATTGGAGCATCTCATCTTCCTGTGCTGTGCTGCACGGTGGGCGTGTAAAAGTTTCTGTCGAAACACCCCAAACAGTGCAACATTGATTATTCTGTTGGTGTGTTACTGTTGCAGTGTTTTGCGTTTTTCCCCTCTAATGTTCCCTTTCTTGCTCAGATGAGACGGAGCTCAAAGACTGTCTGCTGGTTCTGGTCGAGGACCAGCAGAAACTCTCTGCCCAGATGGCCAAAAGCACCCTGTCCGCCCAGCGCCTGCGCCAGCGGTTGGTCATCCTGGAGCGCTACCTCATCTCTCTCAGCCACAGCATGATGGAGGAGAAGTACAAGGTCCGCTGGAAGATGCCCCCCAGCCAGCCTCTTCCTGCTACTGACAATAAGAGGTACGCCTCATAAAGCCCTGTGGATGCTTGGTGCCAAATAAATAGATTAGATGAATGAAAGAAACTTTCTGCTTATTTTGAGTTTATTTTTATGTAGTGGTCCATTACTGAAGCTAGGCTCCCATCCCCATGACATACTGGGATAATTTATGGTTCTCATTGAGTTGGTGGGGGTGGCAGGGGGATCAAATTTCTAAATGGTTTAGACCAGAGCTGGAAACAAAAAAATAATGGAAGGAATTTGTGAATATTAATTAATTACTTGCAGGATGTTAACACTGACTACATAGAGTACAGATGTTTGATTTAAAATGAATGCCTTATGCACTACATATTCTATATTACATGCTCTGTATTTGCATTTTGACCTCCTAGCACTTAATTTACTTAACTCTTTTCATTTACTGTGACAGACAGACATTTTGTCCCTCCTTAAGCTACTGTAGTCTTTTGACAACATTCAGCTTTTTATATTGGTTTCATACTATATATTTAATGCAACACATAAAGCTACAGTCTTTAAAAAAAACATTCACTACTTGTTCCTGGTGTCCATATTTTAAACTAGGCAGTTTGGTGAAGTGATAGGCTAATGTTAGCATCTGTGCTATATGACTTGTTGATGAGGTTTGTAATACACAGGGTTTAACTGGATTGTTAGTCCACATTTCTTAACTTTTAAATTTAGCGTTTTATGTTGAATGTCATTAGATGCATTGACTAGTGACACAGAAGCTGCAGCAGCCAGTAGAGTCTCTTTTCAACTATTAAAACCCAAATTTCTTACATCAAAGGTTTTGCAAGCTGCGCTCGTAGAAATTTGGCTTTGGGTCTTAAAACCTGTCCGTGTAAAACACAAACCCACATCGCACTAAATCAGCAGATTTTAGGAGTGGAAGTTTTTTAGGGGGTCTTATAGCAGCCATTAAAACACAAAGGGAAGAAAAAACAAAAGCACAAGCCGACACCTGGGGTCAGTTTGGAGCCTTTCTGTTACAGTCGTTACATTCAGGATTTCCACGCTAAGACGCAGTGCATGTTCTGTCAGTTTCCATGCAACACGGTGACCCTGAGTTGAGCTGCAGCTTAATGCTGTCCACTCTTTGTGGAAGCTTCTAATTTTAACTGTTTATATCTGCTTTGTTTCTTACCAAATTCTCGCTAAATGTTTAGATTTTACCTCAATTTTAAATGAAGTAGAAAGGACCTTTATCAATGTCTATTTTTAATAGTGGGTACTGATGCCATAAGCCAAAACATGAAGTCCTAAACTAAATCCGTCACATTGAATAAAAATAAACAAGTACTTTCTCGTGACTGCTCATGTGACACAAAAAGCTCCCGAGACTAATAGAAGCGCGACTCTGCTTTCCTCCACTTTCTCTAATTCTGAATCTCATAATGGAGCGAAGCCACAGTATGTGTCCCTCTTTTTTTGCTGCTATTTAACGGTGATCTTAAAAAGCTCCCCATCTTTATGATGTACTATAAAACTGATTAAATGTATCCCCGAAGAACCCAAAAACTGAAACGGCTTAATCAGAATATCGTTATATTTTCCCCAGTTTGTGGTGAAACTAGAGTCAAGTTGTCTGTCCATCTCTTGTCTTTATTCAAGTCCTCGACCTGCCAGTAAAGGTGTGGAAGGCCTGGCCCGAGTCGGCTCCAGGGCGGCGCTCTCCTTCGCCTTTGCTTTCCTGCGGCGGGCGTGGCGGTCAGGTAAGAACGCCTCGGGGGGACAGGGCTCCGTTCTTCTGTGGCGGGGAACATTTCTGCCATCATCAGATTGAAGAAGCTTCACTGAGCAGCTGCTAATAAGTGGCACTGGAGAGTAAACAGACATGTTTCAGAATCTTTAACCTCAGTTTGTTGTTACTGCTTGCTGAATAAGTGGTGGCATGTGTGTGTATGTATGCATAAAACTGGCATATGTATGAAACTGTACATTTCCTTTATATACATATATGCATGCACGCACGTACGACTCATTGGTTAAAAGGCAAACTGGGCTTGTTCCCATTAATCCTGCTGAAATCTTTGAAGAAACAAATCAATTTAAATGAGCTTCCCTACTTCTGACAAGTGTTCAAACATTTAGCCAAGAGTTATAGCAACACCTTTGATTAAAATGCTTATGACTTCTTAATTGGCAATATTCCACATATCATGGATGCAATTTTTGAGACTGTATAGACTGAATCAAAGTCAAATATGTGCGCCCAGTTCTTGCTTTTAAAAGCCCCAGGTCACACGAGCCTGTTTGATCCATTTCTATCAAACTCTATTTAGTTTTCCTAGAAAGTCTTGTTTGTTTGGGGAGATGAGAATGTGCAATAAAACTCTGATGTGCTAAAAACTATAGCGCAATGCATTGAGGGGAAAATATCAAATGAAATTGCTTGTACTCTTTTTTTTTTTTTTTTGCCAAAAACCGAAGGGAAATCCGACAACTGCTAAAATCTGACTCCAGTCCATTTTTGTTCACATTTCTCGTATGTGGGCTCACTTCTTCTTCAGAGGTTTTTGTTTCATTTACTCCAGTAGCTCTTGATGCAGCGCCACCACAGGTGAGGAGGGGAACTGGTTTTTCAAAGAGTTTGGATCGTTTGATGCAGTGCGGCGAGAAAACGAAGCGCACCTGCTGAGAATGTAACAAGCGCTGAAATTTTGGTCCCAAATCACTTCACTTCTCCTTCATACAGCGCTTCTCAATTTTAGTCCTCAGGCCCTGCCCCGCATGTTTTAGGCGTTTCCTTGCTGCCACACACCTGGATTGAATCTATTGGCGATTAACAGGCTTCTGCAGTACTTGGTGCCTGCAGAAGAGGTAATGCAATCATTTGGATCAGCTATTGTGAAATAGAGGCACATCTAAAAGCAGAGCAGGGGGGCCCGAAGACTGGAATTGAGAAGCACTCCCTTAATATCACTTTTCACACTCCCTTATGGTCAACCAGTGGCAGCCTTACAATAAAAAAACAATTAGATCGTCAACTTATTTTTCTAGTGATTTTAAGACTCCCGCACCCAAACTGTACCTCGGTTAAATCAACATGTTGAAATCACTCGATATCCTTTGAATAAAAGGCCACGGCCTTCATTTCCTCCTCTCATTGTTGGCTTTGTGAGATGAGATGAGATGCTGTTGTTTCATGTGTTAGGCTGAGAGCTGCTCGTCTGCAGGGACTGGGTGGGAACAAAGGGGCGGCCTCTTCTTCCTGTAACATGAGAGAAACCAACACACACACACACACACACATTGTTAAACCTATGGTTCTCATTTCATCAGTAATTCTGGAATACGTCGTGAGAACAACAAAAGCTTTTCAATTTTCTCAAAAAGCGCACTATTTTTTAGCACACTAATTACTATGGGACTACATGCACTCACAATCCGAGATATTGTTAAAGTTGATAATAAAAAGTAGTGGCGTATATGTATGATTCCATCGAGAATCCAGTGATAGCTATTCTATATTTATTGAAAACGTGACCCTTATGTCCAATTGTACCCACTATAAAAATATAAATATACATGCTTCGCTCCATACTTCCTATCAAGCTACAGATGTATATAAATATTTGTCCATGCCTACAATAAATCGTATCACGAAACGTTTCTGCAGGAGATGATGCAGACCTCTGCAGTGAGCTTCTCCAGGAGTCCCTGGACGCTCTGCGGGCCCTTCCTGAGGCCACCCTGTTTGATGAGGGGACTGTGTCTTCTGTGTGGCTGGAAGTCGTCGAGAGAGCCACAAAATTTCTAAGGTTGAGGGTTTTTTTTGTATTTTCTCAAAGCATCTCTTTTAAGCATCTGTTTATTCTATAGGGAATGACTGCGTCCCTGGGAAATGCATAGCACTGCCCCTTTAAGTAAAACTGACTCTGATTATCTTCAAAGTAAAATGACGGCTCTCAAAAACATAGCAGCTTCTTTGCTGTTACGATTTACATTTATGTTTTTTCATTCTTGGTTGATTCATTATGACCCATTTGTCATGTCACTCACATGTAATTAATGAAAGTCTTGCATCTTTTGGGCTCAGTGACGTTCATGGAAGCGCCAGCGTCAAAGGTAACATTCCTCTTCAGGATGAGCACCTCGCCCTGGCCATCCTGCTGGAGCTGGCTGTGCAGAGAGGGACGCTCAGGTAACACCACGCACCCTCCCCCATGACCCGATTTGTTCTTCCTCTCATCTGCCCCGCTGAATGGTTTACTGGCATCTCTCTGTGCCCCTCCAGCCAGCTGCTGTCCGCCGTTCTGCTCCTGTTACGTTTATGGGAAAACGGCACCAGAGAGATGGACAATGAGCGCTCCACCCAGGGAACCAGCGCTCCTCTCCTGCCTCTGCTGCAGCGCTTTCACAACATACACAGCAGCAAGGAGGAGCCGCTTCCTGAGGAGGATGCTGAGGTAAGAAAAAATCCAAACCAGCAGCTGGAAAATTAAACCTACAAATTTTGAGGTTTTAAAATTCGAAACCTCAAAATTAAAATTTCCAATAACATGGTAAATTCAAATAAAGGAAAAAGTATTTCTTAACTTTATGTGCCGATTGTTGAGATTTGGGATCCACGGATAAATGGGCTGGAATCCAACATCTGTAAGCTTGAATGGCCTTGAGAGGCAATCGACCATTCAGAAATAAAAAATTTTCTCCAAAACAGATCATATTAATCTGTCACAAAAACAAAACAAAACACAGTTTTCTACACAATTATGATCAGAATAGGCAGAATAATCAATTTTCACTGATTATTCTGAAGATTATTTGATAATCGGATAAAAAAATTGGCACATTTTGTAAATTCTTTTCTTTAACCACTTAAGTCTTTTTGCACACATTAGAAATACATTAATATATGCAAATAAGCAAATTCAACTGCGTTTTTGAGTAAGAACATGAATATTGCCTAAAACATAGCATTCCTTTTATGAATACTTAATCATTTGTAGCAAAAGATGAATATGCAGCTAAAAAATAACAGTCTTAATTTTTATTCTGCTGGGTTTGGAAATGCTGTCGACCTTTTCAAGCTTTTCTCAGGTTTATTTTCCATGCCGTTCAAACACATTGTGATGTGGAGCTGTAACTGGTTCTGCCCACTAAATGTAATTTCTAGATCCTGACGGCGCCGCTCAGTCCCAACGAGAGTTTCCTGCGGTACCTGACCTTACCTCAGGACAATGACCTCGCCATTGACCTCCAGCAAACGGCTGTAGTGCTCATGGCTCACCTGGACCGCTTGGCTTCTCCTTACAGCCCCCCGCACTGTAACTCGCCCTCCTCACATAAGGTGATGGCTCCTTTTATTTCTCATCAATGCATAAGTCATCATCTTTCATGCACCTGGTGATGTCGTAATTTAGACTTATGAAACTTTTCTGATTTGGTAAAATGCATTAGATTCGTTAGCGCTTCATGTATTTAGTGGGATTCTAGTGCTTCTTTCCCTAGTTGAGAACAGTGCAAATACAGGTGGGAAATCATGAGCAGTATTTCCAGATTTCTCAATTTGTGTCAGCATATCATGCATGAAATGATTGAAATTCTTCCACATTAACATTTAAGTATTAAACATGACCGTCTCTACACTACAAAAACACAAAATCTTTAGTAATTTTGATCTAGTTTCTTGTGCAAATATTTTATTACAACTAAATGTGACTTTTCAGCAAGATATATGTTCTGGATCAGTAATTCCTTAATGTTGAAGCTTCATTGGCCGACTATTTCACTTATAAGTCTAAAAACTCACCTGTTGGTTTTTAACCATAATAACTTAAACATCGATCATGATATTTGATATGTATATATTTTTTAATTCCAGGGAACCTTGCAGGAGGTGATCGCTTGGGGCCTTTTGGGCTGGAAGCTGTATGCCAACGTCAGCGGCCCCATTCAGTGCAAGGCCCTGTCGAGCCTCGGGGTCATGCAGATCGTCTGTTCAGAGAAGGGATTCCTCATCCTCTCCAACAGCGGCGCCGTTTACACCCAGAACTACAAGAGCACAACCCTGGTCAGTGCTGCTTGGAGGTTTTTTGTTGGTTTATTGGGCGGTTTCTGATCAACACGGGCAGAAACCATCAACGTCCCGTCAACTAAACCAGTTCCACACCATTCCTGGGTTCTGTTCAGTTCATAGGGCTATGGTAGGGTTAGGGATGTCATGATCCGATATTGATATCAGAAACGATCCGATATCGGCTAAAAAAAGCAAGTATTGGATTACATTGGCCCACATGCACATCGAGAGAAGCACTCCACACCAGCATTTAGTCCACTCCAACATTTTAGATTGAATTTTTTTATTTTTTTAGTCAGACTTGGTCAAATTTATACAAATTTATACTTGGCATTTCGTAGTTACTAATGAGATCTGGCCTATTGACTCGTAGGATTTTTTTTTTTTTAATTTATTGTACCCTAAATTTTCCCACTCCTGCTTCCAGACTCCCATGCTGGTCCACTGCCTGAGCTCCAGGAAGATAGTGAAGCTGGCTGCTCATCCTGACGGCCAGCACTACATGGCCCTGTCGTCCAACGGGGAAGTGTTTTCATGGGGCTGTGGCGATGGTGGCCGCCTGGGACACGGAGACACAACGTAAGCAACAACAATTGTTGAATGGAGGGGCCTCTAACTTGTGATGTGCGATCAAATGAAGACAATAGTATTCTTGGGTAGAAGCAGAAATGGAACTTGTTTTGTCTATTTAAAGGGGGACATGTCGCCACTGAGGCTGCAACTAAAGATTGTCTTCGTAATGGATTATTCTGATGATTATTCAGTTAATTGGATAAAAAGTTGCCACACTCTGCAGAGGTTTTTTTTTTATACAATATTAGAAATGCATTAAAAGATTCAAATAAACAATAAAATCTTTATTTTTTTATTTAACAAAGATTTTTATACCTAAAATCCAATAAGATGGCATCCCTTTAGTGAAAGCTGGATCATTTGTAGCAAAGGATGAATCTGCAGCTAAAACATGATCCTTCCAACATCAGCCTGCGAAAAGTTCAGCCAACTTAAAATCAATACCATGTAGGGCTGATCTTGTTGACCATTCTTCTGGATTAACCAACTTATTGGAGAGGAAAAGCTCGTTGGAAATAATTCTGAAACAATTTGAACCAGGTGAAGCTAAAACTCTCCAACTTGGGAAGTTTTGCGTAAAATGTATTTACAGGGAAGGACTTTTTTTATTTTTTACCTTAAATGAAAATGTATTTTGTATTTTGCATAGTTTTGGCTTGTTATTACTCTGTTCTTGTTACTTCAGACCATGTCATGTTTCAGTCTATATACTCCAGGTAACGATTAATCGATTACTAAATTGATGGTTATTTCACTAATTAATCGATTTGCGATTAATCGTTTCAGCTCTAATTGCCGCTAATTGTTTATAGTTTTGAACAAAGGGGGAATAAAAGGGCAGAAAGGCAGCTGGAACTGAAGGCCTTTTTGGGAAAGGTGTTCCAGTTTGTGCTGAGCTGAAATCCAATTAACCTTGCCTCATTTCAAACGACTCTTTGCTTCAGTTACCTAGAGGAGCCCACGATGATCGCCGCCTTTAATGGGAAACAGGCTGGAAAGCACGTGGTGCACATCGCCTGCGGGAGCACGTACAGCGCCGCCATCACAGCTGATGGCGAGCTCTACACCTGGGGGAGAGGGAACTACGGTCGGCTGGGTCACGGTGAGGTCACACAGATGCATTCACTCACATTTATCCTTAACATTTAGCGATGGATTTATTTATTTTTTTTTTCTCTATTTACATTCTAACGCCTCCTCTCCTGTTTGTTTTTAGGCTCGAGTGAGGACCAGACGACGCCCATGCTCGTGACCGCGCTGAAAGGACATAAGGTCATGGACGTGGCTTGTGGGAGCGGGGACGCGCAAACGCTCGCTGTGACTGAAAACGGTTGGAACAAAATAGTTTTGTCTGCTGTGGCTTCAACCGTTCATGCTTCTATATTTATGTCTGCCCTCCTTGCTTCCTCCAGGCCAGGTGTGGTCCTGGGGCGATGGCGACTACGGTAAACTGGGTCGCGGAGGCAGCGACGGCTGCAAGACGCCCAAGCTGGTGGAGAAGCTGCAGGATCTGGACATAGTAAAGGTGTGCTGCGGCAGTCAGTTTTCTGTAGCCCTCACCAAGGACGGACAGGTGTATACCTGGGGTAAGGGAGACAACCAGCGTCTGGGTCACGGCACAGACGAACACGTCCGCTATCCGAAGCTGCTGGACAGTCTTCAGGGTGAGTCGCTGATGGGGAAACAAGAGTTTGGAAGGTTTAGGAAAATAATTGTGAATGCATAAAGGGTGTCTGTGCATTCTTTAAAAGTCTTACATTTGTTTGTCTAAAACTAAGGCCTTGAAATGTTTTAAATTCATTAAAAAATAATGTAAGTTAGCCTCAAATATGTTAATTACAAGTGTTAAATTTTGTCATGGCAGAACTTTTTTAATATAATTTTTTCCTGTAACTTAAACGTTTTAAGTTGCACTCGAAAATTGTCATTGGATTCTATGCAAAAAGTCTTTACATGTTTAAAACTAAGGCCTTAAATTGCCTTAAATTCATTTTAAGAAATGTTGGTTGTCCTTAAATACATTAATCGTAGGTTTAAATTTTATCATGGCAGGACCTTTTATTGTAGTTTTTTTTTTTGTTTTTTTTTTTGCTATAGTCAAAAGTTTTAGTCGCACGCTAACGTCTTCACTCTGTCACTTGAGGCACTTGAGACAATCAGTGACTAGCTGCTAATATACCCCTGCTCGCTAGCTTTTGCCTCTGACATGGTCACAAAACCAGGTTCAGAGTTTTGCAGCAATTTTCCCCCATTCTTATAATTTTTAGGTCTTTAAATGTTATTCAAAAGTGGCATTAAATGGATCGTAAGACTTAAGTTCGACTGGCATTACCCTTCGTTTTTTCTGTTTACATTCAGGAAAGAAAGTGGTTGATATTGCTGTCGGGTCTACACACTGTCTGGCTCTGACAGACGATGGAGAAGTGCACAGCTGGGGCAGCAACGATAAACTCCAACACTTTGATACTCTCTTCTCCAACAAGAAGCAGCCCAAAGCTCTCCCAGGACTCAACTCCAAGCACATTGTGGGGATTTCCTGTGGCCCAGGACAAGTAAGATTAACACTTTAACAATCTTCAGACTGGAGATTTCGAGGTTCGTGCTTTGACATCCTGCAAGATGACTGAGTTTCAATTAGGTGTTGTCAAGATTTGTAAAGTACTTGATTTCTGTGTAAAAATACTGCAGTTTTGTTATGAAGTGAAGTATGACATTTGATTTAAAAGCCTAAATTTTGAAATAAGAGACATAAAAAAAATAGAGATATTCTCATCCACCTAATAAAAAGGTATTTTATTAGGTGGATTGTCTGGTTAAATTAGAGTATACTTGTTTTGTTTTAGGTCAGTTAGTGTCGCCTAAATTATTTTTATTTTATAAAAACCAGAAAACTTGTCTATTTATTTTTGGTAACATTCTTTGTATGTTGTCGTTAAGCATTCATTTTGATTGTTTTGATATTTATTACGCCTAATGGCTCAATGACTTATTGATTTGCATAATTGAAATAAGGGTTGTCTTATATTCTGTAGGTTAAACTGTTTTATTGAAAATTCCTTGGTTTGTTTGTTGCCTTTAGAGCTTCGCCTGGTCCTCCTGCTCGGAGTGGTCTGTCGGGCAGCGAGTGCCCTTCGTGGTGGATGTCTGCTCCGTGACCTTCGAGCAGTTGGACCTGCTCCTGCGCCAGGTCAGCGAGGGCATGGACGGCGGCTCGGACTGGCCGCCTCCTCAGGAGAAGGAGTGCATGGTGGTGGCCACTCTGAACCTGCTCAGACTCCAGGTGGGCGTCCTCAGGTTGAACCCGTGGAAGTCGCTGCTTTAGCCTGAATCCTCCTAGAATTTTTATTCATTTATTTATTTATTTTTCTTCAGCTCCATGCCGCCATCAGCAACCAGGTGGACCCGGAGGAGCTGGGCCTGGGGCTGGGCAGCGTTCTCCTCAACAACCTCAAGCAAACAGTGGTGGTGCTGGCGAGCAACGCCGGCGTGCTCAACACGGTGCAAGGTGCTGCCCAGGCCGTCCTGCAGAGCGGCTGGTCGGTGCTGCTGCCCACCGCCGAGGAGCGGGCCCGGGCGCTGTCCTCGCTGCTGCCTAACGCCGGTGAGTAAAACAATGAATCGCACAATAAATGAAAAGAAAGTCAATCATTTTCAGGGGCTTGATTTGTTATTTTACTCTTTTTTTTTTTTTTTTTTTTTCTTTTCTAAATACTTAATGATAAAAGTCTTGAATCTGGTGCTTTGGTTTCAACTATCTCTTTGTTTAAAAGATGTTTTTTACAGACTGTAAAATCCATTTTATTTGTTGTTTTTATTTGTTTATTTTGGATATTTAAGAAGTCTTCCAGCTTAAGTGTTCATGATTTTGAGAAATTTCCATTCCCCTCCACAGCATCCGGTAATGAGATGAGTGTGAGTGCTGGACGGCGCTTCATGATCGACCTGTTGGTGAGCAGCCTGATGGCCGACGGAGGCCTGGAATCTGCTCTGAGTGCCGCCATCACAGCCGAGATACAGGTCAGAGCGTTGAAGCGAATGATAAATCCACTGCTGTGCTACCTCAGCATGTGGTTAACCTTTACTCTGAATTGTCCTGTGGAGAAACCGGCCGTCGGCTTCAGAAAGAAACGACATCAACGCTAAGAGAAAACTGATTTCTGGTTGTTATGACAGGACATCGAGGCTAAGAAGGAGGCTCAGAAAGAGAAGGAGATCGATGAGCAGGAAGCGAACGCCTCAACCATGCAGCGCTGCCGCACCGTGCTGGACAAGGACCTCATCAACACGGGCATCTACGAGTCGACGGGGAAGCAAAGTCTGCCCCTCGTGCAACTCGTGCAGCAGCTTTTGAGGTACCTGCCGTTTTCACCGTTTCCACTCCACCGGGATCCTCCTGCTGTCCTCCGACGCGTTTCCACGTTTGAATTTGACAGGAACATCGCCTCGCAGACCATCGCGCGACTGAAAGACGTTGCCCGACGCATCTCCAACTATTTAGAAGCGGAGCACGTCAGCAAGGAGCGATCCGCGTCTCTGGATCTGCTGCTGCGCTTCCAGCGGCTGCTTGTTAGCAAGCTGTACCTGGGAGTCACCGACTCTGAGAATGGCAACGGATACAGTAGGTCAATCGGTTCGAGGTCGGAGAAGGGCCAGTCGATAAATTGATTTGATCCACCAGTCGTAGAAAATCTGTATTTTTCTGTCTTTTATGCTTTTTTTTTTTTTTTGCTTGGGTTTCCGTAGTTCAGAGTGATGTTAGCGTGCCTAAGACAGCCTTCTGCCGTTTCTATTTGCTTGGACTTTGAATTCAGGTCAACTTTCCGATGGAATAGTAGGGGAAAGCTGACATTTTTTATTGTAAAATTATCTTTTCTTTCGTTCTCTCATGATCGAACAAAAGTTCTCATAACCTCGCCCTGACACGCAATCATCATACAGCTCCCAGAAGGAATTGAAATAAAACCACTTCTTTTTTTCAGAAAAAACAAAAATTTAATTAAAATTGGATCTGAGATGTTATTTTTAAGCCATGGTCCAAAACTTTTCTTGTTTTGGACTGTTGGGTTTGTGTCCAGCCGCGTTTCCTTTCCCTGTTGCAGATCCCGAGCTGCTGGGTGTCGGCTCCTTACTGAAGAAGTACATCGCCCTGCTGTGCACTCACATCGGCGACATCCTCCCCGTCGCAACAAGCATCGCGTCTACGGGTCGGCGACACTTCGCCGAAGTTTCTCGGGTTATTGAAGGAGACCTGACTGGTAGCGTCCTCTGCTCTGTGTTGATAAGGCTGCCAGGATCTTGTCGAGTTACTTAAAAATGTTTCTCTTGTTCCGGTTGTCAGGAGTGCTTCTGCCTGAGCTGGTGGTGTCCATCATCCTCCTCCTCACCATCGACGCCGGTCTGATGCAGGAGACCGGCGCCATCCCTCTTCTGGCCGGACTCCTGGAGCACCTGGACCGTTTCAACCACCTGGCTCCAGGCCACGAGAGGGACGATAATGAGGATTTGGCCTGGCCAGGAATTATGGGTACAATACCTCACTTCTCTCTTTAAAAGAGTTGCTAAATGTCATTGTAAATGTTGGGTTTTGTTGTTTAGCAGCTTTAAAAGTTTGTAGGTACTGACCTTTATTCTGCTTTGACAGGATCCTTCTTCACTGGACAAAGTTCTAAGAACAACGAAGAGGTTTCCCTGATCCGTAAGGCTGACCTGGAGAACCACAACAAAGATGGCGGCTTCTGGACGGTCATTGACGGGAAGGTTTACGATATTAAAGACTTCCAGGCTCAGTCTCAGTCTTTGACAGGAAACAGCATCTTAGGTAAATAATTTGAAAGTTTTACTTTTTTTTTTTTTTTTAGCTTTATTTTGGAAAGTGCAAATAATTCCTACAAGCATCGTCTTAGTCAGATTTTCTTCTCTCCCTGATTCAGTAACTCATTTGAGATTAGACGAAGCTCAACCTGAGTCCTGGTCTGCATTACAGATATTTAAATCAGCTCTGGTTTGCACAGTAAATGCCAGATGGGTGAAATTTTATGGATAATACTCTGATGTCCCATTCTCCTGAAGGCAGCACTGAGCTGCATCACCAGAAACTGATAGAAACACAGAAGAGAAGAAGAGTTATGATTGATATGGTTGCAGTTCTATTCATGTTTTAATGTTGCGGAGCATTGTCTTTTTGCAAATGGATCAATGTTTAAGCTGGTATTGTTCATCTGGTATCTGGTCATTTTGTGCAAGATTGGAGAAATAGAAAATCGCACAGAACAGGAAGACTTTTTTCCATTTTGATTGGCTGCTGATAGGCCTGCCGATTTTAACTTGAACATTCATTGCATTTTTTGCAGACGCCGGTAAAAATAATTTCTATTCACGTTGCTTTTTTGTTCTTTGGGAAATTATTTTTGATGATAAATACAGAAACGGCCATAAAAATCAAAACATCAACAATACTCATAGTAATAACAATAAAATAATCTTCAGTGCAAAGTAGCCTACAAATTCTTTGGTGGGAGGCGGTGAGGGATCTGGATAATGGACGGGTCTGGTGGCCCAAAAAAGGATGAAAAACACTAATCTATAAAGTAGTATTTTAGTTTTCTTCATTTTTTTCTCCCTTCTTTTTGTCGTTGCTTCTTTGCAGCTCAGTTTGCTGGAGAAGACCCTGTGGTTGCCTTGGAAGCTGCCTTACAGTTTGAGGACACCAGAGAATCTATGCAGGCTTTCTGTGTCGGCCAGTACATGGAGGTACTCACCGTTCCATCTAGAAAATGACTTGACTTTTTTTTCTTTTTTTTTTTCTTTTTTTTTTTTTTAAATATGCAAGAAATTGCTGATTTCTATAGTTTTGAAACAGGATATTTTTAATTATTTCCAGCCTAACCAGGAGACCGTGACGACTCCGGACCTCAGTAGTCTGTCTTCGCCGCTCATTGACACGGAGAGGAATTTGGGGCTGCTGTTGGGTCTTCACGCCTCGTATTTGGCCAAAAGCACGCCGTTGTCCCCTATGGAGATTGAATGTGCCAGTAGGTTGAAAAACTTTTAAAAAATAATTTGTATTATTTTTTGTTTTTATTTGTTTTAAAATCTATCCAGAGATCCAAAAAGACTAATCGTACTAGCTAGGGTATCTTAATACCCTAGCTAGCTATGAATCAATTAATAAAAATGAACGCCAGTGACAATTATTTGCAAACAGGAACTCTGCCGTGAATTGAAACAATCTTTTTTGTTTTTTACCGTCCTTGTGCACAGAATGGCTCCAGTCGTCCATATTCTCTGGCGGCCTTCAGACCAGTCAGATCCACTACAACTACAATGAGGAGAAAGACGAGGACCACTGCAGCTCGCTGGGCTCCACCACTCCAGATAAGGCCAAGCTCTACTCCCGCAGGATCACCCTCAGCGACCACGCGCAGCCCTTCCTCCAGGCTGTCGCTGACAACAACACTCAGGACCACACTGTGAAGGTGCGCCAGATAAAATAATGATTTAATAGCCTATTGGGAAGACACGAAGCTGAATAATAGTGTTTTAATTAATTTTTTTCTATTCTAGGACTTTTTGTGCCAAATAGAGCGTTGCTGTAAGCAGTACCACCTTATCACGCCCATCACCTTCCCCCCGGAGCATCCAGTGGAAGAAGTCGGCCGCCTGCTGCTCTGCTGCTTGCTCAAACATCAGGACCTCGGTAACCTAGCAACGCTGGTTTTCTTCTGACAAGTTACCAGCTCTCTTTTATTTTTCTCCCACAAGAAATAACTGTTTGTTGTACTTTAGACTAGGAAGTTTGCATGGGTAAACAAAGATTTGTAAAGGCTTTCGTTTCTGCATAAATTGATTGTGAACCCCCCCCATCTGTCACAGGTCACGTTGCTCTCTCACTTGTCAGCCCGTGTGCCTTGGGTGTGGACCAGGGGAAGCAGAGGTCCCTCCCTAAATCAATGATCGATGTCTGTCGCATGGTCTACCAGGCAAAATGTTCACTAATTAAGGTAGGAGCTAAACCTCTGACGTCTGCTATAACGTACTAACAGTATGTTGAAATGGCCACTTTGAATTCTTTCTAATTTATAAAATGCCTTGGAAAAAGTGTTCACTTCACATTTAGTTGGATGCATTTAATTAGTATTTTATGTGATGAACCAAAACAAAGTATTTTGGTGAGATTTATGTTTTAAAATAGATTTTTTTTTTTAACTTTACCAACATGTTTCTTCTGGTTGAAAGTAATGCTAAACAGGCAGCATTATGCTTTTTTTTCTCCATTTTATAGCACAATCAAGTAGCTATGTTAACTTCAATTGATAAAAAAAAATCTACATGCAAAATATGACTTAAATTTTACTTTGGAATGTAACACCTTGAAATTGAGTTTTTAAAACTCCTGCTCTTTCTGAAAGTCAAATTTAAACGACCTGTGATTTTATGTTCACCTCATAAAATCACAGTTGAGATTCATTGAAGTTTGTCCTTATAATGCCAAAAAAGGTCAAAGTCAGGAGACATGAATGGTTTATTAGGGCACATTAAGTTGAGAATAAGTGTGTAAAATTTTGCCTTTGCGGTCACACTCCAGACTCATCAGGAACAGGGCCGCTCCTATAAGGAAGTGTGCGCCCCGGTCATTGAGCGCCTGAGATTCCTGTTCAACGAGCTGCGGCCGGCGGTGAGCAACGACCTGTCCATCGTTTCCAAGCTAAAGCTGCTGAGCTCTCAGCCTCGATGGAGGAGGATCGCTCGGAAGCTCATCAGGGACCGAAGGAAAAAAAGAGGTGGGGCTACTTGAACTATTCTGAAAAATTTCTTTTTTTTTTTTTTGTTTATATTTTGGTACATGTGTGCTAAAAGATTTAGCTTTCCCTCCTTTTAGTGCCTAAGAAGTCAGATTCTGCTGAAGAAGAGCCAAAGCTGGAGAACGAGGGGACCAATGAAGAAGAGCATAACGTCCACATTAGCCCCACTCCTGCGGACAGGAAGTCGCCCACCGGAAAGACGTCAAAGGTAGATTTCTATGGCTCAGCAAGTAGCTGCGTTTCCATCGATGTTAAAATTGAGCAAATTGGAATTATGAAAGTAAATTTGCTTAATTGAAACACTGCAATTAAAAAAAACTTTCACATTTTTCAGTTAAAAGGTTTTAGCACGAGAACGAGCCGTTATTTTTTGGCTATGTTGAAATTAGTGTATTTCGCAAAACGCCCTTTTTGCTACACACCAGTCATGAGATCAACCACCAGGCATTGCTACACCCGAAAAGACGATTTTTAATGACTGATTGCATGACAAACTTCTCAACTTGTGATTTTAATTCCATTTCTTATTTAATGGAAACACTGCAGTTGCAAAATTAGCCAGCTGGCAATGCATTTTTTTCCCCGACTTTGCACCTAATCCAAATTCCGAATCCGTAGCAGGACAAGTGGCAGCCGCTGCTAAACACGGTGGCAAACGTCCAGCGGTACCGCTGGCTGAAACACAGCGTCCAGGGAGTATTCTCTCAGTCCAGCCTGATGGGCACCATCGTGGAGTTTGCGCTGAAGGAAGAGCCACTGGATGTGGAAAAAATGAGGAAGTGTCTCCTTAAGCAGGTGAGATTGAAAGTGGGATTTGTTCAGCGCTCCTCGATAATCCCAAACCCTTAATTTAGAAAAGTGTTTTTTTTTGCCTCCGTTTCATCGCAGTTGGAGAGGGCAGAGGTCAGGCTGGAGGGAATCGACACCATGCTGAAGTTGGCCTCCAAGAGCTTCCTGTTGCCGTCCGTGCAGTACGCCATGCTCTGCGGGTGGCAACGGGTCATACCTGAAGGGACCAGCTTCGGGTAACTAATCGGATTTACGTCTGCGCATAAAAAATTGATACATAAAAAGTAATGTCTCATATTGAACTGCTTACATTTTTGGGGTGAATGAAATGATCGACTGATGGATTTGACCTTTTCAGGGAGCCGCTGTCAGACTGCCTTAAACACGTCGATCTGATCCCTCCCTTCAACCGGATGCTTTTGGAGGTGACGTTCGGGAAGCTGTACAACTGGGCGATCCAAAATGTTCGCAACATCCTGCTGGAGGCCAGCGCCCGCTTCAAAGAGCTGGGTGAGTGCTGGGAAAAAAACGTCTGAGGAGCGGATCATCACTTCCGGCTACATATATATGCTCACGAGTTCGGCTGCAGCGAATGATTATTTTTATAACCGATGAATCCATTTATTCTGACTATTGGATAAAAGTGTCACTTTCTGCAGATTATTTGATAACTTCTCACTATTTTTATGGTCCCGCTGTAGAAACATTTGCAAGGTATTTTGATCATTTTTCCTCATTTAAACGCCTTTCCAAATCTACACATAGATGCGGGGGGGAAAAAAAAAACACTGTTTAAGCAAGTTGAATCACTCCATTTTTCTTGTGCCGCAGCATCATTGAGAATGTGTTGATTTTTACATATCAAACTTCATTATCCAGTGATTTGCTATCTGATGTAGGTGTGCAGCCGGTCCCTCTACAGACCATCACCAACGAGAACCCGGCCGGACCGAGCCTCGGCACCATTCCGCAGGCCCGCTTCCTCCTGGCCATGATCCACATGCTGTCCCTGAAACACGGCTCCAACAGCCTCAGCCTCTTGCTGAACTCTGGCCTTCTGGCCCTCACTCAGAGCATCCTCAAGCTTATCGGTGAGTTTTCACCAGGTGACCCGAAACAGGTGGATTCATGAACCAGTCTGAGTTTCTGTTTTACGCTGCCGACGTTTGTAGGACCCAGCACAGACAGCAGCGAGGAGGACCTCAGTTTGTGCGCTCACGGGGGCTCTGCCACGGTCCTGGAAGAGTCCAGAAAGGAGGCGGCCCCCACGCCCCTGCCCGCTTCCGGCCCAGAACTCGCCGCCATGATGAAGATCGGCACCAGAGTGATGAGGGGAGTGGACTGGAAATGGGGCGATCAGGTAAATAAGTGTTTTTATTTTTTAATTGGTTAATTTCTGGCTCTGTAATTAATTAATGGTATTTTAGTTGACAAAATAAGCAACATTTTCAGGTCAAGATCACTTTTTGCTGCTGAATGCTTGAATTTGCACGAGATCAACAAAGATATTTATTGTTTTTAATCTGTTTGACCATCAAGCTGTTGCAAAATGCTTTTGTATCTAGTTGGCTTTCAAGTTTTTCATAATCATTCACGGAACTACTATAAAAAATATATATATATATATATACACAAACTGTAGACACTGACATTGGCGGTGGGGACGTTGGTGCTGCTGCAACATGTTTAGCATTGAGATGCTATTTTAGCATGAATAGCTTCACTGATAAGCTAACTCCTTTTAACACAACACAATAGTCTTATTTCAGTTTCCCATCAGATCGTTTTTTTTAAATAAAAATTAACACCCAGCGGGCCAAGAAAAGTGACTGCGTTGTCCGTCGCTGTTCACGGATGTCACTTGTTGGTCAGAATTATGGGTGGGGCAAAAATGCAACACAAAGGTATTTTTGTATTTTGTATGCTTAAAAACAAAAACCCGACTGATTGCATTAAAATTTTATTAATGAATTGAAACAAACACGTTAATGAACTTGTTATTGTGTTTAGTTTAAACAATTTAAGTCTTCACGGTCATTCCAGGACGGCCCCGCTCCCGGTCTGGGCCGGGTCATCGGAGAGCTGGGCGAGGACGGCTGGATCCGGGTCCAGTGGGACACCAGCAGCACCAACTCTTACCGGATGGGCAAAGAGGGCAAGTATGACCTGAAGCTCGCAGAGCCGCCGCCGGCCGCCCAGCCCACCGCCGACGACTCGGACACGGAGGACGACACAGGTCGGTGTGCGGGTCTGACCGCAGCTCCAGGAAACACACGGACATCAGAGTAGGAGCTTTAACACGGCTTCCTCCTTGTTTCAAAGAAGGCGAGCTAATGGAGAAGAGCAGCCACCCAACAGCCATGATGTTGACCAGCACCGTCAACCTGCTGAAGACGCTCTCTCTCTCCGCTGGGATGTACGCCGAGGTCCTGCAGACGGACGCCATTCGGACTCTGTGCGGACTGTTGAGGATGCTGGTGGAAAGTGGAGTTAACGACAAGTCAAGTAAATAAACTGCTCATAATGATTGCGATTGAATTTTTTTTATTGGAGATCTTTTTAACAGGAATTGATTTTTTTTTTTTTTTTTTTTTTTGTCAGGCTGTCACTCCCACAGGCTGGTGTCGCGGGAGCAGCACCGGAGCTGGTGCACTCTGGGCTTCATCCGCAGCATCGCCCTCATGCCCCAGATGTGTAGCACCCTGAGCACCTCCGCCTGGATTGGCCTTCTCATCCGAATCGTAGAGGGCCACCAGTCCTTCAGCGCCATCACTCTGCAGAGACAGGTTGGTTATCCGGATGTGGACGGTGGATTACATTTAGCTTTTGGTGTCAGCTTGGAAAGCAGAAGCTACAATCCACAAATATTCTCCAAATTATTTTTTAGTTATTATTATTTTAAGCTGTGTTTTTCATGGAACAATGGCTGTGAAAAGGGATTTTATTCATTTAAATCCAAATTGTTAAAAAAAAAAATTCACATTTTAGCATGTGAATGCTGATTGCTAATAACTTTAGCGATTAGCATGAATAGACCTAAAATTTGAGCCTGTGAAAATAGCTCACTATTAATAAAAGTACCCATTAAAAACTGTTAATATTATAGTTTTCTCTGCAATATATGAGTACTTCTTAAAATGTAACTTTTTTTATTATTTTTTTTTTTTTGCATTGATGTAATTTGAGTTCATACACATAAACACAGGTTTGATTTGACTGGTAAAGTAATATTTAAGTACACAATTGTTATCTTAATGTTCAATTTATGTGACCCTCAAGAGTCTAGAGGGCCACATAAATGGTTATGGTGGGTCGGATTTGGCCCGTGGGGTTTGAGTTTGACACCAGAACCTTACAGAATGTATATCTTCACCATAACTCTTAAGATTTTCAAACTAATTTCTAGATCCGAGAAGTTTCATAACAGATGGAGGTTTGAAAGGTTAAAAGGATAAAATGGAGACACATTGCTTTCACACAGTTTCTCTTCCTAGTATCTCCTAAAGTCTTGCTCTCTCTCGCTTTCACAGCATGCAAATCTTGACGTGTTTTAGAAAGCAGGGTTTCCCACAACCAGGCAGTTACTGGTTATGTCTTCTTACATTTCTACTCAGAACTAAACTCAGGAGACAATGTGACAGAAAATTAATGGACATTTTTTGCTTTAGAAGAAGGGAAAACATGGTCACTCTCCTCAAACACATCTAGAAGCACTCAAAAAACTTAATCTGTTGAACAAACTATGCATTTTCTCTCTATTGTAAACAGATCCTGGCACTGAGACTCCTCCAAGCAGTTTTGCCTTCATGGGACAAGACCGAATGCTCACAGGACATGAAGTTCCTGGTGGAGAAACTGTTCAGTTTCTTAGGAAGTCTTCTAAGCACCTGCTCCTCAGACCTGCCACTTCTCAGAGGTCAGATGAGTTTTATGTTGAAAATTTTTGTTCTAATTCTTCGTTTCATTTTTGTACATATTTATATATCGTGTTGTATATATTTTGAAATTGTTTAATGTCTCCACAGAAGGTTCCATGAGAAGGAGGAAGTCCCGCCCACAGGCTTCTCTGACAGCCACTCACAGCAGCACGCTGGCGGAGGAGATTGTGGCTGTGCTGCGCACGCTGCACTCCCTGGGCCAGTGGAACAGCCTCATAAATGATTACATCAACACCCAGCTGGGCTCCATCGGTGACATTATGGCAGGCTGTCAGTCTGAAGCTGTAAGAGTTGCTGCTTTCATAGATTCAGCTGATTAATCCAGTCAGAAAAAAAAAAGGGCTTTCATGGAACTTTTCCTCCTCGCTATTTTCATCCCAGAGTTTCCTGGAAGAGTACTTTCCCGACTCAGACGGTCCCCGGGTCTGCAGCCTGATGGCGGTGCTGGCTGTGATCGGCGGGATCGACGGGCGCCTCAGGCTGGGCGGGCAGGTCGTCCACGAGGAGTACGGAGAGGGAACGGTGATGCGCATCACCCCAAAAGGACGCATCACGGTCCAGTTCCACGATATGAGAACCTGCAGGGTTTGCTTGCTCAGCCATCTCAAACCGGTACGAGAGACATTTAATTGCTTCTCTGTTCGAAGAACAAACAAACGAACAGATTAATTTTATCTGCTGACCGTGTTCCTCAGCTGCCTGGCGTGGCCTTCAGTGTGCAGAACCTGCCTCTGAATGAGCCCATGTTGGCCGTTTGGGCTCAGCTGGTCAGCCTGGCTGGCAGCAAACTGGAGAAGCAGCGCATAAAGAAATCCCTCAGCCGAGGACTTACAGGTACAGGAGGCAAATCTTCGAAGCTGCGTTTCCATTAACTGTAGAGTTAGACAAAATGGGGGTGCTGAGGGGGTGCAGGGGTTAAGCACAACCCACATGGAGGCCTTAGGCCTCGACCCGGCTGTCGCAGGTTTGATTCCCGGCCCGGCAACCTTTGGCGCATGTCTCCCCTCTTCTCTCATTACCCACTTTCCTGTCAGTTCACTATCAAATAAAGGCCACTAGAGTCAATAAAACCTTAAAACAAAGAAACCAGTACCATGGCTGACTCATAAATGTATTTCATCTAAGTGTTTACATCTGTCGTTTTTAATTACTTATTGCATGAAATGGCATATCCAATAGCATGTGATTTTTATTTTATTCATTCAAGTCATTCAATTTACACACGTTTGTAATCGAAACGCAGTTACGGTCAAACTGATCTATCATGATACTAAACAAGCAGATATTCTACAGACATTTTTTTTATTGTTTTGTAATAGTAAAGTTTGATCGATTGTATTGATTATATAATTATGTTTGCAGCTGACCAGGTGGACATCCACCTCCTGCGCTGCCAGCAGCTGAGGCTTTACATTTTAAAAGCAGGCCGAGCTCTGCTGTCCCACCAGGACAAACTGCGACAGATCCTCTCCCAGCCAGCAGTTGTTGACATGGGACCCAGCCCCAGCGGTAACGTATCAATATTTATTGTTATTGATTTATTGCCCGGTCCTAATTTTAAGCTCCTTCTTTTTTTGAGGCGGGGGGAGAGTTTTTCTTTTCGTTTGAAACAATCACTGTTATTGAAAGGAAAGCACATTCACTTCACAAAATATTTATTTTCATCCCATGAATTATTTTTTTAATGTCAAAGTGAAGCACTTCATGCCTTTTTCTAAAAACTGCCTCCTTCTAAAGAGTTTTTGTGAGAATGAATGCAGGTACATTTAGCTGGCCGCTGAGCAGAAATGTGACATAACACTCAGATTTTGCTGAATTTTCAAACCTACTTCTGCGCAGACGATCCGGTGGCGACGTCCCCCGACGTCGGGGATTTGTCTCCTGAGGGCCCGCTGCCCCCTCTGATCCTGCTGCAGCAGCTCCTTGCTGCTGCCACTCAGCCCTCGCCTATCAAAGCCATTTTTGACCGACAGGAGATGGAGGTAAATGAGTAGAGTTTACTTCAATCAGCTGGTCAGCAGCAAATCGCACCTATCTTTGTGCACTGCATTCAGATTGACCTCTGCCTGTATGGGTGTATGTGTGTGTGTGAAGGCAGCAGCTCTGGCCGTGTGTCAGTACCTGGCCGTGGAATCAGCCCACCCGTCCTCTCCGCTGTTTGAGGAGAGCAGCTCCAGTGAGGCCACCACGCCCGTCACCATACAGCATGTCAGACCCCCCAAGCAGAAGAAGCAGAAGACCTCCCCTGTGCCTCCTTTACCCATCGTCCTCCAGCTGATGGAAATGGGCTTCCCAAGAAAAAACATAGAGTTTGCCTTGAAGTCGCTGTCTGGCACCACAGGCAGTACGTCTGGTGTCCCAGGTAGAGCATCACGCCGCGTATCGTTTCATTAAATGCATAAAAGCTTTTAAATGGGTATCTTGATCGTAACTGAGCTCATACATCAGGTGTGGAGGCGCTGGTGAGCTGGCTGCTCGACCATCCCGACGTCCACTTCACCGAGCTCTCCGATGCCGACACCGTGTCCGATGAATACTCGGACGAGGAGGTTCTGGAGGAGATGGAGGAGGCAGAGCCGACCTTCTCTGTTGTACGTTTCCTATTTTTCTTCAATTTACACATCTTTTTGTCTATTAAAGCTGGGGTACGTAACTTATAAAAGATATTCTTACATATTTGTGAAAATATCACCATGTCGTGACTGTATAGTATGAGACTGATAATCTGTGAGAAGATGGAACTCCTCCTCTCCTTCCAAATGTTACTATTGCAGAAAAGCGACGCTCGATGAACAACCAATCAGAGCCAGGAGGAGGGTCTTGGTGGTGTTAATCAAGTTTGTGTATGCGCCTTTCACATCCTCCCTTTTACTCTGTCATACTACAGCTAGTTCTCCACAAAGAAACCTGTGATTTATACTCAAGCTCTGATGGCGGCAGATAAACAGTTTCCTGGAATGTCAAGTTGTTTCTCCACTGTTAGCAGCACATTCACAAAATTGATTCACGGCGCTAAGACCCTCCTGCTACCTCAGATTGGTTGTTTTTGATCCAGTGGTTTATGTCAGATTGCAATACCGACACTGGGAACAAGTGGAGGAGCTCCTTTTTTTTTTTTTTTTTTTTTTACCCCTCTGAAATTGTCATGACATGATGACAGTTTTAACGAATATGTAAAAACTAAAAAAAATAAAGCACCCTTATTTTTTTTGGTAAAAGTTACATACTGCAGTTTTAAGTGCTATTCATGACAGGATGCACTGATAGATTCTCCTCTCTGCTACATTAGCCTGCAGGGGCTGTGGTGACTGAAAGTCAGACTTTTAAGAAGAGATCAGATTTCCAAACCAACGATGATTACGCCGTCTACGTGAGAGAGAACATCCAGGTAACGTTCTGCCTGAGCAGAGTTGTTTAAACTGCATGAAGGAATGAACTAATCTAATGACGGAGTTATTTTTGGCTTCCCCCGCAGGTGGGGATGATGGTGAAGTGCTGCAGAACGTATGAGGAAGTGTACGAAGGAGACGTTGGGAAGGTGATCAAGCTGGACAGAGATGGACTTCATGACTTGAACGTGCAGTGCGACTGGCAACAAAAAGGAGGAACGTACTGGGTTCGGTACATCCACATTGAGCTGATTGGTACGCGTTTGCTCATTTGAAGGAAACTTGAAAATGTTTTTCAGTATAACAACATACAGTGTTATACTAAAAAAAACCTTCACTTGTGTTTCCAGGTTTCCCTCCTCAAAGTTCACCCTCTCACATAAAAATTGGTGACAAAGTCAGAGTGAAGCCCACAGTTACAACGCCAAAGTACAAATGGGGCTCCGTAACACACAGGAGTGTCGGGGTAGTGAAGGGTAGGTCTGATTTGGTTTTAAGGTGTGTGATCTCTGGCTGGCATAGTTTTGAACTAAACTCTGTTCACCGCTCACAGCTTTCAGCGCCAATGGAAAGGATGTGATTGTAGACTTTCCACAGCAGTCCCACTGGACTGGCCTGCTGTCTGAGATGGAGCTGGTACCCAGTGTTCACCCTGGAGTGAGGTAACTTATCCGGTAGTAGCGCTGGAATTTCTTCAGGGGCTGAATACTAATGCGGCACACTTTCCAGATCTTTAAAAAAAATGTTAAGACCATGTATCGTTTGTGTTTTCTGTCACCATTACGAACCATTTTGTGTTGTTCTGTCACATAAAATAATGATAAAATGCATGGAAATTTTTATTGTAATTTGGGAAAACATAAAACTGTTTCATACTTTTTCCTCTTACTGCATCTCTCCACGTTATTAAAACGCCAAAACGTCTTGCTGCCCACAGGTGTGACGGCTGTCAGATGTTTCCCATTAATGGCCCAAGATTCAAGTGCAAAAACTGTGACGACTTTGATTTCTGCGAAAGCTGCTTCAAGACGCGCAAACACAACACCAGACATTCCTTCGGCCGGATCAACGAGCCCGGTCAGTCCCGCTTTCCCGCCGACGTGGCATCCGTCCTGCGCGTTGTTCTGTGTTTGAGTCGTTAACTTTGTTCCTCACCGCCTCCAGGCCAGTCTCCAGCCTTTTGTGGTCGTTCGGGCAAGCAGCTCAAGAAGCACCACAACAGCCAGCGCGGGATGCTGATCGATGACTGGTCCCGCGCCGTGAAGAGCCTCAACGTGTCGTCCTCCATCAACCAGGCGTCCCGGCTCATTGACTGCAGCGATCAGTGCTGGCAGTCCTCCGGCTCGCAGGGAAAGGTAAGCTGTGGCTCGACATTAGTACAGATTTTCAGCTTAAACTTTGTCCTGATCAGGATTTTTCTTTTTTCTGAAAAAATATTGGAGTCAGATGAGAGTACTCTTGCTAATGGCCGATTTTCATGTACGTCATATGCAACATGAAAATCAATGACATGCATTGATTTTGACACTCTAGTTTTGAAGGCTAGAAAACATATTTATTTATATATGCACATCTGTATTTCTCTAACATATATTTTAATATTCATAATTTGGCATGTATGCTTTTTTTTTTTTTTTTTCCATACTGCATTTTTTTATTTCTGTTACCTTTATTTTGTTCTGCCCACTTTCTACTTTCACAGCTTAAATTTTTTTTTTTTTTCAGCATTGGATTCGCCTCGAGCTTTTCCCAGACGTTCTGGTCCACAGGCTGAAGATGATCGTAGACCCAGCAGACAGCAGCTACATGCCCTCACTGGTGGTGGTTTCAGGTGACTTCAGATGAATATTAAATATAAATAAATAAATGATTTTGCTTGGAACCGTTTCCTCTTTGATTTCTCTTAACAAATGTGTAAACTGGTCTATTTTGAGGCGTCTCACAACTGTCTTTGAAATACATTGCTGGCATTAAACAAAGAATAAAAAATATGTCGACACCGATACAATTATCTGAAGTTTAGCGTCAGCCGGTACGATCCGATACAGAAAAACAAAGCCGAATCGACTGAAAATGTTTGTCCATGTTTTTTAAAAAACATGGACAAAAATGTACTGAATTACAAATTTGATAACTGCACCAGTAAAGAACGCTAATATCTTCACAAGCTTAGTCAAATCTGTAAAAATGACATAAAGAAATTGAATCTAACATACCGTCTATTTACTGTGATTGCTGTGATCAAACATGTAAAAAAACAAACTTTGAAATGGTTCAGAAAGTGGAATTATCAATTCTAAATTTCATGTTGGGTAAATAATAAAGCATGATGTCACTCAGAGCCCAGCATAGAATTAGACTGACTAGATCTGTCCGTATGGATCAGGCACCTGAGCAAGAATTATTTTCAGTCCCGGGACCGATACGGACATCATCAGATCGATGCATCTCTCTTCAAAACTCAAAATGTCTTAATATGCGTCTTCTCTCTTTTTGTCCTAATTTAAGATGGAGTAAGCAGCAGAGTTTGCTGATCATTTTTGTTTTTTCTATTACCAGGTGGAAACTCTCTGAATAATTTAATCGAGCTGAAGACGATTAACATCAACCCCACTGACACCACCGTCCTCCTGCTTACTGATTGCACTGAGGTTGGTAAACGTCCAGATGTTCTTATTGGTCATTTCATTGAGTTTTGTAATCGTTTTTTTTTTTTTAAACCACGTCTCACCCATCAGTTTCACAGATACATTGAGATTGCGATCAAGCAGTGCCGTAGCTCGGGTATAGACTGCAAGATTCACGGACTTCGCATGGTGGGACGCATCAGAGCCGAGGATGAGGACCTGGCCACAGTTCCCTTCCTGGCGTCTGACAACGAAGAGGAGGAGGACGAGAAAACCACAGCTGGAAGGTGAGACGGCCCCCACTTCTCACTGATGTAGCCAACTTCATGCCCTTATTTATTTGATGACTGAGGTGGTGGTGTTTTTTTTTGTTTTTTTTCCTCAGTCTCGCTCGGAAGAAGTCACCAGGACTGGAGTCGGCAGCCACCATCAGGACCAAAGTGTTCGTTTGGGGGCTGAATGACAAAGACCAGCTGGGAGGCCTGAAGGGCTCAAAGGTGCAGTTCCAATGAACAATAATCCTTACTGTATATTACACTGCAAAAACACAAAATCTTATCAAATATTTCTGGTCTAATTTTTAGTGCAAATATGTTGGTACACTTAAAATCTGACAAGGCTCACCCATAGGAAATAGAATTTTCTTTAAAGCTGATAAAATGTACTGCGTTTAAGTGAAACAATCTGTCAGTAGAATAATCCCACTTAAAAGGAATTTGCATGCTAATGATTAAAAAAACCTTTTTAATCCAGAAATGTGGACTTAAAGCAACACATGTTCAACACCAAGTTAAAAATTTTCATTTTTATACATTTTTTTTTCCCATTCTGATGAACCAGTCTCTGTCATTAGTTTGTTGCTGTGACAAAATGCAGAACATTTCAAGTGTTATAAATCCATGCTGTGTACGTTCTCTGCAGATCAAGGTCCCCTCCTTCTCTGAAACCCTCTCTGCTCTCAACGTGGTGCAGGTGGCCGGCGGTTCCAAGAGTCTCTTCGCAGGTAAAACGGGGGGGAAAACCTTTTTCTCTTTAGCTCCTCCTGTATTATATTTTGTTGGTGACCACTGATCCACCTTCAGTGACCGTGGAGGGGAAGATCTACGCCTGCGGAGAGGCAACCAACGGCAGGCTGGGTCTGGGCCTCTCCAGCGGGACCATCCCCATTCCCCGTCAGATCACGGCGCTGAGCAACTACGTGGTGAAGAAGGTGGCCGTGCATTCTGGCGGGCGCCACGCCATGGCGCTGACGGTGGACGGGAAGGTGTTTTCCTGGGGCGAAGGAGACGACGGCAAGCTGGGGCACTTCAGTAGAATGTGGGTTTTTATTGGAAATGTCATTTCTGCCTGTGAGGGATTCAAAATGCTGAAGAGGCGTCTGTCCTCTCCCTCAGGAACTGTGATAAGCCCCGGCTGATCGAGGCTCTGAAGACCAAGCGCATCCGAGACATAGCCTGCGGCAGCTCCCACAGCGCCGCCATCACCTCCAGCGGGGAGCTGTACAGCTGGGGCCTGGGGGAATATGGCCGCCTCGGACACGGGGACAACACCACCCAGCTGAGGCCCAAACTGGTACGTGCGCGTCCTTTACTGGCTCCATCACCTTACAGAGCCTTCTCACTCAGATCTTATGAAACATCTGTTGAAATTAGTCAGATTTTTGTAGATTTTGTTTTGCACAATGTGTATTCATGCATAGACCTGTCGCAACAATCAGTGAATCAATAAATTATGAATCACATGAAAATCAAACTCCATCATTTCCATCTGCATGTTGTTTTTTTCTTTCTTTTCTCTTCCTCTCTACTTCCCAAAATAGATAAGTCTTCAGTCTGGTGATTTGGTCTCAGCCGGTCCTTTTTCTGAATGACAATTTTATTTACAGACACTTCATAATTAATTTTATTGGGCTTTTTTTCACTTTAGATTTTTAAAATGTTTTCCAGTTTCAGAGTTAAATGTTCACTAGTATTTGAAGTTGATTGATCGTTGTGAATGTGTTCTTGCATTATTGTGCCGTTAAAATTGCATCACTTGAGAACGGTCTCAAAACAATATTATCGTTTATCGCAATAACTTCCGGGACAATTTATCATCCGGCAGAATTTGTTATTGTGACAGAATTTGTGTGAACGGGCAGCGCAGGACCGATGATGTGTTTGTTTTTGTCGTGCAGGTGAAAGTGCTGCTGGGCCACCGAGTCATCCAGGTCGCCTGCGGGAGCCGGGATGCTCAAACTCTGGCCCTGACTGATGAAGGTATGCCTGTTCAACACACTAACCTCTTGTCTATGTTGGCCAAATAGATGATTGAACATTTTAGGTTTAAGATTATGTAACGTCAGTCAGAAGTACATCTGATCTGCACAGAGACCAGGCACTTTCTTTAGCCACTAAGAAGATCCTAGCATAATTCTGGCTTGATATCTGACCACACTACTTATCAAAAACGGTGAAGTTTGATCCATTTCTTGGCATAGATGTGGATTTTATCATAGTTCGTGACATTGTTATTAGAGAAACTTGACGTTGACTTGTTTTATCAATTCCAAAACGGGAATTGTTGTTTGGTTTTTACACCATGCCATGTCCAAAGTTTCAGTCATCTGACCCAAACTGTCCCCTCTAATGATATGAGATTGTTTAGGAACAAGCCAAGATTCATTAAAGGAGCAGTACTATGTATGTTTCAGGCACAGGGTGCCATTTCATCGCACAGTCAAGTAGCTATGTTGATCAAATTTGTATGTTCTGTCATCACCACAAACTAGAGAAATATTTGTTGCCGTTCCATTGCCACGGAAACTGCACACGTTTCTGCGTCACATTTTTTTAAACTGACTTAGAGAAAACGAGCCGAGTTGTGTTTGCATCTGTTCTGCCAGGCCTGGTGTTCTCCTGGGGCGACGGGGACTTTGGAAAGCTGGGCCGTGGCGGCAGCGAGGGCTGCAACATTCCCCAGAACATAGAGAGGCTCAACGGACAGGGAGTCTGCCAAATCGAGTGCGGGGCGCAGTTTTCCCTGGCGCTGACCAAATCTGGAGGCGTCTGGACCTGGTAAGACTACCAAATGTTACTTAAAAGATCAAATATCATTTATCCATATTGCCGGGGAAAATTCATGTTGCCTTTTTTTTTTTTTTTTTTTTTTTCCTCCCTCCACCAAACAGGGGCAAAGGTGACTACTTTCGATTGGGCCACGGTACCGATGTCCACGTGCGGAAGCCCCAGATGGTGGAGGGACTGAGAGGGAAAAAGATCGTCCACGTCGCTGTTGGCGCTCTGCACTGTCTGGCTGTTACAGACACAGGACAGGTTTGTAATTTGCAGATCTGCTTCCGTCTTTGAAAGGGCGTCTCTGTTTTACCCTGGACAGTCCTGCATGACGTTTAAATGGAAATACAAGGCATTTTGGTGCTTTGGATAAAATCTTGTGTTTCTGTGTAAGGTGTATGCATGGGGAGACAACGACCATGGCCAGCAGGGAAACGGCACCACCACGGTTAACAGGAAGCCCACCCTGGTTCAAGGCCTGGAGGGACAGAAAATCACTCGAGTGGCGTGTGGCTCTTCCCACAGCGTTGCCTGGACTACCGTGGATGTGACCACACCCTCGGTTCACGAGCCGGTCCTCTTCCAGACTGCCAGGGACTCCCTGGGAGCCTCTTATTTGGGTAATTCCTCCTTTCCATGCGTGAAACTAAGAAGTCTCTATGGAGATGATGGGGAACAGACTTCATCTGCTTCTCTTTAGGTTGCATTTAAAGTAGTGGTGAGACTTGTTTGAAAATTTTAAGAGCATAAATGGTATTGTCTGTAACTGTGTATTGAGAAAATAAACCATATGTCCTTGTAAAAAAAAATAATAATTGTGCATCGCTTTGTTTTGGTTTCTCAACATCGCAGGTGTCCAGTCAGAATGCGACTCGTCGACGGTGAGCAACAAGATGAGCGGGCAGAGCAGCGCCAAGCCCAACCGACCGTCGCTGGCCAAGATTCTCCTGAGTCTGGACGGCAACCTGGCCAAACAGCAGGCGCTGTCCCACGTTCTGTCGGCTCTGCAGATCATGTATGCGAGGTACGCTGTGTCAGGGACCTAAAACTCCCACAAACAATGGGAGTCGGCCGTATTTCTGCCTGTTAGGGGCGTAGTAGCCCTGATGACGGGATGTGCGGTGGCGTTTTCCACAGGGATGCGGTGGTTGGTGCTCTGATGCCAGCCAGCATGATCCTGCCAGCAGAGTGTCCTTCCAGCTCTCCCATCCCTCCACTGGACTCCTCCTCATCTTCCTGCGTCAGCGACGAAGAATGTCCCCCCGTCCCCGCTGAAGCCGAAGAGCGAGTCAGCCCCAACCCCTGGCAGGACAAGAAGGGGGAGGTCAGAAACACTAAACCAGAACGCTTCATCTTCATTTCATGCGGATAATTTCCTGTTGCAGCTCGGAAAGGTTTCTGATTGGACCAAATTTTAATCTTTGAGAGTGGGACGCTTTCTGTGTTTGTGTGTGATCAGGCGCCATCCTCAGAAGACGCAGTGACACCGTCGTCAGCGGTGACTCCGTCAGCCTCCGGAGCCTCTGCCCGCCCCTTCATCCCTGTCACAGATGACCCAGGAGCCGCCAGCATCATCGCCGAGACCATGACCAAGACCAAAGAGGTCAGCTGCAATATGTCTACCTCTCCATTAATCCGTTTATCCACCCTTCCGTTCTTTTATTCATCCATTGCATTGACCTACTTCATCAGCAGCCATTGAAATCCCATGTGAATTAGACGTCGGCAACATGGACTGGAATTTTTAGCATGATAAACTGGTGATGTGATGGTGGTAAAAGTGACGATAAGAACTATTTCTATGACCTTTGCTCCATTTTCTTTACGCAAAGCTTTGTCAGTTTTACGCGAATGTCAAAAAAATCAAAACGCAATTTCTAATAAATAAACGTAATTAAAATTACACGTGAATAAGTTTGTTTAGATTTGTCATGCCATCATCATCCCACCACTTTCTGTCGTTTTCTTCGTGGTTTGCAGCATCATCAGGTTGGTGACCATGCGACTCGTGTGATGTGAAAAAAAAAGTGTTTCCGTTGCAGTTTTGAAATAAAATAATTTCAGTAGAACCACTTCAACAAGGCACCAAAACTTTGTATCGATAAATTAGTTTTTTTTTTTAAACTGTTTCCATTTAGCAAACTTACTTTCAAAATGCCAAATGGCAGTCAGGTGGCCAATGCAAATCCAGCTCTTGTGCTATGATCTATGTAAGGATTTAAGGAAACTATGTGAAATAACGTCACAGAACCCGACTTCAGAAAATCCAAACAGAACCTTTCAAAATCTGCTAAAACGGAAACCACGAGAGCTGTGGACATCTGAATCTGGAATCTTATCATGAACTTGTGTGAACCCTGATTTTCTTCTCTTTTTCTGCTGAACGTTTTCTGTCAGGACTCTGAGAACCAGAGTAAGGTCGCCGGTCCCGAGCCTCAGTACCTGGACGAGTTCACCAGTCTCCTCGTTCCAGACGACACTCGGGTGATCGTGGACCTGCTGAAGCTGGCCGTGTCCTGTCGCTCCGGGGACAAAGGGAAGGAGGTTCTGTCGGCCGTTCTGTCTGGCATGGGGACGGCTTATCCACAGGTAACATGCCGGATTCTCCCAACTCCGGCAGACGGGTTTCAGGGCTCGTCGTCCTCACGTTCCCTCTGTGTCGTTCAGGTTGCCGACATGCTGCTGGAGCTCTGCGTCACCGAACTGGAAGACGTTGCCACGGACTCGCAGAGCGGCCGCTTGTCCTCGCAGCCGGTCGTCGTGGAGAGCAGCCATCCGTACACTGACGACACGTCCACCAGCGGGACTGTCAAGATCCCAGGTACGAACGCATCCCGAGGAGAAAAATGACTTTAAAGATTGATTGGATTAATCTTTAAACGAATCAATTAGTGAAATAATTGTCAACTAATTTAGTGATTGATGAATTGTTAACTGAATCATACCCTCAAAAACCTGCTATGCAGAGCAGATATTAAACCAAGACTGCACCAAAAATAGACTCATTTTCTATTTTGGATAAGAATAAGAAAATAAATGTCTACAAATATATTCTACCCAAAACTCCTCAAATGGGTTGTTTTAACTTAACCAGGTTCAAATTCTTACCAAAAAAAAAGTCTCCTTTCAAGCGTCTTTTGTTATGCAGTCAGTTAATTTAAATAATAAACGGATCCATTCTGAAGTGTATCGATGGAAAGTCAAGCAGAAAGGCCTGAGGTGTTTTACATTTTGATCTTAGCATTGTTTTAGCTGCAGATGCGTTCACCAAAGGAACGCCGTTATCGCATTTTAGGAAAATAAAATCCTGTAAGAGCATTTTTTATTTTCTCTTTAGAAACAAGATAATGCTTTTACATCGTTTAAAATAAGCCTTAATTACTAAAATAATTGTTAGTTGCAGCCCTACTTTTAAAGCCTAATAAACCACGTCCACTTTGTTTGCAAGGTGCTGAGGGTCTAAGGATAGAGTTCGACCGGCAGTGTTCAACGGAGCGGCGCCACGATCCGCTGACCATCATGGATGGCGCCAACAGGATCGTCTCCGTCAGATCGGGTAATCGAAGGACGGCGCTTTACCTCACTGAAACACGAAAGAAGAGATGAATGAATTATAAAATAATGCTGCGGATATTTCAGGTCGAGAATGGTCTGACTGGTCCAGCGAACTAAGGATCCCAGGAGATGAACTCAAATGGAAGTTCACCAGTGACGGATCAGTGAACGGTTGGGGTTGGCGCTTCACCGTCTATCCCATCATGCCGGCTGCTGGTGAGCGGACATTTTTATTTACCAGTTCAAACAACAAAAGGTTTATTTATGGAAGAAGATTAGGGCCACTGCAAAAAAACCTTTTTACGTTTAGTCGCAGAATGAGAATTATTTTAAATGTGTACGCATTAGACAAACGTAATTTTAAATCTACTAAATGATTTGCATTTATTTATTTTTTGGTGGCCCTAAACCTCTGTGACTGGTTCTTTTCTCCTCCTAGGCCCCAAAGATTTGCTGTCTGACCGCTGCATCCTGTCCTGCCCCTCCATGGACTTGGTCACATGCCTGCTGGACTTCAGGCTCAACTTCGCCTCAAACCGAAGCATCGTGCCCCGCCTCGCCGCTTCCCTTGCCGCCTGCGCCCAGCTCAGTGCGCTAGGTAAGCACATGATGATCCTACTAATTCATAATTGTCTGAATGTTTACATAATATCTTGGATGCAAGTTTATATTTGGAGTGTTAAAGTGAAAAATGAAGGTGAGATTGAAGTGAAGTCTGTTTCCTGTACAGCTGCTGGACACAGGATGTGGGCGCTGCAGCGTCTGCGTAAGCTCCTGACCACAGAGTACGGTCAGTCCATCAACATCAACAGGCTGCTAGGGGACAGTGAGGGCGAGGCCCGCTCCATTGTGAGTAAAGCTTATTGTTAATATTATTATTAATGTTTTAGTTTGACTATTTTTTCTGTTAGCTGAAGTTTGTCAACAATAGTCATGCGTAATATTTTTTGCACAGGACCTCATATTGTCACCTTTAAAAATGATATTGTTTTTTAACCATCCTTTGCAAAACAAAAAGAGGTGTTTTTTTTTTTTGTTTTTGTTTTTTTTTGCTTTATTAAATAAAGTATTTTATCTATATTTTAGTAGCATAGTTAAGCAAGAGAAGTCAGCTATCTTAAATCAAAGGCTGCCGTCTGGCCCACTAGTTTGCTAGCGATGCTTTGTCTAATGCTGTATGAAGTGACATAAATCTATTTCAATTCTTTCAGAGTTTCACAGGCAGTGCGCTGGCCGCCCTCGTGAAGGGCCTCCCTGAAGCTCTGCAGAGGCAGTATGAGTACGAGGACCCCATCGTCAGGGGAGGAAAGCAGCTGCTTCATAGTCCATTCTTCAAGGTGTGCTGCGGCGCCGGAGATATCGACACGTGTCTGTCTGTCTGTCGAACTAATTCTGACTTGTTTATCCAGGTTTTGGTTGCTCTAGCTTGTGACCTTGAGCTCGACACGCTTCCCTGCTGCGCCGAGACCCATAAGTGGGCCTGGTTCCGTCGGTACTGCACCGCCTCCAGAGTGGCCATCGCCCTCGACAAGAGGACGTCTCTACCTCGGGCCTTCCTGGACGAAGTAAGTCCACTTTTTGAATACAAATAACAGAAAATATTTTCACAAAGTGAATTTTATTTCAATCATCTCTGCTTTGATTTGTACAATGGAGTACAAAGGCCGAAATGTCCATAAAAAGCGATTTCCTTCCCTCCAAAGGTGACGAAGAAAATCCGCGAGCTCATGGCGGACCACGAGAGCATGAACGGACTTCACGAGAGTCACGATCTGTTCAAGCGGGAGCACGACGAGCAACTTGTTCAGTGGATGAACCGGCGGCCCGACGACTGGACCCTCTCCGCCGGAGGCAGTGGGACCATCTACGGCTGGGGCCACAACCACAGAGGCCAGCTGGGGGGCATCGAGGGGGCCAAGGTCAAAGTTCCCACGCCCACCGAAGCTCTTGCCACGCTGAGGCCGGTTCAGCTCATCGGCGGAGAGCAGACTCTGTTTGCAGTCACGGCTGACGGAAAGGTGCGTCTGCTCCACTTAATCCCGTCTGACCTCGCGAGACGTTTGCGAACATTTCGGCGCTAATCGACTTTATCTCGATCTTCAGCTGTACGCTACCGGATACGGAGCAGGGGGCAGGCTGGGGATTGGTGGCACGGAATCGGTGTCCACACCAACCTTACTGGAGTCCATCCAACACGTCTTCATCAGGAAGGTGGCGGTGAACTCTGGAGGGAAGCACTGCTTGGCGCTCTCCTCCGAGGGGGAAGTGTACTCGTGGGGTGAGGCCGAGGACGGAAAACTGGGTCATGGGAACAGAAGGTAGAAACTTTTGACACTTAAGGATGAATTTAACTTCAAATAGCTGGTCTTGAATAGAGATGCACTGATCAGACCAATAATGATTGCTAGCAAATCAGAAAAATGAAAAATACAAGTTCTTTAGCATTTTACATCGTAGTAAGTGAAAATTGCCATTTTCTTTCTCGTTTTGCTTTTGGTCTGCCGTTCTTCAACCGATTCTGTCTCACCTAGTTAGTGGCGCATCTTTCGTCATAAAGTATCGACGCAAACTAACATTGTTGCCTGATTGAAGACCAAACCAGTGTAAAAGGTTTTGCTCCTACTGTAACTGGGATTCCTCCTCACTTCCCAGTCCCTGTGACCGTCCTCGTGTAATCGAGTCTCTCAGAGGAGTGGAGGTGGTGGACATCGCTGCCGGCGGCGCGCACAGCGCTTGCATCACCGCCAGCGGAGAGCTCTTCACCTGGGGCAAAGGTCGCTATGGACGTCTCGGCCACGGCGACAGCGAGGACCAGCTGAAACCCAAACTGGTTTGTTCTCGCTCTCCGCCTCTCTCGCCGTGCTCCAATTGTTTCAGGCCGAACGATAAATAATTCCCCGCCTGCGTTTGTTCTCCAGGTGGACGCTCTCCAGGGTCACCGGGTGATTGATGTGGCCTGTGGCAGTGGAGACGCTCAGACGCTGTGTCTGACCGACGATGACATGGTCTGGTCTTGGGGAGACGGGGATTATGGGAAACTGGGACGAGGAGGGAGTGACGGCTGCAAAATCCCCATGAAGGTGAGCCGAAATTACAAATTACAAATGAAGCATATATATATATATATATATGGATGGATTATTAGAAAAGCTGACTCTTCCTGCATTTATCTCACACTATGTATTTTACTGGATGTAATTTCCAGTTTAGTAAAGAATCTTCCTCCGTTAAATGTCTCGGTCACAAAA
Source organism: Poeciliopsis turrubarensis (assembly GCA_010277015.1). NCBI lineage: Eukaryota > Metazoa > Chordata > Actinopteri > Cyprinodontiformes > Poeciliidae > Poeciliopsis > Poeciliopsis turrubarensis. The sequence goes on from VMRN01000035.1 coordinate 2,866,523, forward strand.
AAAGTCTGTTAAATGAGTCGCCGTAGCAACACCATACATCTCATTATCAGATCAGTCGGCTTTACTCTGCTTTTTGTCGGCCTGAGATAAGGATTCATTGGGAGCTCAAAGACAGACGATGCGTTCAGGGTGAGAAAAATGGCGCCTGCTGTCACGAACTTAATAAGTCAGCGCAGACAGAGTCTGGTGGCTGTGGGTAATAAATCAGACTCCCTTCAGCATCAACACCAGGCTGTTCTTTTGGAATGCTTCCCACGTTCTGACTCTGACTTTTGTGGCACAAAGATGCGACTGGAAGGAAGCATCTCTGCTTTCATTTAACATGAAGCCTGTTTTTAATGCGTGAGCCATATAAATAACCTGTTCTCATTTACAAATGACTTCATGTTGATTCTAAATCTAATACTTCAGTGATGTTCACCCCGCAGATTGACTCTCTCACCGGCCTGGGAGTGGTGAAAGTGGAGTGTGGCTCTCAGTTCTCGGTGGCGCTCACTAAATCTGGAGCCGTCTACACGTGGTACGTACGGCATCTGTCGCACACAGGCCTGTTTGGTCTCGGTGTTGTTGTGTCCCACGACTGAACTTGGTCTTGTGTTTGTGTTCGACTCAAAGGGGGAAAGGGGACTACCATCGGCTGGGCCACGGCTCTGACGACCACGTGCGGCGGCCCAGGCAGGTTCAGGGGCTTCAGGGGAAGAAAGTCATCGCCATCGCCACGGGGTCTCTGCACTGTGTTTGCTGCACCGAGGACGGTAAGACCATCTACTTTCCACAGATGTTTTGGTCTGCCCAAACCAAGGGTCAGCGACCTTTAAAACACTAAGGCATCGTCCACACCAGCCCTAGAGCTTTAATGGGACTGTAGTTTGTTTGCCTAGAAAGTCCGGTTCGTTTGGGGAAGTGTGAAACAAAAGAAGCAAACCCTGGTCCGCCTAAAGACGTAGGGCTGAGTTTGGTAGAAATAAACTCTGCCGTGGATACAAGCAAACTGGAGACCGCTCCAAAAGTAGGAAGTAGACTAAAGCACAGGGAATTCTGGGTAGATGCAACCAAAACGAACGAGAGTCTAGTGCTAGCGGAAGAAACGGCTCGTTGTCTTTTAACAGAGGCAAAAGAGAAATCCTACACCAATATCTGACACTACTCCATTTTTGTTTGTGCCCAGTGTCTTCTTCAGAGGTTTTTGTGTTGTTTCCGTCAGTAGTTCTTGGTGCAGCTCCACCACAGGCGAGGAGAAGAACGTTGTTTTTTTTATTTATTTATTTATTTATGTTTTTTTTAAAGGTTTGGTTTATTTTCACATTGTGAACGTGAACCACGCCTGCTGAAAATTCAACAGATGTCCCAAATTGAACTGAACCTACCAGACTATCAGATGTGAAAACACTCTAAATCATGCTCAGGATGGCTCTATTTATTGACCTGGTTACTTTTGAAACCCCAAATTTATTTGGGGGCAAATAATGAAAGGAGCTCTATTAAAGTATATTTGTATATACATTTGCAAAATTTGATATTGAAAAAACTTTAAAAAAAAAGTTTTTCTTGGAATTTCTTAATTGAATTTTGTGCCGGTCTGTCACAGAATACCCCCAAATAAAACAGAGAATGTTACGACTAGAACAGATCAAAATGCGAATAATTCACAAAAGTCCCTTTGTGTTGTCCTGTGGCGCCCTCAGGAGAAGTTTACACGTGGGGCGACAACGACGAGGGCCAGCTGGGAGACGGCACCACTAACGCCATCCAGAGGCCGCGGCTGGTCGCCGCGCTGCAGGGCAAGAAGATCAACAGAGTGGCCTGTGGCTCGGCTCACACCCTCGCCTGGTCCACCAGCAAGCCCACCAATGCTGGGAAGCTTCCCGCACAGGTGCTGCACCAGCTCCGGCTGTCCACCGGGTGGCAGTAACAGCTCTGCAGTTCTCCTTTGACACTTCAAAATCTCTCCTTTTTCTTCTCTTTGTTTTTGAAGGTCCCCATGGAGTACAACCACCTGCAGGAGATCGCCATCATGGGCCTCAGGAACAGACTCCTCCTGCTGCATCACTTCTCTGAGCTTTTCTGCCCCTGCATCCCCATGTTCGACCTGGAGGGCCGACTGGGCCAGACGGGGCACGGCCCGTCGGTTGGCTTTGACACGCTAAGGGGCATCCTCATCTCCCAGGGCAAAGTATGTCACCATGGGAGATATATCCAGCAGAAGTGCAGAGGATTTTCACTTTTTTAAAAAAAAATTATTAACTACATTTTTTTCTGCAAACAGGAAGCAGCTTTCAGGAAAGTGGTCCAAGCTACGATGGTGAGAGACAGACAGCACGGCCCTGTGGTGGAGCTGAACAGGATACAGGTAGCCTCCGATTGAAAGTTTGCGTTCGCTAATCTCGGGGTGTCCAAAGCTCTTTGTCACGTGGATCAAAATCATATCAAAAATACATGAATGCCAAGAAAACTACAATTAAGAAAACAACTAAAACCAAGCAAATAAACTACTGATTTTGTTTTTTATTTTTTCAGGAAAGATGTTATTCATCATAGAGCCAAACATTTGTTTGAAAAAAAAGGATTTTATACATGTTTTAAAAGAAAAGATAAGTTTTCAAATTTTGGCCTCAGTTGAACAAATGTATTCTCCAAGCGCTAGCTAATATTTATTCAGGTTTAATAAATCACCTAAAAAGCTGATTTAGGTGCAATGAATTCAGCTTTTCAGCTAAAAAGAAAAAAGTCTGTCTTCTTTGTGCTCTGCTTCCCTCCTCCTCTTCTTCTCCCCTGAGATACTTCAGTGTTTCATGTGATTTCTTTCATAAGAGGATTTCTTTTTTTTTTCTCCTTTTTTTTTATGGTGTGTGATCTGCAGTCCTTCCTGTCTGCAGGGAGTCCTGTTGTAACTTTAAGCCCCACCGCTCTCTCTCTCACACACACACACATGTGTTCTGTTGTTACTGTGTTTCCAACAGTAAATCAATTACACTGCAGAACGGGAACAAGTCAAACTTTTTTTTTTTTATTTTTCATTTTTTGTTTGTTTCCCCTCCGTTTTCCACTCTGCAGGTGAAGCGTTCCCGCAGCAAGGGGGGTCTGGCGGGCCCCGACGGGACCAAGTCTGTGTTCGGTCAGATGTGTGCCAAGATGAGCTCGTTCAGCCCGGACAGCCTGCTGCTCCCCCACCGCGTGTGGAAGGTTAAGTTTGTAGGTATGTGTTCATGTCCACAACTGGGACGCCGCAGCTGCTTCCTCAAATTCCCCTGATGGGCGATCCGTCCTGATGGGATTTTATGAAGCAGCCAACAGAATGCGGCAAACTGCTGCTGCTGATGGAAAAAGATCTACGAGTTTCAATAGTTTCACCAAGAAAAAAGCATTTGTATTCAACCCCTTTTACTCTGAAATCCTCAAATAAAGTTAAATGCAACCAACTGCGTTCAAAAACCAGCTCACTAGTCAACAGAACCGACTTTTGTGTAAGTTGTTATAAATCCACTGGTTCAGTGAAACCGTCATTCATCACAGAACATCTGTAATACAACCAGAGCCTGCAGTTTCACCTTCAAAGAGCCGCTGAAACCTAGAAAACATTTTCTGAATATGAATTTCTGCATAAAATGGTTTATTATGAAAGCTAACAAAATGTATTTCTGTTTTAAGATTTAAGAAATGAAACGAAACAAATCCATTTATACAAAAGTCAAAATTTTGTTTTAGAATGAGATGTGCCTTTTGTATCCAAGTATAGAAAATGAAGAACAGTTGGCACAGTTTGAAGCTCGTCACGATGGTTTGTCACAATATCCAATTTACCTGGACGATAAGTTGTCCCAGTAATTATCGTGATAAACAATAATATTGTTGGTTTCAGACCATTTTAAAGTAATATAATGTAATAATGCGAGTTTGACCTCTGAAAGACAAACTTCAATTTTCTAAAATAAATAAAGCACTTTACACTGGAACTGGAGGATATTTTAAATACCTAAAATTAAACACAACAACCCAAAGCAATAAATATAAAAAGGAAATAAAAGCAAAACACAACTGAAACCAGAAAAATTAGATGAATTATGATGTCTCTAAACAGAAGCCACAGGAGTCACAACTTTATAATTTCTTTGTTTAGGTCAATGCACATCCATGTGCTGGAAGGGCCTCGTCAAAGTATATAAATCCAGTGACGAACGTTTGTCCTTGAAGACTTTGGTTTGAACTCTCTTCATCCAGACAGACTGAGCCTGCCCTGCTTTCCCATAAAGTCTCTAAATGTGCCAAGCTGTGCAGCAAAAGATGGTTTTAACTCAGTGGATCTGAATGGTTTTCAAAATGTAAAATAAATGAACTAATCCCTACAAAATAAGTTTTCTCAGTGAGAGCATATCTCATAAAATGCCAGAGTTCGAGTAGCCCAGTTTTTCCACGGATCTGGCCCTGTTTGACGCCATTCTCTGTCTCCGTCTCCACCTCTCCGTTTCTCATCAGGCGAGTCCGTGGACGACTGCGGCGGAGGCTACAGCGAGTCCATCGCCGAGATGTGCGAGGAGCTGCAGAACTCGCTGACGCCGCTGCTCATCGTCACGCCGAACGGCCGCGACGAGTCGGGCGCCAACAGGGATTGCTTCCTGCTCAACCCCGCTGCCAAGTCCTCTCTTCACATGAGCATGTTTCGCTTCTTAGGTATAAATCCGCCTAATCTCTTCATGAGCAAATCACGGGAAGATAACTCTTATGCTAACGTAAAAAAATATATATATGTATAGTCCAAAATAAGAAACGGAGTCCAACAGCAGTCACTTCTGCTGTTGGACATTTTCTGCAGCGTTTTGATGTGTTTTCCATGGTCTTTGCAGGAGTTCTCCTGGGAATCGCCATCCGAACCGGAAGCCCTCTGAGCCTGAACCTGGCAGAGCCCGTATGGAAGCAGCTGGCAGGGATGAACCTGACCATCGCTGACCTCAGTGAGGTGTGTGTGTTATTTATTCATTTTTAAATGTGGGTGTTTTTGTTTTCGTCAAAACACTGGGTCTCCATAGTGACGTCATTTTTACATGCGTGTTTTACTGCTTCTGTTTGCTTGGAGTTTGACTTCAGGTCAACTCTACGACAAAATATCAGGAGTAAGCTGACATTTAACAGAATAAAGTCATAAGAAAAATGTACATTTTTAACACTTTCCATAAAAACCTGAAAAGTGTCATTGAGGAGATTTCAGAAGTATTTCCAAAATACTTTCCCACTCCTTCATTTTTCTAACATCTCCTTTATAAGAACTGTCTTGTGTTGATTTAGCACATAAAATCCGAAGCTTGAGGTTGTTACATGATTACATGACCGGAGGCTGAACCGGTTTTAAACGCATGCATGTTTTATTTGATGAAGGCAGCCGAACTGCATCGTGTTGCACATAAATAAACTCATTGACTCCGAGGTTGTAAAAGCAAAGTCCTCCCTTCACGTCTGATGTTCCTTAGCTCCTCCAGTCCCGGTGATCTGCAGCACAACGTCGCTAAAAACAAATTCCTATACATTCCACCTCAGATTAAAACCTGAGCCTGGTTCTTTGCCGGTGCAGAACTCGCCGCATGTTTCTGGAAACTTCTCCTGAACTCATTTCACGAAAGCTAAAAGCCCTTTTGGTTTGGTAAGACCGTTGCCCCCGCTGCACTTTTGGCTGGTGGCGCGAGTCCACTCCTGCCCTCACGCTCTGATCATACGCTCCTGCAGCATCCTCGGTAGAATAGAGGAGTCAGGGGAGAGGGGGGAAAAAAACGAATTCTTCCCTCTCAAAGCTGCTTTTGTTTTGTAGTTTTCTCCCCCGAGATATCGCAAAAGGTTAGATGGCAGAAGAATGTTTTAGCACAAGACGCCGTGAATCTCACGGGACGTGTGTTGTGGCCACGACTGCAGTCACGTACACACAGACACACCCGAGCTGGAAAACACTCCAAGTAATTTATCCTGTAGGTTTTTCTGACAATTAGTTGAGAAATCAAATGGAAAATTCTCCCGTTCTGTAGTAGCTGCTTAATCTGAAATGTCTGAAAGAGGAAATCGTCCGGTCCAAACATTTCCAATTTGACAGCGGCCACAATTATTTATTAAAAATAAATAAGTCTGACTGCTTCAGATTGTTTTTAAATGAAAGGACAGAATAAACAGTCTCAAAGTTGTACAGTTTCCTAACTTGTTGCACAAAGCATCATTTTTACTTTATTCCTAGCACTCAGCATCCATTAGCAGCTCACAGTGCGCTAAATAGTGAAACGTAGCAAAGCTTTGAGGAAGACGATTCGATGAGCGGTGACTTTGTGTTGTCCTCAGGTTGATAAGGACTTCATTCCCGGGCTGATGTACATCCGGGACAACGAGGCTACGGCGGAGGAGTTTGAGGCCATGACGCTGCCCTTCACCGTGCCGAGCGCCAGCGGGCAGGACATCCAGCTCAGCTCCAAATACTCCCACATCACCCTGGAGAACCGGGCCGAATACGTCCGCCTGGCCATCAATTACAGGTCAGAAAACTTTCTGATGGCACAGATGGGAATTTCTTCAACTCCCCCCCCCCCCCCCCCTAATCTACATGGTTTTAAACTTCTTGTACAGGCTCCACGAGTTTGATGAGCAGGTGTCTGCTGTGCGCGAGGGAATGGCTCGGGTGGTTCCAGTTCCTCTTCTGTCACTTTTTACTGGTTACGAGCTGGAAACCATGGTGAGGAAGAGCACGCATGGCCTCCAGAAGTCGCCCTGTCCTGCAGCTTTGTGCCGATTCTGACGGAAGTACCTCCTCCTCATCTTCCCTCTGCTTTAGGTGTGCGGCAGCCCGGACATCCCGCTCCACCTGCTGAAGTCGGTGGCCACGTACAAAGGCGTGGAGCCGACGGCGCCGCTCATCCAGTGGTTCTGGGAGGTGATGGAGTCTTTCTCCAACACAGAGAGGTCTCTGTTCCTGAGGTTCGTCTGGGGCCGCACACGCCTGCCCCGCACCATCGCCGACTTCAGGGGCAGAGACTTTGTAGTGCAGGTGAGGAAAGGTCCTCTGATCATCCATCAGTCCATCCAACAGTTTGTCCATGAATCCGTCAATCCGTTCAGCAAACTACCCAATCAGTCCAACAATCCGTCCAATCAAATCACAGTCCATCCATCAACAATCCATCCATATTTTTACAGCCCATCCATTCAACAACCTTCGTCTGTCTTACCTTCCATCCATCCACCTGTTGGACAATTTTCTGACCATTCATCCGTCTGTACTTTCACAATCTGTCCGGTTGTCCTTCTGTTTTCTCTCTGAACATGCTATAACAAATCTGTTACATTTGGTGACAGGTTTTTTTTTTCAGCAGAGCAAACTTGTGTATCCTATGTAAAGTTAGGATGGTTAAGCGTGCCAGTTCAATCCGCCTCTTCAGCTGCTACTTGTTCCTTGCTTTTCCTCCCGTCTCTGTTTTTGCAGGTGTCTTATTTGACGCATGCGGAAACATCCGTCCTCGTCCAGTTAGATCTTCTGTGTTGAAAACAAAAATGGCTACAAATAATAAAACTATGAAAATGTGGCTTTGACTTGCAAGTGTTAACATCTCTGCTGCATTTCCAGTCTTTTGTTGAAACAAACAAACAAAAAAAAAAAGCGAAATCTTCGATCTCCTCCGCTAAAACCCCGGTTTCGTTTGTGTTCAGGTTCTGGATAAATACAACCCTCCCGACCACTTCCTGCCAGAGTCCTACACGTGCTTCTTCCTGCTCAAGCTGCCCAGGTACTCATGCAAACAGGTGCTGGAGGAGAAGCTCAAATACGCCATTCACTTCTGCAAGTCCATCGACACGGACGACTACGCCCGCATCGCCCTCTCCGGGGAGCCCGCGGCAGACGACAGCAGCGAGGACTCCGACAACGAGGACGCCGACTCCTTTGCCTCCGACTCCACGCAGGACTACCTGACGGGACACTGAGTTTTCAACAGGCGGCCAGGGTCCCGTGTCGACCCCACTTCGCGGCGCACGCGCTCGTACGGGCGGGTCTGCTGAGGCACACACGTCTGTTTTGCGGGGGAGAAGGGTGGATGTGCGATGATGACATTGAAAGAATTATAAGCTAAATAAAGTGAAAAACACCCGTTTTGTTTTTAGTTTCTTTAAAATGAAGCGGAGCGATCAGCTGCACATGTGATTGTTGTGTTACATGGAAATAAGTATATTACAGTTACAGCCTAGCACTGTGGTAGATTCCTCCCTTTTGGTTTGTGTGAATTACCCGTCCCTAGATTGTATATAGAAACTGATGTGCGATAACAGTAGGATTCCTTCTTTTGTTCTTCTTTTTTTTTTTAGTAACAACCATGTTTCTTTATAAATGTACATGTATAAAAACATTTTTAAAGTCGTCGTTTCTCACCCAGCTCACTCCAGTCAGAGCCCACTGAAGGATCATTTGAAGATTTCTGTATTTGCCCACCAAGTTTGTGCACTGTCTCCTTAAAGAATGTATATGATTGTGCCATGTATTCACAGGGGTCATTCCTGCAAATTAAATGTTAATACATTTCTGTTAATAAAGTGAAAATAAATCCTGCTTATTTAACAATGAGTGCTGCTGTTTTATACTTCAGTGAGTATACCAGTAAGCCTGCTTTTGTTTTCTTTGATTTTTTTTTTTATTTTTTTCCTGGTACAGTGAGATGAGATGATTGGCCTCTTTAGAGATTATTTTTCTTTTTAGATGAGCAAATTTTAGTAAGACTAAAAGGATATATTTGAATAATCATTCTAGCATTAATGGAGGATGTCTTGAATTAAAAAAAAAAAAATTAATCTAAAATTAAGTCTATAGAACATCTTGAATTCACACAAAAAAATAAAATAAGTTGGCCTTAAACATCACAAAGTCTTAAATTTTTGTTGGCGAACCCCTGGAAGCTATAACAAATATTAAGTAATTAATTATAAGGCAGATTCTTTTTTTATGTTTTTTTTCAAACCTGTGGTATGTAACTTTTATTTAAATTTTATTTTATTTTATTTTTTTACATTATTTGTTACTACATCGAGACACATGATCTGTGAAACAGAATTGAGCTAAGCTGCCTTCTCCCATTGCTCCCATCAACATTTTGACAAAAAAAAGCCAAAAACAAAATGCTTTTTTTCTGTCACTTCATGCCCTTTATGAGGTGAAACACATTTATAGGCTTATGAAATCAATGACTGAAAGTCCAAGTCAACTCACCAGTAATAATTACAAATACTTTGTAATCATGTGATTGCAAAGTAATCATCCCTCTTTCTTTTTGAACCTGTAAAAACTGAAGATTTTCATGAATTATGATCATAAAACCACTCAAATGTCGCACGTTATTTATTCACTTTATATTCTCGTATGCAAATGAGGACTTACAGGCTCATGAAGAATGATACATTATGACCCGATCAAACCAAATAAGCTCCTTCTGGTAGATTTTTTTTAAAAAATATTGCTTTCCAAAGAAAACAACTTTCAATTACAGCAGCTCTAAAAAGTTCCTCTAATAACTCCAAGTTGACACAATATATGACAGATGGCAAGATTTCATGTCAGAAACTGCCAGGATGCAGAACAACAAACAAACAAAAAAAAGACAAAATATCTGAGAAGCAAAATGAATCCCAGTAAAGTTTCCTAATAAGGACGGAGATATTAAGTTGCGCAACACCTGCGTCACCCTCAGCATTAGTTTGGAAAGGCAAGTGTTAAGCAAATTTGACACCAATAGTGATCAAAAGTGAGATTTATATCCTGGATTATTGGGGCTAAATCTGTCAAACATGGTACTCCAGATTAGACATGATTTCACAATCCAAAATAGTCTCCCCACTTTGATGATGTCATACTTTTCTGGTTCTAATCTCTGTTTAGAAACGACGGCCATTTGTTCTAGACCAGTTGGTGGGAGGACAGGTGGGAGTTTAGCGCTGCGGGATTAAAGAAATCCCCTCTGATTACCTGCGTGACCTCAGCACTGCGCCTCGCTCTGGACCAGAGGAGGTCAAAGGTCACAGGAGAAACAAAAACTCCCGCGTCGCGTTTCAGTCCATGAGAATCTCCTTTAAGCGCGTTCGCTCGTTACTGGATCATGAGAGCCTCAGCCCAGTCACGAGAAACGGACGAGAAATGTTTTTTATGGCGGCTCGATTTGGCTTTAAAATCATTTGCATTCCTTGAGGATTTGGTGACCTTCCCCCCATCCCCCCGGACGGCGTTATTCTGGCTCAAGTCAGGTGCGGCTCAGATATTAGATCCTGGGGGCCCGGGACCCTCATTTACAACACCTGCTTATGGATTCTGTCACAGAATACAGTGAGAAACAAGAACATCTATTTTGTTCAAGTCTAAAATCATTCACTGAAAACCTTTTCTTGGGAGATTCAAGTTTTGAGTAATTTTTCCCCATCGTGTTTCACGCGCCCGCTAGAAGTGGGGCTTAAGTTTTTGTTGGTGCAATCTGATAGGAAATGTTTGGAGTGTGGAGAAAAATAACCGAATAGCTCAAAAGAAAAAAAAACATTTTTTTTTAACAAATTAAAACTATTCCAGCCTACATTAAAAAAAAAAAGCAACAACCCGCCTTTCCCAAATAATTGATAAAATGAGAAAGAAACCTAAGAATCCAGCTGATCCCTACTTCACACAGCTCCGATCATCCTTCGCTGCAGGCCGTGTTTTTCCATGTGATTTCTCTTTTCTCCTTGATAAACTCTCACATCCGCCCACAAGACCAGAGTGCGCTCAGCCCCCCTGGACATCTCTTGTGCGCGGCTTTAATCCCGCTCTGTCTCAGCCGGCCCTCGCTCCAGACCAGGTGACTCCAGTCAGTCGGGAATCTCGTCTCCACCGGTTTCTGAGAACAGTCGTTTCCAGTTTCCTCCGACTGGAAACGTCACTTCAGCAGGCAGAGCAAATGGAAATGCAGCTTTTGCCGCTGATCTGGGCGAGGGGGGGGGGGGGTTTGGTTCTGAAAACGTCTCGTCCTTCAGGTTCTGTTTGTCTGCTGCAGCTAAAATGTGAAGTGGACAAAAACTGGCACATAGTTTTGAAAATTTTTATTCCCCCCCACACACACACACACACATCATTTGTATTTAGTTTGTGCTCAACTTACATTTACTTTTGGAAAATTTTACTTTTATTAGTATTTTTTACTAAGCTGTACTTTTTAATTACACTTCACTTATAACACGGGAATATTGCCTTGTTATGAGCGAATTTATCTTCCAATAGAACCAGTACTTTTCCATCATTAATAAGGAATTATAGACTTGAAACCAGCTTCTGTCTTACTGAAAAGTTACTTGTTGCGGTGTGTAGAAGCTGCTCCTTCCCTGTCGACGCTGCAAAAACACAACATCTCATTCACATTTTTGACTGGTTTCCAGTGCAAACATCTTAATACACTTGAATTAAGACAAAACTAACTCCAAAGTAACTTTCCAGCAAGATACAAGAGCTTGTTTTATGCAATCAGTCCATAATGTTGCTCAAAATCAAATCAAATAAAGAACCAGTTTCTCCAAAGTTTTAAGAGAAATAATCTTTCAAGTGCTGTAGTACTTTTTACTACTAGTTTCCTGAGTGGAAAGTTTCCTTTTAAAGCCACTTGGACTCTGCACCACCCACTCCCCATCGGCCCCACTCGGCCCCCGCCCCTCTGAGGGCCCCGCCGCCCTCAGAGGGTTCAGGAGCTTCGCCCTCTTTTGCTGGGGAGAGAGCGGGAGAGAAGAAACTTCACCTTCTCCTGTTTTCAACCACGCCTCTGTGCTCCGGCGTCCCTGCAGCCTCTTCATCCCACCCCCAGCAAAAAGAAAAGCATTCATCAAACTCAAAGTTGAGAATAAATTGGATTACTGAAAGGTAAGGTTTTGCAGAAGATTTTTAATTTTTAATTTTTTTTTTTTCTATTCGGATTCAACACACGTCGTTGCCGCCTGCGCCTTCAGCATCATTCAGAGCATCATCCTTTTTGCATCTCTCAAGGTGAGTCCATCTGTTTTACTTCATCAAAAACGCAAAATCTGAGTTAGTGGAAAAGGCAGAGAAGTCCCTTCACACCTTTGATTAAACGACTCTTTCCACCAGGCGTCAAGTTAGTTTCTGTTCAACAAATGAACCGGCCGATTAGTTCAGTTCGCTTCCAGCCTGCAACCTTCAATTGCTGTGAACGAAGCTGGAAAAACCGAAAAGAAAGCAGTGTGTTTGTTTGTTTTTTTTGACGTCACAAAGAGCCCGCGGGGCCCGGCGCCCAACAGGCCCGTCATTGTCCTCGGGGAAGGACAGAGAGCTTCCCGCGTTGCATGAGGCTGGACTGACAGCCGGAGCTCAGACAGACAGACAGACAGACAGACAGACAGACAGACAGACAGACAG